>CP092092.1:28860755-28993255 GCA_029203775.1 Neoneuromus ignobilis | reverse complement strand
ATGAACATTTTGGATGATTGCTCGTTTTAGATTTAACGGTAATATATGTGTAGTTATTTGACTACGAGTTCTAATAGGATATTTACTTTACAGTCCATAAAATTATTCATTAAAATATACAAAAATTTAAATAAAATTTTGTTTAGCATGACTAGAAAAAATAAATTAAAAAAAAAATTACATATTACATTACATGTCACATGAAAATAAATTTCAGTAATAATTATTTTTCATTTTTTTAAAAAAAATCATTCATTTCTTTACATTTTTTATTACTTAAATTAGCCATTTACTGAATTCTGTTATATGTTTAATCTATTTAATTATTAAAAAAAGTCATTTTTATATGAATGATCCATCTAAAATGACCTCATTACTGAAAGAAGTCATTGAAAAATATAAAAACAGTAATTCAACGATATACAATAGAAAAATACATAACAACAATGGAATAACAAGTAAAAAGGAAAATATATTTAATTTTTTAATTTATTTTTTAAAATTAATTATCTTCAAATTAAATTATAATAAATCCAAAATATTAACTAAATTATATTATGTATGTCGTCTTAGTATATATTTTGACTAAATACTTTGTTTCTTAAAAAATAATATTTATGTAAATTAGTTCAACACAAATAAATTACCCACCAATCCCAACACCATAAAATTTTCAAAAAGTATTCAATAATCATTTATTTTCTACTTTTATCAGAACACATCGTTACAAGATTTTATAATATAGTGCTCTACTGATAATGTATGGTCATCGAAATGTGCATTACCGAATAAAGTAATCAATAATCTGTTATTGGACATTTTTATAAAATGTTATGATATTGAGACGAATTTTCATTTATGGTAAAATAAAATATTAAAATTAATATTTACAGAGTCTGAATTTTTTTATGTAATAATAAATTACCTGCAAATACCAAAATAGACCAAACAAACAATCTATAAGTGAAAATGGTAAAACATGAAAATATATTTATTAATCTCTAATCGTTGATTTTATTCATAAAAAATGCATACAAAAAAATAAAAAAATCCATATTTCATGCTTCAAACGAATCGCAACGAACTATAAAAACCGTAAACCATTTATCATTTTGGAGTTATTACATCTGCTAACTTTGGAACAACTAATTTAAAGTTACTATCACATTTTCTCTCTTAATAATTATATTCGCGGAAACTGAAACTTCCGGTCAATAACAGAGAACGTCCGTTTTGATACGAACGATCTAACAATGTCTCGTCGTATCGGACGAAGGGACGCTATTCTAATAGCACAAAGCATTCGACTGATGTTCTGTGGCGTTTGTATCCTCTATTAGCTACTTCCTTCTCGACTTAGTTAACTCTTTGGAGATAACGAAACAACTATTTTCCAGTAAACGTGCAGCACGATACGGTTTCAAATATTTGCATCGCCGTGTTCACAATATCAGACACAACTGATTATGTATATATATGAATATATTTTGATAATGAAATCATTTTGAAGTTGATATTAAATGTATAATTTCATAATAAAAAAGATCAAATCTTCCACCTGAATTTATCTCTAGAGTACACTTATAATAAAAGGATGTACAGTTAAATGTTTCAATTCTGGACTATTTTCCATTGATTCATTGTATGTTTTATTTCAGTGAATCACATTTTAGATATTTTTTTTAAAAAATAGCATTTTTGTGCTTAAATTGTAAATATTATTTAAATATATTTCATTCATTTCTTTCCTATTATTTATTGTATGATGTTTTTTAAGCGTGACAGGACTTTAAATTGAATTCCTATCAAAAGTTCTATCCAACCTAAAAACCATCTTTATATTTACATACACACACAAATGTAAATATATAAAAAGTGTTTTTTTTTAGTTTAGATATAACTTTCGATAGGGATTCAATTTAAAGTTCCATCACTCTTAAAAAAAGACTCCATATTAATAATGCAATTTGTTTAAATGTATAAAAAAATATTTTAATTTATTTTATTTATAAAACCAAATTTCTATACACAAAACAAAAATCCATATGCACCAAATACAATTTATATTATATTACCAAACTGAATGAATTACAAATATTAGTTATTTCATATTCTTGGAAATTATTCTCTTTTCATTGAATTTCTGTAATTTATTAAAAACAAACTATGTGGAGCATCCGTGAAAGATAAATGATGAGGAAACTGTAATTTTTAATGATTACGGAAATGGTAAAAAATTAACATCAGATTTTTAATGATTTTTCTGATATTTTTTAGCTTTTTTATATTTCTAAGTTCAAAGGTGTTTATATATATATATATATATATACACTCTCTCTCTCTCTCACACACACACACACATATATATATTCTAGTTAATATATTGATATTATACCACATGATTTCAATATCTATATTTACTAACATATAGTTTTGTAAACAAGCAGATGAAATTCACTAAATTGAACTTAGATCAAACTAACAGAAACTACTAGTTGCAAGTATATAACACGAAAGTTTTTGTAGGTAGAAATCATATCTCATTTCATCGTATATTTCTACAGGGTGGCCCAAATGAGACTGAAATATTTAAACACACATTTACTTTTCTACTATTATTAACTGTCCTTTGGTCTCATTTAGACCTCTTTCTCTCCCTCCCCTTTCTCTCTCTCTCTCTCTCTCTCTCTATATATATATATATATATATATATATAACTTTTAATTACTTTAAAATTATTCAAAATTCTTATTATCAATAATATTTATATTTAACTATCTAACTCTATATAAAAAATTGGATTATCTACGAGTATGATAAATAGCGGCATTTATTTCTATTAATTAATAAACATGTAATATACACTACACACATATATACAGCCTTTTTCTATTCACTGCTGGATAATGGCATCTTTCAAAACTTTTCCAACTCCAGCGATCTAATACTTTTCTTTTCCATTCCACGTCGACAAATTTTCTCACTACTATCTCATCTATCCATGGGTTTCATCTTGTTTTATTTTTGTATATCTCTAATTCAAATCCAAATCAATAAAGTTTATTATTTATATTTACGAACATGAGACATATGATAAAATTGCGTGATTATCTTATATTTTTATTGATTGGAGTAAAAATATCCATATATTAATATTAACATAATAAAAAAATCATTAATTTTAAGATTTGTGTTGTATTTCTAAATACTTACATTCAGTAATTCATTACCTAATTTATTTATTTTTTCAAAAATTTATCTTTTCAACCACTGATATCGATTTTGTGAAAATGTTAACAAACGTTTCTAACATTACTCTTCTGTGTCCATTTCCAAATGTTGTCGTTGAATTTGTAAAAATCTATTCAATCTTGTCTCTCGCACTATTCTGAATTTTCTCGAACAGTTCTTGCAAAGTATTGACATTCGAATTAATCTTTATCGCCTCTTTTCTTTGGTTTCATTGATGCGTGTATTCAAACGTGATCATGGTAATGTTCATGATAGTTGCATTGAAAAATATTTGAGATATATTTATTATTCAATAAATAATACCACACGTGAATGGAAACAAACAAAATCTAAAATCGATCTCTATATTTTGAACGCAGGAATTTAATACGTAACTTTTTAATTGTAGTTGAACTGCCAGCTTATAAAAGATTACAAAATACTATATATATATATATATATATATATATACTCGTCCCTCAATTTACGCGGGACTTTTTTTACGCGGTATTGATTTTCGCAGGATTTTTTATTCGCGGTCAGATAGATTTCATTTTATATAATTTTTCATGGAATTTTTTATATATAAGAGTGACGCAAATTCTTACTTGAACGTATAAAAGCACGATATAAATATATAAATGGTTGATTGTTTTGAATTACAGTAGCGATAGTGACACCGAATAAAATTTATCTACTTTAGTTTTCTAAAACGTCATTATTTTTTTGTTAAGCTATGTGAAATAAATATGTATTTCTACAACTTTACTAGCTTTTATTTCCAATATTTTTTCTATTGTACTGACAGACTGAATTTATGCGATTTTCATTCGCGTAAAACAAATCCACGTGGAACGGGTACTCCGCGTAAATTGAGGGACCGGTGTTATATAACGAAATATAAACAAGTTCCTTGAAACACCATTCATTACTCTAATTAATTATAATTATAAATTCTTTTCTGATTAAAAATGTTCATATAAAGAATACCAAATATGTTTCCAGAAATGTTGATGAATCAAGATTTTCATTTATTATATATTTCATTGAATTTCAATTAATTCAATATAATGATTAAATAATTTTTGCAATAATTTAATTTTAATTTAAAATAATTAAGGTATATAAACTATGTATAAAAACTATGTAAACCACAAATATTTTAAATGCATTTTTCTCTACCTCTAAAGCTATTGTTTGTTTCACAATAGTCAATTTCAGATTATTAATTTCGATTTTCGTACGATAGAAAATAATTTAATATAATATAGGAATCTGTTTGTATGTATATAGATGTATATCTGATACACTTTGATATGCATTATATTCTCCCTACGATGTGTTCGAACATTTCCATTGAAGGGTGACACGTTTCCCAAGGGTGATTTCCTCCAATCATCATTTCTAATCTAAATATCTGTGCAATGGGGTTGTTCTAATATAGAGAGAATAGCAAATTAAAGAGACGATTTCAATATTCATAGTTTAATTAAATAGATTTGTTATTTTCAGAATAATACGTTCGTTAATAGAACAAAGAACATTCAGCTTAATGATAATTGAATGATTTGAAACAGTTTTTTTTAATCAGACAAACTATATAATAAATAACTATATAACTTAAATTTGGTATGAAACATATTTCGAGAATTAGTTACAAAAATTTTCCATGATATAATTTTTTATACAAATCATTAAGTTAAACGAGACACAAATATACTATAGGCATATATTGTTATATTTACTTTGAATTAATGTGAGTAATGATTCTTAAAATTCAATATCTTTTTCTAAATTATGTCAAATTTTCTATAATAATTAATTTGATATTTTTTTAATACTAATTCAATCTCATACACTTTTACAATTCTCAAATGAGACTTTCAATAACATTAAATAATTTCTTTCTTTTACTTTTTAATCACTCAACCTAATCTTTCCCGTTACGAAATTCAGACTCTTACGAGCTTCACTAACAATTTCTTATATATGATATTTCACAACAAAGATAAATTTAATGTTACTCCTAAGTGTTTACACGAATCTTCTTTATCTCCACCTGTCAGATAATATAGGATAAATTACAAAAGTTCTTTTATTTATCAAATAAATTAAAGAATTTTTCAATGCATTCAACTCCATAATATTACCTGTTATCTGTAATTAATCATATTAGAAAAATATTATAATATTTTTGGTTTTTAAGTAATTAAAACCAAGAAAAATAAATGATTTTAAAATACATATTTTTTCCTTTTGAATAATTTTTGGATATAATTAATCAAAAAAGTATTTTTAAGGAATTGATATAAAAATTAATATATTAAAAAGAGAAATAAAAGAAGATTTCAAATTAAATCAAAAATTTATGTATAATTAAAAATATTATTGTTTTCAAAGTCACTAAACAATTTTAATAATTTTATGAAAATAGATGAGATATTCAAATTATTCCTTGGTTTGTGATATCTTATACTATCATTGAAGTTTACATAAACTAATTTCCTTAAGACAGAATTTGTTTGTTTAGGTACTGCATGAGGTGGTGTTTATTTAGGATTTGTCGTTACACTAATTTCTTTTGGAACATATCAAAGTGTTTGTTTCACAATTCATTTTAAAGTCACTTATTAATAAATTCATTATTTCGTAAGGTTTTTATTTTTAAATAATCCTAATTAAAACAAATCAATATATCTTTTTAAAACATAAATGAACAGATACTTAAAATATAAGTTGAAAGATTGCATTAAATTTTACATTGTTTTTATCTCAAACTATTTAAATATTTCTAACTTTTATCCCTAATTTTACTTTATTTTTTTATAATAAACATTGATTGAGTTTAGGTTGAAAAAAATATCAACATATTTATTAAAATAAGAAAAATTTCTATGAAACTTGGTCAGGATTATCATAGTTAAAATTTTATATTTTTATTTTTAGCTTACAAATACTGTCAATTATTTTTAACTTTTTAAAAAAAAAATTTTCATTGCACCAAATCTTTCGATACTACATTTATTTTTATAACTTTATTCATGTCGTAGTAAAAATAATATATCGTTTTCAATGTCTTAATAAAAATATATGCACAAAAGTACAGTCACTGCTTTTAAAATATACATCAAACATCGATATGTGCTGTCATAGCAGATGTGAAAGTAAAAGGATGTAAACACAAAAGCCACATTTTACTTACTACATCCATATCCACATTTATTTTATATTTTTCTTGCAATTTTTCTCTAAAAGGTAAGTTAATGAAGATTTATTATCTTACAATATATCATAAAAGTGTATGTTGCAATTCATAGTGCATTATAAATACAAGCTGAATAAAAATTGAAACTAATCTTATTTAACGCTGTTCGGATGGTTATATTAATATAATATAAATAAAAACGCTATTAATAATAAATAACTTTAAAAGTAAGATAGAGCAAAATCTATTCACTGGATTTTTTTTAAAAAAATAACTTTTGTTGCGATATAATAACGAAAACTGTAAATTATTTCCAACAATAATTTATAGCTTCCAACATAATAATTATATGTTAACGTATTAATATAGAATATATCTTAGAAAATATAAATTATTTATTACAAAGTTCATCAATACTTTTTTAATTATCATTTTTTAAGAAAACAAAATAAAGTATAAATATTGCTTATTTACTAATTTGTAAAATCGGAAAAAAATATCTTATTTAAAACAAAACTTTATAAAATATTAAAATCGACAAGGAACATAGAAAATAAAATATTATGTTACAATAATATCTTCATTATATTATTAAAAAAAGTTACAAAAGTGACTGTTATCAAATTTTAGTAAATTAGATTGAAGTTAATATCAACCAAATTAGATTAAGAATTTAAAAAGAGATATAAAAACAACCAAAGCTAATTTAATAATACAGCTTTCTAAAAATTATGTCATAGCTATAGAAATGTACATCAACGGATAAAGTAAACAATAAGTGATTATTGAATGTTTTTATAAAAAATTATAGTGCTAAGATGAGTGATTCATTTGTGTTAAATGTGATAAAAAATATAACAAATTATTTATTACATAAAACTGAATCATTCGGAATAAGCAATAATAAATAAGTCTTAAGATTTTATTAAAAAAAATATTTAGATTAAGATATTTTAGAATATAAAAAATAATTACTGTAATTTACAAATAATTATTATAATTTATTTTTGTCAGCAATTGAAAAAAAACATAAAATGTAACAAAATATTAAAATCTGAAAAAGTAACAAACAAATTGTTATACTACTCCTTTATTTCATACTCATAAATATATTGAAACTAATTTTCTATCAAATTTGAATAAATAAAAATTACAAAAAAAAACAGAATTATAATATGAAAATTCTAAAATAAGAAAAAAAAATTGACAAAATTATTTCCACTAAACAAATAAAATAGACACAAATTATTCAAAATAAATTATATTAAATTGAAGTTTCTAGAAAAAATTTTTATAAAGATACTTTGATAACTACTAATTTTACAAAAAAAATAAATAAATATTGAATCTCATTACATTTTAATTCGACCAACTATTAAAAATGTGTTTACATAATTATTCAGAATCATTTCTCTTTCAGATATATTCTTTGTCTTTTCTTATTTTTCTTGTTATTCTTATAATTACAAAAATTGATAATTGAAGGAACGATTTTTTCAAAAAAGTATATTAATTTAATAAAGAAAGAAAGATTATTTACATAGCTAAATAAACATTTCGTATCTTTGTAATAAAACGACGAAAACAACGTGCTTTTACAAATTTGTTTTATTTAATTTACTTCTTTAGACATGTAAACGAATTTTAAAATTCTATTGTTATGACAAAATATATATCATTAATACTAATATTCTAATTATATTTTATAAAATAATATATATATTTAATAAGCATATTAATCAATCGATTAACATGAGTCAAATAATTAATAAAATTGTATCATTAAAACGTTCGTCACACATGTTTTCAACATACGAACATAGAAATGAAAATAAATACGAATATTAACTTGAGTTTCGACATTTCATTTCTCTTAAATCTAAATATAAAAAACACTCTTATATACTGTACATAAAACCGTATATCTTACCTTACGTTTCAATACTGGAGAACTGGCGTTATGTACGAATGCTTCAATGCTCTTTTCCGTTCTTCAAAACACAAGTGCACACCGGAACACTGAAAATAAAAAAAATGTATATAAAAATACAGTTAAATCTTATAGCAACGCATACCGTCATAACAAAAATTCCATTTTTAATGAAAATAATTTTAAGCACCGTAAAACCTACATAATAATGATTTATAAAACTTTTAAAACGAGATTTACTTTGAATAAAGATATACTGCAATGAAATATTCTGTAAAAACCTCTGTATGATTTTTATTATGCGTTTAAGGAATATAATACGTTTTTATTCAAGTATTTTATTTAAACAAATACATGTTTCTTATTTTAATACAATTTAATTAAATTATTGTATTTCGTAATTATTATTGAATCTTAAAAATATATGCTCTTTTATAAGACAGTCACATGTTACATACTGTTTTAAATATATACATGCATTTTGTATAAAAATTATACATATTACGAGGTTGTTTGATAAGTCCGTGTAAAAATAAAAACTGCTTCATTTTTTTGAATAAATCGTTTTTATTTTTCAACATAGTCTCCTTTTAGGCTTATACACTTCATCCAACGCTGCTCTAGTTTGTTGATCCCTTCCGAATAATAGGATTTGTCCAAGTCTGTAAAATAGTCATTCGTTCCTGCAATCACCTCCTCGTTCGAATAAAATCTTTTTCCCGCGAGCCATTTCTTCATATTAGGGAACAAATAATAGTCCGATGGAGCCAAGTCTGGAGAATAGGGGGATGTGAAACGATTTGGAACCCTATTTCCATTAGTTTTGCGGCCACAACTGCTGAGGTGTGAGCTGGTGCGTTGTCGTGATGAAAGAGGACTTTTTGTGGGCTAATCGGGGACGTTTTTCTTGCAACTCGGTTTTCAAACGATCCAATAACAATGAATAATATGCACCTGTAATGGTTTTACCCTTTTCCAAATAGTCGATAAAGATTATTCCTTGCGAATCCCAAAAGACAGTCGCCATAACCTTCCCGGCCGAAGGAATTGTCTTCGCCTTTTTCGGAGCAGATTCCCCCTTGATAACCCATTATTTAGACTGCTCTTTGTTCTCAGGAGTGTAGTGATGTATCCATGTTTCATATACAGTGATGAAACGACGCTTAAAGTCCTGCGGATTTCGCTGAAACAGCTGCAAACCGTTCTTGCAACACTTCACACGACCTCGTTTTTGGTCGATCGTGAGCAATCGCGGCACCCACCTGGCGGATAGCTTTTTCATGTCCAAATGTTGGTGCAAAATATTATGTACTCGTTCACACGAGATGCCTACAGCACTAGTAATCTCACGCACTTTCACTCTTCTGTCATCCATCACCATATCATGGATTTTATCAATGATTTCTGGAGTGGTGACCTCAACAGGGCGTCCAGAACGTTCAGCGTCTCTTGTGCTCATATGGCCACTCCGAAAATTTTGAAACCACTTATAAACCGCACTAATCGAAGGTGCAGAGTCACCATAATGTTTATCAAGCTTCTGTTTAGTCTCCTGAGGCGTTTTGCCTTTAATGAAGTAGTGTTTAATCAACACGCGAAATTCTTTTTCGTCCATTATTTGACAATCACTCGATTTCCTTGATTCCAACGATTGTCAAACACAAAGCAATAGACCGATATGGCTGAAACTTGATGTGTGTTCTTTCAAGAGGTGCTACTAATTAAAAATAACCTCGATATGCACCAGTGGTGCCATCTTTCGGAATTTACACGGACTTATCAAACGACCTCGTATATTTGAGGTTATTATATTTGGATCAAACAGGTTTAAATATTCTTGTATATTACAAAAATTACTAATATATTTTTTCAAAAATAAACAATTATATTATTGAACCAAGGTTAAATAGTTCATATAACAACATGTGATACTCAAAAAAAGTCAATTTTGAAAATTAGAAAACGTTATACACATTTAAAAAATAGAAAATAAATAACGACTTTAATGTTTTAATTATTACAAATTATTTCATTATTTCAAAAATGTAATATAAATTCAATTAGTCTTTATTTTAATAAATTCGTAATAAATTTATCATGTCCAAAAACAATTATAAAAATATTAAATATATAATACGTTAAAATTAATTCGCTATTATTTTTTTTTAGTAACTTTCAGTAAATAAACTTTTGTAAATATGCTTTCATTTACTCATGACGGTGACAGAAACCGCTGTCACTGTAGAAAACAAATTACGAGAATTTAAACAAATTATAATTGTTTACACTGATTTTATCCTGTAATTTAAAATGAAACTGTCTCGACGTTTGTATTCGAATGAAAGAAGAGAAAATTTAAATGTTGATATAACAACATAAGAATAAATAGCACTGAAACGTTCAAGATATTTAAGTTCACGTTCAAATTATTTCATTAAACGTAATATATATATAATTATATAATTATATATATATATATTACAATTTAATTAATATTAAAAAATTACTAACAAAAATAATTATCTTATTAAAGAAGAACAATAGTCGATAAAATAAATGAATCATTTTGTTCAAAGACATTTGTCTGTTTATAGAAAAACTTATTAATTCCATTATTGCAAAAGTTCTTGCTTGTTTAATCAAACAACTTTGACATATGCATTTTAACCTTCGTCGACTCGGTAAAGTTTTTACCATCTAGAAAGTTCTATAGAAATCAGAATAAATGGTAATCAAAGAAAAATGCCAGATTAAGTGACTAAAATAAATGAGTGGAGTTATATCGACTGAACTATATTATTTTTTTCAATTTAATAAATATAAATCTATATAAACATATAATATTCATTTTCTAATATCTTAACCACAAATTTGAATATTTGTTACAGTTAAATTTTATCTACTAAAATTCATATAAATTCAATTTAATCAAAAAAATTAGACAACACTATCAAAATAATATCAAAAATGACCTTGTCGTTACTATATGCTATAAATAATATTAATTATATACTATAATTATTTAATATGAGATTATTTAATAATTAAAATCGATTTAAAATTCATCACTTTATTACCAGTAATTTTTAAATTTTATAGTATGAAACTGACAATTTTATATATAATTATTAAAAGATATATTTCAGTAGAATCAAATTAATCTAATCAAAAAATACTATACTGGTTTTAAATGGTTTGAAAATATCTAAAAATAATACATTAAACAAATTTGCAAACTCATATTAGAATAAAAATATGCTCTTCGCAAATGCTACCCTATTTAAATCTACGTGGGTGTATTTCAATAATTATAGGAATATTAATTTTAACTTGAAACCTTGATGGTTTTCCAGAAATACAATATTTGCAATACAATTATTTGATGTTTAATGTAAAATATATGTATAAATTAACATTATAATGTTAATTAAGAAAATACATCAATATTATGTAAGATTGCTAGAATATCACAAACACATTTTCTTGATTTATTTTTCCCTCTATACAACAAGTATTTTCATATCATATTATTTTACGAAAAGTGTTTATTTTTTTCACTTTAAAAAAATCCTACAAAAAATAGAAATACATTTTAAAAATAGTATAAATTAAAATTAATTTTATAAGTAGACAAAATTTATCCTTAATTTTATTATAAATCCTTCTCTATGACTTTTTAACATGATAGAGTAAAGGAAAAACTAATATTAATTGGAAATTGACAATAATTTTACACTCAAGTCCATGCATGTTATTATTTGTATTTTGTATATTATTAATTTTATAGCTCAAAAAATACATTTTTATGAAACTGATATGAAATTTAATGATTTTTTAGATAAGCATAAAACTAGAATTATCAAAATTTATTAATTAATTAATTTTGTTAAAAATGCTTTAATTTTTTTAAAAAAATGTCTTATTTATCTACTCTTTATTAATAATAAATAACTATCAGGTGGATAGCAATTTGTTTTAGAAAACATTTTAAGATTCTCAACAAATTCAAAGACCAAAAGATTAAATTAAATAAAACTGTGTTTAACCCTCTCACAAAATAACCCTTCTTGAAAAATTGTACGTAATTTGGATTCAACTCCGGGTATAAGAGTTTAATGGATCAGTCCATTACACACAGAAACAATATCAATAATGTAAAAGGACGTTAAAATAATTTAAAAAAATAATATTGTTATAAATAAATATAACAAAAAAATATTTATCGTCACTGTTTTATTCCGAATTGAATATTTAAAAAATTGATTTCATTATATTCGTTTACAATGTACAATATTTCTTTGTACAATACTTTTTTATAAATAATCAGACAATAGTGATAAAATAAAAACAACAAAATGAATATACGTACTATTTGACAAAGTGACCTAAAATGATGTCATGACTATAAATTATGCAATTACTGAAATTCTTCATACGACATAGTAATTGGACAAATAGTTAAACAAGAAACAATGCAAATTAAGTTACAAGAAACGTTATCATCTAGCTAAAAATATATTCTATTAGAAGCTTGATATTATATGTATTTTAAATAGAACAAATTAATTTATTTTTTTTAACATCACTGAGTTATCTTCCAATTTATGAAATTTATACAAACCGTTTTTATTTCACAGTTAATTCTATGATGAAACAATTAATTAAATATTTCATTTAATAATCATTACATGCATTTTTCTATACTTCTCTTTGTTGTATGGAGTCACTGAATGACTCTGATATTTAAGACTTAAATTTTACTACCAACACACACATATATAGAGGGTGAAAGTGGGGGGTGGAGAATGAAAGAAATGAAATAATAGCAGTTGTATTTTAAAACAGAAATCCTCATTTTATATTTTAAAGTCCTGCTCTGATTTCAGTACCATCTAACATAAGAAAAAATAACAAAACATTTTATTTATACAACATAAATCAAATTCATTCAAATTATCTTCAAAAAAGTCTTAAAATTCACCAAGCTAATAAATATAGTAATTTAACAAATAAACGTAAATCGATTTTATGTTGATAATTTCGATGTTTAAAATATCTATTTGTTGTGTTTTTTGTTGCTAAAATAAAATTAAACTTTTATGATTAATTAAAATATTATTAAGAACTAATTTTTGATACATAAAAATATTGTACAGAGAAAACTTATTATTAAGTGAAAAAAAAAATTAAAACATATGTACAAATATTTTAAGAACAAAAATTGATAGAAATTAGAGAAAGGTCAAGAAAAAAATTCAGAAATCGCTAATTATGATAATTATTAAGATATTCATTAATAAATAGTTATTTTTTAAAATTATATCTTTATAATATCAATATCAAATATAGTGATTTTTACAGTTAAGATGGAAATATATATTATTTACATAAATAAGCATAATTCGACCATTTTTTTAAAAAAAAATACTTTAAGTGTTCCTAAATAAAAGTTTATAGTTTAACTTCATTCAATTGACAACAAATAAGTAATAAATATTATAAAAAAATATGTTTGAAAATATTTTTCCAACTTATATTCTAAAACCATATTTGGCCAGCAATATATTTTATATATCAGAAAAAATAAAGTTATATAGAAAAATTCAATCATAATAAATAATATATTCGATTGAAATCTTAGTCACAAAAATATAGATATTGTATTTTTACTTCATAAATATATAAATAAATTTTCTAGGAAACTCATGAAAACCAACATCGAAATAGATGAAGATATTTTACAGACAACATGTTAAACAATAGCATCTTATTTCAGTGCCTGATATAATTAGCAGCTCATTAATATCAACGCCATATCAGAGAAACATTATAATTAATGTATAAACAGACAACGTTGTAAATCTAACCACAAAATATTGTAATACTGGGTCGAATTTTGTCTTGTTAATTATATTTGAACGTTATATATATATATATATATATATTAATTTAATAAAATGTTTGAGCACATCCGAAATTTAATTTAAATTTATTATATAAATATTTTTATTCTACAACTTGTATATTTAATAATTTTGACAAGTATGAACAAAGTAATATAAATTTTAAAAATCATTTAATAATTTGTAAATTTCAAAACAAAAAAAATAGAAAACTAAATACAATGAATTGAACAACAAACTTGTTTACTTCAAACTTGTTCTAAATTTAAATAATGAATATTAAAATTAATATTGTTCGTTTTCATTCCTGTTATCTATTTATTATATTTATATCTTTTATATACATATAAAATAAAATTATTCTTCTCTATATATTTTGAGTTGTGATTAATCACTACAACTTTTCTTTGGATGACATTTAAAGATAAATTTCTAATTCTAATTACCTAAAAAAATAATATGCTTTAAGTATTTATATGCTTACTAGACGAAAAATTACATGATGATAAAATAAGTTCTCGAAACTAATCTTAATTCCAAATAGACAATAAAAATTGTCTTTAAATTTTTGAACTCAGAATAGTTAAATGTGTATATTTTAATATCATTTATGAAATATTTTTATAAAAAGTACGACTTATTGATGTCATATATTGTTAACGGAATTAATATTTGAAGACTATATTAAAAATTGAAATTTCCTTTTATATGAAGAATATTCTTAATCTTCTTAACGTTATAATCATCAAACAATCATACAAGATATACAATATTTTACTAAAATTATTGTTTTTGTTTGTCATATTAATTGAATTGTCAATTAATTCGCTTGTCAATTAATCATTTTCAAAAACTAACGCATGCAGATATTCAATTCATTTAGAACAGACCTCACAAATTGTTAGATTTTCGAATACCATCACAAGTAATAAATAAGTCAATTCATGTCAGCAAAAAAGGTGACAAATCTATGAAAAAGAACGTGTTGGAAAGACAATAAATAAGGGAAAGCACTTCATGCTTGCAGATCAGATGACGAAAAGAAAGATACAACCGCCAGTTGTAGATGGATTGAATAAGGACACAAAACACAAATTAGTATAGGTATATATAAGAAAGTTAGTCTAGATTTTGACAGAAAGGCTCTGACGATGATGGCGTCGCCATCGAAATGCATCAACCGATATATTTATAAATAGCAAGTGAACAATAAGTGATTATTGAACACTTTAAATTATTGTAGTGTTGGGGTTAAAATTCATTTGTGTAAATATTAATTGAAATAAATATTTGTTTGGTGTGTGTGTGTGTTTTTTTTATTCAGTCAATAGACAATATGAAGTACTACGCCTAATAATAAATATAATATATAAGGAATTAATTTATTTGAATTATGTATATTTTTAAAATAGTTTTTGCAGATTAATATTTTATCTTTTATAAAAAAAAATGATATATTTTATCATTCAAATAAAAATTATTTTAATCATTGAAATTTTTCCATAGACTTCCAATATTTCAGATGTTTAATATTAAATAGTAATCAAAAATCTTAACTAAACCCAACTTGATAATTCGCTAAAAGAAGCATTCTTTTGATCTGTTACTGTGAACTAAATATTGTATAAAACACGTTACCCATTAACGCAGTTCAAATAATTACTACACACAACTGATCATAAATTCGTTTCTCATAAAAATCCCATTACAGCAATTCTCATTTCCGACATAACGTTATAAACAAGAGACACAGGCACGCACTTTAACCAGGATAGCGTGAGAATTCAATCTCGCGCCTCTATAGAACCACAACTGCGTGCCACGCCAGAGTTACTTTCCCACTTATCATAGCTTGAATTAGACGCAGCAACTGTTTAGTCTCGTAAGAAAAGCTGCCACCGATGCGATATGTGGTATGTTTTGGCGAACGACTGTATAACCGGTTGCTTCGTCACCGGAACCGGATCTCGTCGGCTGACGTTGGCGTGCTTTGGTGCTACGCTATCGACGCGCGCAATCTAAATTAGCCAACGTTCCGTCAACAGAAAAGCTATACTTGAAGAATCTGTTTCGTGATGCCGTGAACAAATATAGTTATATGGAATTATTTTCGACCGGCTCCGCGCTGTTTTTCTCGTAAATAACACTGATTGATTTTAAATATACGTTACGAGTATTGGATGTCAGCCTGACTGATTATCAAGTACGTAAATTAACGTCGAGTCGATGGTAATTGCAATTTTTTTCGTATTAGTTTATAAATTAACCCTATGATTACAATTTCTGCCAATAATAAAAATATTTGTTCGTTTCTTAATTCATAACGAGGATAATTTAATTTTTAAAATATTTTAGTATAAAAACATACAATGTTCAATGATCATTTATTGTTCATTCTATTCATCATCGATAGAGCGTTACATTAAATTATAGATGAGCGATTAGATAGATTGTATAAAGCATTAAATAAAGCTGCATATTCATCTGAAAATTCAGCCCGAATGCTCAGATTAGGATAACGATACATTATCAAAACAGTAGAAGAATACGAGAATACCTACACTAGGAATAAATAGTACTTTTTTAAATATAAAAACGTACAATTTGAAAATATGAATAAGAAATATCAAACTTAAAACATAGCACGTATGAATATTCAACTCACTTTCAATAGCTATTATAAGTTATAAGAAATAATTTCAAAAACTTTTAATTGAAGATTCAAACAATAATCAATCTTCTCTTAAAAGATACAAATTTAACATAAAATCTGTTATAAAAAAATAACATCTCTTGACTCAAATAAACGTAATGTTTATACATACACACACACACACGCACATATATATATATATATATATAATTTTTTTAATATAGTGGTTTAAATGAGGAGAAATTGTCAACTTATGATTTATAATCTTGTTTTTTATTATTTATTCATAAATTTATTTTTTGATCTATTTTTCTCTTCTATATGATTTTTTAAATTTTATAAAAAAATATTGTTATAGATTTATTAAATATTTTTATATGAAAATTTTCTTACAAGAGAAACTTTTCAAATTTTACTACACAAAACAAATTCATTAAATAAGTAGAAATTTACAAAATCGAATAATTCTCTGATATACAAATAAAAAATTATAAAGAAATAATTTTAAAAAATATATGTTTTGATGTTTTAGCAAATTTAAAGTTTTGAGAATAATAATTAAAATATATATTCATACGAATACATATCTGCTTGTTATTGTTATAATAAAAAACGATTTATTTTTTTCTTTTAATTTTGAAAATCTTCACTGAAGAAAACGGTGATTTGAATATATTAGAATAAAAAAATCCAAGGGTTGAGTAAGTTTATCAATGATTAGATGGTAATTATCGTTATTATTTTTTCCCTTTTTATAGCTATAATTTTTTTGAAATATTTCCAATTATTAAGAAATTACCTTCAATTGCTAATATAACATAATTTGAATATAATACAACTGTAAATTCATCTAACAATATAACATAATTAAAAACAATATCAATACAAAAAAATGATCCAAAATTGAGTTATTGTTCAATAGTAGATATAAAATAAAAGAAAATGATCCATTAATTATTTCAACATTAAAAAATAAAGTACATATATATATATATATATATATATATATATATATATATATATATATATATATAATGTTATTAATATTATATTTGTCAATATTACATCAAGATAATCGTCCTTTTTGCTGTAATGAAAATTGATTAGCGTTTTTTCTCCATCTATAAGACAGTCGTAATATAATCATTAGGCATTGTTATATGGTTTTCGGTATGAGTTAATAACCAAATCTAAAAACATTGCATATCTAATCGATATAATCGTCGTTCCTTACACGCGTATCAACATCCACCGCCACAACATATATATCCCTGCGGTGCACACACCCATTACACAATTAAACTTGTATTAAACTTTGAGTACATTGTTATAAAAACAAACTTGTGACTAAAACTGATAGTGACGAAGGTCGACGAAAGATAAATGTGGGTGCTTATATCGACACGCATTTAGGAAATGAGTTGAGCGTGCTAACAATCAGTTTTGCGATTCCCGGTGTGAAGCTCTCCAGTCTGAAAAGGACAGATTAGCGGCAACGCTGTTACGTATAGAAAGGATAACGGCGACAGGATTCCGCTTCTTCTGCCCAAACTAGATAGCTACATAAAATGGTTAACTAAATACTTAAATTCATTAAAAGTGTATACGTGCTACAGCACATTGATTTGGTAAAATATACATACGACAGCGTAATTCATTATTGTTGTTTTTATTTTAGGTTTTATATGTGTTAAAAAAAGGATTATAGGATCTTTTTGTCAGAGCGCGTATGGATAAGTGTTTGTGTACATTTTACGTACCCATTCATTTATTTAAGTAATTCACAGACGGGTTTCTCGTAAAAACGTACGAGGACGGTTTTTCTTTCGGTCGCATGTAAAATACTCACTACAGCATTGAAATCGAAACAAACAATTTATGTAGAAGGAATTGTTGATACAATGTATAAACCGAATCGAGGTACATCAGAGACAACACCAAAAAAAACTGTGTGCTCGGAAAGTGTAATCTTATTTTTTTTATCTCCTACTCATTTCGTTTCATTAAAACTAACCAAAGATGTTTTTTGGAGAAAAAGCATTTAATCGTATTCATTAGATTCAAAAATAAATAGAATAAATTTGTTGTTTACATTTCGCTTAATAATATCATTAATAATTAACCTTTTCACAAATGAATCATTTACACGTATTGCAAGATTTTACAATAAGCATTTAATTTTCATTTTTCCAGTTATTTTAACAGAAAAATCATTTCTTCTTCTGTGTATTTCATTTCATTTATTATGAAAATACTATCTATTTCATATATTTATAATCTCAATTAAAGTTACGGAACTTTAACTAATAATTAAATTATGAATAAATAAAACTAGTTGAAAAGTTATTAATAATTAATGTTTTCTGCATTTTTCTATTTTTCGAGGATTTAATTTCATTTAATACAATTTTACTTTTCTATTTTATAAAAGAAAAATTCTAATCCATACACTTGATATTATCTGAAACATTTATCAATTTTGAATATAAAATATAAGCTATCAGTTATAATTTATTATGATAATTTTTAATTTATATTTGACACTATTAATTTTTGATTAGTACAATATTTTTCACATATTTATAAGCTTTTATTTCTAGAAATATATTAATAAAGTTTTAAAAAAATTCATTAAAAATAAATTTATATCTAATTGTGTCTATTCAATTCGGTTTTAATTCTATGGTTAATATTTACTTATCTAACCAGAAACCAATTTTACAATTATTTAAGAATTTAAGGCTTTATTAAAGATAAATTACTGTACAATATCATAAAATTTAATAAAATTGTACAAAAAAATAATTATTAAACACTTTTATAAAAGTATGTTATATTAGAGTGACTGATTTGTTAGTATTTAAATGGATAAACATAGAAATAACAAATAAACCAATATATGAAAATATTCTGATAATTTACAAAATTTACTGGCATTTAAAATAATAACAATTAAAAATGTGTAACGACTTTTTAAACACCTATATATTGTTTAATAAAAATAATCGTTGACCACTATAGTTTATAAATATTTCAATTCTCTTTATACTTTAATCACAATTTTTATTTCGTAGTAAGTAATAAAAAATTAATAATATTTTTCATTATTTCCTGAATTGATACTTTTCAAATTTGTCAAATGCACGATGACAAACATTACCAAGTACAAATCAGTCATAATTTCAATTATTTTCGATCATATGAAAACAATCATTAAAAAAAATTCACTTAATTTCAAAATCTATAAATACATACATTTATGATGTAATGATATTTTAAAAATATATAATAGTTTATATATTGTAATAAAAATGGTAGTTTGAAACATTATTCGAAATAAATTATTCTCATCGATCATGTATTAATATCGGACTTTGATGGATGAGAATATTTTGTTTCCAATTTTGTTTCCAAGTATCATTACTATATAAACTTTATTATTTTTATTACACTTTTAATCGATAACTTAATTGTTATTCTTCAAAGATTCGACATACTTTAAATTGAAAGTAAATATCCACTTGTACGATTTTTGTATTTATCTTTGTTTCTGTTTAAAAAATAAATTTTAACTAGTAAATTATATATGTATAAAAAAGAGAGGGAATTTTAAATTGTATACATAAAATATCTTCTTAACAATACACCTAAAAAAATTTTTAAAGTCTAAATTTATATAATATCTTACTATATTTACATTTCACAAATTTTACAAAAATGTTCCTGACTAAATTACTATATAATAGAAAACTAAACTTTAAAAATATATATAAGTTGATTTTTTAATAGTAAACAACTTTTAATTCATATTGGAACTTTTAATTTAAATGAATGATCACAACAAAGCAATATTTTATCAAATTGTTCAATAACCACTTAATAATCACTGGCATTTCGATGATTATACTAACTTTATCATTTGGAAATATTTTTTATCAAACTTTGATAAATAAAAAACACTTAATAAAAGTATCTAACAGATCTTTAATTTTATATAAGTGATATTTCTCTATTAACATAAAATTATTTCCTGAAATAAATTAACTGTGAAAATCGAGATGTTATATAACACTATTTTTATTCTTCAAACATTATTAGTGAAAAGTTCCTCTTCCTATTTCTAAGAGTTTTTAGAGAAAAAATACGTATATTTTATTAAAATAATCCTGTAATTTTAACACATAGTCAAATATATAAAATACGATAAATTTAATAATTTCTAAAATGAAATAAAATACATTCAATGTAAAATCGTTCATTTAAATTTTAATTAACACTAATTCCTTACATAACGGACAATTACGAGAAATATCTTACGTATTTATAGAATTTAATTTGACATTCGAAAACAATTCATTATCGTTTTGTTTGATTTTTGAGATCATTCGTTATTTATTTGAAACAATCAATCTTTAAACAAGAGGGGTGCATAATATTATTAAATCTATAAAAAGCCCATTTACCTTCAAAGATACTTAATTTGTAACTTGTCATGTCAGCTAAAATAATAAAAAAGTATACACACACACATGACGAAGTAAGTAATTTCATCGGAGATCATCTTCTAAATAAAAAATGCTTTTGATAGCGAAAAAAGTTTCGTGTTCCTTCACCGTTAACTCGATTTTTATGCCATGTGTGTGTATCTGTGTGTATATGTGAGCTTTGTATGACCGTTCATTTAATAAATAGCCTTGAAACTCGAATGAACATACATTTTTCCTGAAGAAACAATAAATTTATTGTCCTGTAAATTTATTAGACATGACTAAAGGCATATGTTCACAAAAAAAATGAAATGTGAAACTACATGGATTCATATACTCTCGTATTGTTGTGTTCTGCGCTTTTGAGATATATGTATATGGGGTTGAATGCTTCTTCATAAAACATACAGGTTATATTTCACAATCTTGAATTCATAAATATTGCGTTTTGAATTATTATTGGGATAAATTTGTATTTATTTTCCGTATGGTTCTACTTCACATTTTTAACTTTATCCGTGACGGATTTGTTTTTCTTGGAAATGTTACATTGGTGATGACGTACCATTATTCGAGATAAAATACAATAAATCAATAATAACGAAAATACATACACACACATACATGCATATATATAGTCATCCAAATGTATTCAAACAAATATATGTTTTTACTTAAATATTATAAATAAATAATTCTTTTGTGTAATATTTACAATTTTTGATATCTGTGTTTAAATATATTTTAATATAATACAAAAACTATAACAGAATTTTAAAAAAATAGTATTAAGTAAATCGACAAATAAATAAGAGATATAAAAAAATGTTCAAAAAATTAATCCTTGTCAATTAATATTAATAATATGTTTTAATATCTAGTTGAATAATTTTTTGAATTATCAGTGCATTGTAATGTGATTTTCATAGAATTTATATATTGCTTATTTGAAAAATTATTTTTTGATCTCAAAAGTAAAATCATTGCATAATTCACAGTGTTATTAAAATATAAAATCACTTTAAAAATTACTTTTTCGAAACTTTAATGCAAATTATTTTTGAAAACTATTAAAACATATTTATTTATCTTTAACACGATTAGTTATTTGTAACGAACAAACGCCATTTGTACCGTACACTCATAAAACATAACTGAATCACAATATAAGTCTTACAATTGACCACATGTTCTCTATATATAAAAATATAAACGACTTCTAACACAATTTATTTTTCATTCAATCTAGAATTATTTATTTCTATCTCGTATAAGAACATCGCGTAACTTCAAAATTTTTCAAATTTCAAATATTATTTTACAAATATAATACATTTATTTCTCTAATCAAACAAATCACTCACTACAATAAAAGATTTTATCAGAATTTAATAATCACTTATTGTTTACTTTATTTGCTGATATGCATTTCTATATCCATGCCATTATTATCAAAGTGCTATATTGTAAAATATTTATATTTAAACAAAAATTTATATTTCAGTGCTCTAGCAAAAATAGCATGATAGTAGAAATGCACTTCGGTGAATAAACAAAAATAAATGATTATTGAACACTTTTATAAAATCTTGCATTAAAAGTGATTCATTTTATATTAAAGTGAATTTGTTAAAGTACCAAAATTAATAATGAAAATTATTTTTATTAACATACATAATTCATCTAAGATTTCTTAGAAAAAATGAAAATATCTTTTGTACTAATTAAATTTCAAAAATTTCAGTATATGTTTTTTGTAAATATATAATTAATTATGAAAGATCTTATATAAGCCACTGAATTCATCTTAATTCAAGATGATTATATAAAATTAGTCTGAAAAACTAAAACAATCAATAATATTTACAAAGATAAAATGGATACAACTGTGTTATCTTTAAAAAACTTTTCTTTTTTTAATAAAATATTTTATTAACAATTTTAATAAAAGTTTTGATAGTAAATTAAACATATTTTTTTAATTTTATTGCAGATTATAACCAAATATTTCAATTAACATGATATCATTTTTTAAGTAAATATTATTGAATACATGAAAATAAAATAACTTTCAACCATCTAAGCTACAATAAATAAAGCACACACCTAAACATATTTACTAAAATATATCATATTTTTAGATATTTATACCTTCATATTTCAGTATTTCAAAGAAAATTTAATACTACAAATCAAATAAATATTCTCATTACTTCAATTTAATTACAGCAATAAGATATTTTCATCTATGTTTTGTTACTATTACTATAATAGTACTTTATATATATATATATATATATATATATATATATATATATATATATATATATATTATTCAAAATATTATTTTACGTGAATTATTCAAGAGTAATTATTGTTCCTATTTACATGAAACAGGATATTACTTTTATTATAACAAAATTTATTTTAGGATAGTCGAAACCACAATTCATTAGTGAAACTAAATACTGAGTTTCAAATCACAATCTTGTTTGAAATTTATTGTTTTACTGGGAAGAAATAATTGAATGTATACTATTAACAAGAACCGATCCAATCCACTTAAAACTAGACTCTAACGAAAGCATCATGTGTTTGCATAATAAGTATCAAGTTGATCGAAAAGTCTGTTTTTAAAAACCATTTATTTTTTATATTTAAAAACAGCCTCATTAAGATAATCGCTAATAGCAGAATAATACTATCTGAATATCGTCAAATTTTCAAACAAGTAAGAAGTGTCTGAAGTGTTTTATTAGGAGCTATTTTCTTAAAATGTATAAAGCAAAGTATAAGCATAACTTAAATAATACACATACTTTTTTAACATATTTGATATATGTATACTCAGTGGTTTATAAGTCGAATTAATAAAAGTTGAAAAAATCTTAAAAAAATAAAACATATTGTAATACAAAATAAATATTAAGAATTATTGGAGAATAGCAACGATATACACATCTAGGAAGCATGTCATATATACAACATATCGTGTTTTGTTTAGTTGTTGATTATATAGAACAAATTAATTGTTGTTCGTAATTGTGTTATGTGTAATCATAAAGTGTGAAATAAATTTATTTATGTAAAAAAACTTCCAAAAGGTTATGGGCCCAGTATGGGCACAATTTCATATAAAGGATATAAGCCAGGATATAACCCAGTATCTTTAAATAAAGGATATAAAATTTAATACACATAATACAGTGTCGTTAAAGTGCATAATACAAATAATTTTACATCATAAATGAATTCATATAAAGGAAGCTAATAAAGATGAAAATTCACATAAGGTTTAAAGGTGAATTCATATAAAGGAAAATCAAGCAGTTCAGAGCAAAGCAGATCCTTATCTCTACGTAAAGAATGAAGAGGGAGAGGTTATTTATCTCATTATTTACGTAGATGACATTTTAATTGCCGCGAAAAACGAAAAAAAAAATTATCTAACATACCGTTAGATCAAGGTTACGCTAAAAGAGACAGACAGTCCAAGAGACAGACAGTCCAAGAGACAGACAGTCCAAGAGACAGGCAGTCCAAGAGACAGGTAGTCCAAGAGACAGGTAGTCCAAGAGACAGGTAGTCCAAGAGGCAGGCAGTCCAAGACGCAGGCAGTCCAAGACGCAGGCAGTCCAAGAGACAGACAGTCCAAGAGACAGACAGTCCAAGAGACAGACAGTCCAAGAGACAGGCAGTCCAAGAGACAGGCAGTCCAAGAGACAGGTAGTCCAAGAGACAGGTAGTCCAAGAGGCAGGCAGTCCAAGACGCAGGCAGTCCAAGACGCAGGCAGTCCAAGAGGCAGGCAGTCCAAGAGGCACGAATCCAAGACGATGAGGTCGAGTTGAAACAGCAGATGTCCAAAAGACAGGTAGTCCAAAGGAGCAGGTGTCCAAAGAGCAAGTGTAACAATTTTAAGTCAACACAATAAGCAGCCTACATTAGTTGATTGAAATGAAGCAAAAAGAGTCGCTCAATTTTTTAAAGGACATTTAAATTCTCTATATCGTTGAGGAAGGGTATTGGAGAATAGCAACGATAATACAATTGTATATATACAACATATCGTGTTTTGTTTAGTTGTTGATTATATAGAACAAATTAATTGTCGTTCGTAAAGTGTGAAATAAATTTCTTTTATGTAAAAAACTTCCAAAAAGAATCAACAAATAATGTAATCAATTTTAAGTAAATACCATTTCGTATTATCTTTAATATTAACAATTTTAAGTGTTATAAAATAATACATAAATACATATTGAGTTTCAAATATGTTTCATCCCTGTTTTATTGTAATTACATACATATATAAATACATAAAACGACTATTAGTACAATGAACTGATTATAGTAGTTGCTAGTCATTAATAATTGCTTAAATTCTAATAGTAATATCTATCGTTATTTATAACGGTAATTAATTATAAAACAATATTTATACGACAATTAATTATTAGTTGTCAATTATTAGTATTGGATTAAAGAATAACAAATTATCAGATATTTACAGTTAGCTCATTTTTTTATAAATTTATTTCAGATATATTAAAAGGATAAATTAAATAAAACTTACTTATTAACAAAGATGCAGATGTATATTAATACATAATCGGAAAATATTAAGAATGCATTTAATTTTTAAAATACTATTTTCAAAAATATTCTTAAATTATTAAAAACTTTACTTCAAATCAGAAATAATCACATTATTACCATTAAATTTGTATTCGTATTTTTTAAAAAATATATAGGAATTTGTAAGTCTATTTTTCTTGTTCAACTTTCTTTAATATACGTATACTTATTTTCCGCTTGTCTAGGTTGAAACGTTATCTAACGCAGACTTTTCGGTTTCTAATGTTCCGCTTTTCACAAGTGTCATTATATATATATATATATATATACATATATATATATATAAACAAAAAAGGCCATTTTATAATCTAACATCTAGCGATTGACAAAATTTTGATTTGATTTTTTTATTGTTACTCTCTATTTTTCCAGTATTAAAAATCATATTTTGGCATAATTCACTAAGAGAATAATTTTTAAAAACGTATCTTTGTATTTCTTTCTTCTTTTATTGTTCTCAAAATTAACAAATGATCAGTAGAATTAAATTTTACGTGTCTAAATTTTGAAGATAATAGAATTAATATCAAGCAAAGAATAAATAATAAGTAATAACTAAACACTATGATGATATGATAACAATTCTTTAATAAAAATTTATAATCAATATTCAACTTCGGTCAAAAAAATGAAATAATGTGAAAAAATTAACAATTTTAATTTTATTGAAGAAACTAGTGACATTTCTATTTTGAAAATGTAGAATAGTTGATAATTTAAAAAATAATTTTTAACTATTCAAAGATATAATCAGGATTAAAGAAAATATCATGGTATCAAATATATTTTTCTACACATTTGAGTTCATAGAAGAAAAAAGTACAACAAGGAAGATAAGCATCGTTTAAAACGAAACATTCGTTAATCGTAAAATAACGGAACACATTCTAAAACCAATAAAATTTTATAGACATAACTGTTAACACTACTTCAATGATTCTTAAAGGTAAATAAGTAAGTAATTCTAAATTAGAACACTAGATTTGTATCAACAGTGAATGTCAAATTAAAAGAACGATAACATTTTTATGTGGCATTGGCGTTCGAATAAAACGAAAGACGTATTTGTCGATGTTCAATAAACACAAACAGTGAGTTATTGTGCTTACCCGCGAGATTAAAATCGAAAATAAAATAAACGAACGGAAGTCGACTGTCAAAACCTTTCAATCAGTCCGCGTACAACGTACTCTCTACATTCAAGACGTTCTTATCTGTGCCATTCTAATGGTGCTATTTGTTATTTCATAAGACGCGAACGTGAGGGGTTGGTGTGTGGTTTGACGTCGTGCCAAAATAATTATTATTTTAATCCGATCGTAATATTACAGCTGACGAAGACAGTTCAGTGTGGTAGATGTGATCAACTGATTTAAATTTTATTAAATATGTATTAATACACGTTTCTGTAACAATTGGTAACTGTGAGCTTTTTAAAAATTATCTTTTAATAGTCTCGAATACATGTCGAAGTAGATGATAATTAAATTGAAAATATTATTAAATTGCCTTATAAATATTATAATTACAAAAATATCCATACATGTTCCATACTAAATTTTATAAAAAAGTTTTGAGTAAAAAAAATTACAAGATATTTCTATTGTCGTTTAATAATATATTTTAAAATACTATTTTTCCAAGTAAGAACAAATAAAAAGTTAAGAATAAATAAATATTTATTATTCAATATGTAATATTTATATACAAAAGTAATTGGCCATAAATTTATTACACATAGAAAATAAGTAAATCCACAAATAATTTTCGTTATTTCATGAATAAATAATCTCGTCTTTGTAATTAGATTCTAATTTTTATTGTTTTTCTTTTCCATCTTACTATTTTTGTTATTAAAATAATATCACAAAACGCGGAAAAAATTATCAGAATGAAAATTCATTGTTTCTTTTAATCGGGAAAAATATTTGCAATGTAAATTAATGTGTGAAACTAATATTATATGTAATTCAGTGCAAATATTATTGGAAAATTTACAATTAAAAATTTAAATTTTTCACAATAAGATGGAAATATGAAGACTCGACATACTAAATATATGAAATTTTTTTTTAGGACGAATAAAATTAAATCCTGGTACAAGTACTAGAGAAATATGAATAGATATACAAGAAAAATAGTAATGAAATTAATTACTAAACAGTGGGAACAATTGTCAGGAAAAGTAATTACCATACTAAGTTTTCAGTTTGTTTACATTGAAATTTTAAAGTGCAGTAAAGATTAGAAAATAAATATGTATTTTAACAAGACAATGCAAACTTGTCTTGAATATCCGACTAGAAAAACTATGTAATAAGTTTTATATAATATAAAACTAACTCGAGATACATACTTCTCAATCATCTTACTTGAATCCTACAAAACATTTATGGAAAAAGTGTAGAAATCTTTCAATAGACATATATTTAGTGAATAAATGTTAAAAATAAATCTTCAAAATATAAAGCAAAATCAATCTAGTTTTAACGATAAAAAACTTATATAGGCTCATCCAAATATAACGCTTAGATTTGTGTTTTATTAAAAAGAAAAAAAGAAACTATACACATGTTTCTTTTCAATAAAACACAGATCTAGGCGTCACATTCGGATGATCCTATATAATCCATGCCTAATAAATTAAACCCTTTTCTAAAATTTAAATAATATCACAGAGAACATAAGTTTTTGAAATTGTGATTATTTTTCAACTCAAATTATTAGTGATTCTATATTTTTTATATATAAATATTATATGTTGATTTTTTCGAATTTCTTATTTATATCTAACTTGAAAATATAATATTTTAAAATGTACTACTCAATGATAATAGAAATTCATTTTTTTCTGTACTGTACAATTTTTATAAAATAAAATTTAATGGATATGAACGGAAATTCTTGAGACTAACTGATATATATATATATATATATATATATATATATATATATATATATATGCATTAATATTTATATATCATACAATCAATTTTATAAATAAAATATATAAAATAACGTTCATAAATAATGATATTATACATTCAGTTCCATATTGAATACGTTAGAAGAAAATTCAATATTCTATTACAAATTTGAATTTTCTTTACGTACAAACAAATATAGTTTTTTTTCTTCAATTCATCTTTTATTAAATTTTATTTCTTACATACGCAATCACAACAAATGTTAAAAAAATAAACAAAACCATTTACTAAAACATGTTTTCATTTTAAATTGAAAAAAATAAAATTATTAATATATTTCGGTTATATTTTTTAAAAATCACATAATCCAGAGACTAAGTGAATAAATTTTACATGTTTGAAAAAAAACCTTTTTATGAAACTACCCAGAGTATATTTTTTTAATTTTACATATATGTTTAAAATTAAATAATGTATCTTAAGTTATAAGACTCTTCGACTTATAACGAAATGCTTATATGTTTGATATACTCGTATGTACGTTATTTTGAACTTTTTCAAATATTTTTCATTAAACCTTCAAGCTTGATATGTACACCATCTTCGACTTTTTTTATGAAAGTGTACTTTGTAAGGTTTTCCTAAGGCATAGAAGACGTACACTTATTGAAACAAAATTTTATATAAACTTTTCCGAAACTCTTTTAGTTGATAACTATATAGAGTTTTTATGTAAAATAATAACGATAAAACTATATTGTATTTTTGATGTATAAATACCATATTACTGATGTATAAATCGATTTAACAATGTAATTTATGTACATACACACACATATGTATTTATGATATATGTATGTAAATAGTAATGTAAAATTGTAAGAAAGAATTTTTCAGGATTTATAAAAGATATTTCAATTCTATGAAACGAGCACAATCAGATAATTTATTTTCTAAAAATCAAAAGAAATATATCCCTTGAATGTATATATAAGTGATTCTCCGTAATGATTTCTATAAATTGGTTCATATAGCTTACGATACATCATATTTAAGAAATAAATAAAATATTATTAAAGAAAAATCTCTGAACACAATATTATTCAAAAGTATATTTTTCTTCCTATTAGCATTATTTATCGAAAAGTCCTTTTTTTAAAAAAAATAATATATTTGAGAACATTACAAAATCATTCAATCTATAATATTTACTATTTCTTCAGTATGCTATTTCTGTAATTTTTATACAAGTGAATTAATTAGTTAAACCTACAAATTTTTTTACACATTCAATAACTATTTTGGTAATACACATTGTTATAAATAAATCATCATCAATCTACGTAAAATTATAAAATATTTATATTTTTTAGATCTCTTCTAAATGTTATAATAATAAATTCTGGCAGTAATGATATGTCTATCGAAATTTTCATTACTGAAAAAAGTAAACAATTCTTACTAAATATATTTGTAAAATTTTGTGATGTGAAGGTAAATAATTCATTTGTTGTTATGTAAAAAATATGAAAAATATTTTAAACTTGTTCACCTTTAGAAAACTATAGACTGAATGATCTTTCAACTCGACGCTCGAAATCTTTAATCGTTGATATACATTTCTACAGTCATATTATAACATTTTGTTTATATAGAATAAACAATAAAATGCATTTTAACAAACAGTATGAATAATATATAATTAATAAACACTTTTATAAAATTTTACATTTTTGAAATAAGTAATTCATTTGTGCAAATAATATTTTTTAAAATTTTCTAAATTATCAAAACACGATAAAATAATATTGCAGTTAAAATTCCAACAATAAAACATATACAAAAAAGGTATTTCCTCAAATATAACCAACTTAATATTATTATTTAAGAAATGCTAATAGATTTAATCTTCATGAAACTAAACTGAAACAAATATTAACGAAGTAAAATTTTAAATTGAATATTAAAGTAATATAACGATATTAATTAATATAAAAATAATTGAATTGATAAAGTGATTCTATAATGGAACATATTCAAAAAATACGAAAATATTTTTTCAGTGTAATTTATATTAAAAAAATACTTCTGAAACGTAAAAAATAATACATAAAGATGCTCAAATGATTAATGTAAATTTATTCTTATTTACATAATTTTAAACGTTCAGTTCTGTAGAATTATTTGATAAATTACCAAAAAAGGTAATAATGTTGAAGATATTTTTATGTTCATTTATGTTTTATTAATATACAGAAGCTGGTTAAATTATTATTCTCACATAGGTAATTTCATATTTTTTGACTTTAATTCACTGTCTTTTTTTAGTGCATTATGAGTGATAATTTGATATTATATTTAATTAATTGTGATAAAATGAAACAAAAATTATTTTTAAATATTGATATTATAAAAAGAAATATAACGAATGCTATTAATGTTTATATATTTATTTGAATTTGACATATTTTCAATTTTTTTATCTAAAAAAAACATTAATTCTCATTTGAAAGATTTTGATATATAAAATGTTATTTTTTATCAATATAATGTAAGACCACGCATGGATATAAACACTCAAAAATATTATATGATCTTGGCTAGAAAATCCTTATATTTCCTCCATATTTATTTGATTTGGCATCTTTAAATTACCATTTATTTCGACCTTGATTAAATTATATTAATGAAAAAATATAAATTCATATCAAGAAATAAAAGTGTGTATTAAGGATTTTTGCAACAAAGTTCTTTTAGTGAGATAATCATTTAAAATATCGACATAAAATTATACTGAAATTTTTCAAAACTATATTAAAAAATAAAATTTTGTTCTTGCTTTTCAATATCATCATAACAATTTTATCTTTTTACATACATTATTATACAGAAGAAGTGTATATAAAAAATATACATTAATTTGATACTTACTATTTAACACAAATTATTTATTAAAATATATTCTACAAAATTTTATTTCAATGAAAATTCTTTATTAAAAAAAATATTTTCTCCATTAATATTTATTTCATTCCTAATATTAGTAAACAATAAATAAATACTAAATATAAAAATATATTATTTGTAATATAAAAAGTAATCAAATTACTTCGACGTATCAATTAAAATTCCTATTTTGTAAACAACTTGCAACGAATAAAAGTATTTAAATCTAATTACCGAACATGACATTCACAACCGATTTCATTCTTTATCTCTATTTCCATTGATTCGAAATATTCTACACAACTTTATCTTAAAATGCTTTTTTTATATAACTTTCAGCGTACACGTTTTATCTATTGTATATTTTCTATTATATCAGATTACTGACACGTTGTATTTCACGCTTTTTTTAACTTAAATGAAAATACTGTCCTAGATAAACAGCCATTTCCTGCTATTCAGTAAAATACAAAATAAAGATTTACAAAAATATATTTTAATACCCATAGCAAAACTGTTTGTATATTTAATGCTTTTTTTAACATTATTCCATTTACATTTAAATTTAAATTTATTTTCTTAATTCTTATCAACATGAAACTTTATTTTTTTTCTTTATGTTTGTACACATATGTATATATATATATATATATATATATATATATATAGAGAGAGAGAGAGAGAGAGAGAGAGAGAGAGAGATGGGTAGATATAGATAAATATATAAGTACTTATAAGAACATATTTAAAATAATAAGAGTATTAACAACAAATGGAAATACTAAGTAAATTTCATTGATTATTTACATTTATGACTTTAGATTTCTTTGATAATTATTTTCTGAGAAATACTTTAAAAAAGTATTTATTCTTAATTTAAATAAGAAATTAAATATCAGTATATAATTTTAGTAAGAAAATGACTATATATTAATAGAAAATATATTTTTATTCTTAAGGCTAAGGAACTGTTACACAATTTAAACAACCTTGAAAAAATTTTCTTCGAATTTCTTAGTCAAATCAGTCATCTGAAGCTGATCTCATGTCATCGAAATATAAATTAACAATAAATGACTATTAAACACTAATATAATAATTATGATGTAAAATAATTTCTTTTTAAAAAATTGTTATTACTCAAAAATGACTAATCACAAAATGATGAGATTTAAAAGTCTATACAAATGTTTTATTGCATGTTTCTATTTGTAACTTGTACTTTTATAGTAAATTTAGATTAAAAGTAATTGAATAAAATAACTTGCATGTATTATATATTATCACTTTATTTATCTTAATTTTAAACACTATATTAATCTTTGTTAAAAATTAACTAAATCATAATATTCATTATTAATTACAAACTTAACAGAAAAATTTCTAAAACAGTATAGAATAATAATATCAGGTTTTCCAGAAAATTAAATAAACAGATTGAAGAAAAGCAATTTACTTACAGACATATTTGCATCGTGACTAATTTATTAATAATGTATTATTTTGAAGAAATTGGAACACGTACAGACGTCATCTTGTTTCCTATCAACTTCTTACCACGATAACCAAACAATTGTTATTTTCTAGAATTTACATTTTACACAAAACACGTCAAATAATGCAAGCGCTACAAAAAGTGAATTTACAACACTACTCGCCAGCCAATTTACAAGCAACTATTAAGCTTGTCTCGTGTGATTACAACAACAAGTCAACTCGCTAGTCTGTAAATACAAACCAGTGGAATTGTAATCGTCTAACCTTAAAACAGGTACTACATACGTATATCTAGTTATACACTCGCTACTCGCTCTACTTTCTTACGTGTGGACTGGTGAATAAAGTGTGAACTTGACCTGTGTAATATTTGTTTGTACACACTGTATCAGTACAGGATTGTTTCGTAAAAATAAAATACAAGTTACATTTGAACAGCTTTAAAAAATACGAAAATAACAAATTTCGACCGTTTTAAAAATATTGTTCTTTTTGAATGAATAATAAATATTTTTTTAGTTCTAAAGTATTAAACCTTCATATTATTTTATATACACGTTATCAAAACAGACACACATGCAAAACAAGAGCAAATACAGTTATTGTCCTCGATTTCATACAGGTTTATGCAGTTTGATGCGGAAAACTAAACGCAATATGGAAATTCATTATGAATTTATGACAAGTCTTTTTCATTTCCATACATACTCGTATACTGACACATATTACAAAAATGAAAACGTACATTAATTCATATATAATAAATTCATCTCAAAAATATTTAATGTAATAATAAAATGACAACATTTAATCCTTATATAAACTTATAAAGGGAATAACAAATAATGTATTTTTTTTAAATATAAGATTTGAATATTTTTTAATAAAATATCATACAATTCTTTTTATTATATTATAAAATGTACATATACCGTAATATATTTAATGTTAAAAATATTTCATAAATTCAATATAAATTTAAAAACGAATTAAAATTAAACTCAAATGACTTATATAAAATTTATTTTCAGTAAAAAAATCTTTACGTCGTTTTTTAATTTAATTTTGATAAATTAACATGACGTATCATTAAATGTAATGGCATTAAAAAACACTCTAATAATTGTTATTTACTGAATTTTTTTTAAAAAAATACCCGTCTAAAATTTGTACGTGTAATATTAAAAAACATTTTTTAATTTATTTTTTTTTATACATTAAAACGAACAAATATATATATATATATATATATATATATATATATATATATATATATATATATTATAATATTTTATTTTTCAACTTGAAAATAAACAATTTAAAATTAATTTTCACAAAATATTCTATCAAAATATATACAAGTATATATAAGTATAAATCTGAAACAAAATTTAATTGAAATTAGAACGAATATAAACCGGACAATTTTAATTAAAAATTTAATATTATGATTTTTATATTCAATAAATAAGATATATATATATATATATATATATATATATATATATATATATATATATATATATAATGTTCATATTTTAAGAATCTATTGTTGAATTAGTACTTCTAATCTTTCTTAGTTGAAATGAAAAAAATTACATACATTTTCTGATATATTTATCTTATGTAATGGATCCTCCTATTTTTGTAGAAATGTTTTATGTTTGTTAACTTCCGATCAGTGATATCTATAATAAATTTCTCTCCTATTTTTTCAGTGTGTATGTATATATATATATATATATATATATATATACACGAGGGTCGTTTGATAAGTATGGTAAAAATATAAGAAAAACTAAATTGAAAAATGTAATTCAATTAATTAATTTAAACAATAAATAAATTTATCATACTTATCGAATGACCCTCGTATATATATGTGCCTGAATTTTTATCAATGATAATAACTGAAAATATTTGTTTATACAAACATTTTTCAAAATGTGGTCAAACTTATAAATACACAAAAATAGTAAAGTTATTTTTTTCATATATTTTTTCATAAACATCAACACGTATCACATAATTGTACAATAATTAAAAATAACATTATACAATTACTATTAATCAAAAAAGAGATATATTTGCTTTTTTTAATACCTTTGAAATTTTATCATCAAACTTCTTGTCTTTTTACGAAATTTTATTAATAAATTTTACATAATACAACTACTAATGTGGAAGTTCTTGTAATTTTTATCAAGCATATTTTGAGACTTTTTAAAAATCCTTTTATACGCAGATGTACAACTACAAAATTATAATGTTATATTTTTTCTATAAGATTATGAAACTATTATTTCTATATTTATTATATTACACAGAACAATAACGAAAAATTTGAAAGAAATCAATTTATGTTATACGAATAATGTCAAATAGGGTTATTAAGAATACACTTACAAAAGTATATGTATATATATATATATATATATATATATATATATATATATATACGAGGTCGTTTGATAAGTATGGTAAATTTATTTGTTGTTTTCGAACTGTGGCTGATTCACTTTACACAAATGAATTTTAACCTCAACATCACAATAATTTAAAGTGTTCAATAATCACTATTATTTATAATTATTGTTCACTTATTATTTATAATTATATAATCTATAATTATATCGGCTGATGCATTTCAATGGTGACGCCATCATCGTCAGAGCCTTTCTCTGACTCAGAAAGGCTCTGATGATGATTTCGATGGCGTTGCCATCGAAATGCATCAGCCGATATAATTATAGATTATATAATTATAAATAATAAGTGAACAATAAGTGATTATTGAACACTTTAAATTATTGTGGTGTTGGGGTTAAAATTAATTTGTGTATGGTAAATTTATTTATTGTTTTATTTAATTGATTAATTATTTTAATTAAATTTTTAAATTTAGTTTTTCTTACTTTCTTACCATACTTATCAAACGACCCTCGTATGTATATATATATATATATATATATATATATATATATATATATATATATATATATATATATATATATATATATATATATATATTTATATATTCATTGGGAAATTGCTGCAAAGCTCCCAATAATATTAATTAAAATAATAAATTATTTAATTGCTTTGACCAAACCAAATATCTAAACAGCACTCATTAAGAATCAATTCTGTTTAATTTTCGATATTCCTTAATTAAATACCTTCAAACAAATTTAATTATATTAATCTGTCAAATCTTACTAGACTATTCAATTTTTTTAAAAAATTCTGATTACATACATTATAAATAAAACAAACAAATTATATTACTGATAAATCTATTATCAAAATTGAAAAAATTGTCAATATATAAAAAAATAATTTGGGTATAAAAAATTATTGAAATAGATATATAAATTATTATATATATATATATATATATATATATATATATATATAAAAATGAAACAATATTAATGAACAAAAGTAATTAGATTCATATATTAAATTTTAATAACTTTATCATTACGTGTGATAATTTTGTAAATATATTAAATTGATAAAAATATTAAGATGTTAATTTATATTAAATATTATAAAGTAATTATATAAATAAATACAAATAAATATATATATATATATATATATATATATATATATATATATATATATATATATATATATATATAATCTAAATAAATGAGTGATAATGAAATAGTAAACCAATAATATATCTATAATTAACTAACTTATTTCAAAATATTTTTACATAAATACATATACTTATATTTTTAAGAAAATATATATATATATATATATATATATATATATATATATATATATATATATATCATCATCATCATCATTAACCTGTCTCAATCTCCAATGTTGGATGAAGACCTCTCCCAAAACCTTCCACTTCGACCTATCCGATGCTTTTAACATATTATATATATATATATATATATATATATATATATATATATATATATATATATATATACAGACATTTAATTTCTTTGTAAAAAGGGAAATTAATTAGTATAAATAAATAATGTTAATATTATGATCAATTGATTATAAAATAATCTTTTATATATAAATATGATGACTATATATATATATATATATATATATATATATATATATATATATATATATATATATATATATATATATATATATATATATATATATATATACAATATATGGTAGTGTGTATATTTTATGTACATTAATTTTAATATATTTTTTGGGATGTGAATTACAAACTTAGTTATTATTTAATTTTTAACAATTGCTAGAAATAAATATTATTATTATTCTTTTACGTTGTTAGTTTATTTAAAATATTTTTTACATTAAATAAATCACATAAGTTGGAAGCGTGTCTAGTTTTTAATCAACGTGTTAATCTAACAATACCTTTTTATTTGAAAAAAAGTTTTGCAGAAAGAAATTCTTATATTAAACTATTACACAGACTTGTACGTCTTAATCCTTAATAATATATATATATATATATATATATATATATATATGTTTGTCAGATTTTCTGAAATGTTGAGAAATTAATTACGTAAAAATGGTACAAACAATAATGGGGATAAAATGAAAATAGTACAAGCAATAATGTGTGAACATACGAAAAGAATGATGAGACGAAAACGAACAAACCTCGAAAAAAAGTGGAGCACAGATGCACTGTACAACAATAATAACAATGTACAAGTGTAAAAGTAACAATGTACGAAACAAAACTTGTCCGCGTTGACGAACAATGAACACGCCGCGTGACCACGTAACGACGAACTCGCGATCTGTTGGTGAACAGTACGCGCGTCCGCGATACCGAATAACGCGGGACCGTTGCTCGCGATCAACTGGCGAAAATTTGCGATGCGCTCAGATGGCAAACAACTTTGTTGTTGTTGAATCGTAGCGGGTAGAGGATGCTGGTTAGCTGACGCGCCGCCGCAAGCTCACTCGAACAGCTTAAAAGTTCGCACTTTACGTGCATATATGTGTGTACGAGTGTACGCCTGCGAGAGTGTGTGCGCGTGCATGTGTACGATTATATGAATGTGTATGTAGACAATCGTCATCGGCACAGATTTTGTTTTGCAACAATTTCGTGTCACATACGTTCGGCATATGGTACAGTTTTTTCTACACGCTGACGATGACTAAAAAGCGAAATTATATACGAAGTTGAAATGTTAAAACATCAACTTTTATGGAAAAAAGTTCACCGTGTACGCGATGAATTTTTAGATTAATATATTTTCGAAATTATAATGTGTAAAATTATCAATTCATTCATACATACATTCACACATTCAATAACTCTCTTTCATATATATATATATATATATATATATATATATATATATATATATATATATATATATATAAAATGTATTTGTTATTTATTAACATTCTTTAATAAGTGAAAAACAACATCTCAAAAATTATAAAAAAAAATTATGTTAAATAATGTTTTAAGAATAAAATATAAAATTGCATTCTTCATTACAAAAGAAAAATTGAAATCACATATCAAATATAAAAATTTAATCATTCATGCAATAAAAGTAAAATAATAAAAACAATGTAATTTAACAAAAAATATTTTCATTTCAACAATATAATAATTTAACTTGTATTAATTTTTTCAAATATTAACTAATTATGAACTTAAATCAATCTCAATATCAACAAAATTTAATTTGAGAACTTAAACGAAATAAAATAGCTTATCTTAATCTGTAAATATATTTTTAAAACGTTTAACCTAATCAAGAGTCTAGACATTATAGCTTATATTTCTTAAATGATGCTTCGTTACTGAAACTACGAACGCTCGATTTAATGCAATGAAAGATCAACGCCCAGTGAAGGATCAACTGGAGTAAAATTGCAACAAATAATTAATGTGCATTTAAGGCATCCTGTTGAAGTTTATCATATAGAATTGATGACATCAATGTTTATAAAGTTTAAATTAGTCTCAAATCATATTTGCTTATCAATGTTTTTGATGCAGATTATTCTCAATACGGTTATAAATTTTACATTTTTATTTACGGTTATCAATGTACAGTTATTAAATTATTCTTTATAAAAATTAATTGAATATAGTAGAAAATTTATATACGTATATTTCACTTCGACATATTTTTTAAAAAAATAAAATGGTTTGGTGCTATTACTCTAATCAATTTTTCAATTAAGCTCCATTTCCTCGTTTTACAGCGGAAATGTTATAAATAACTCATATAAAAGTAATCAATAAATTTTCAAATTTTAAAAGTTTACTTATATTCAGAGCGTTTTATTCTAAAATCCGGAATTTTTCAGTAATGCTATTTCACTTTGAAGATGATTACATAATAATTTTGTGAAATTGACAACGAAATGATTTCTTAGTTATTTTATCTATTTCTCAGAGCTTCTTTCATTAACCTATTCATCAACATATCATTATACGATTTTTCTAATTACAAAATTGTTTTCTCTTCTCTTTACAATCATTTAACAGACTTTTTCATAAAATTGTAATTTGTATACACATAATTCTACCATTTTTAAAAAAACATATCTATTCCACAATTCCATATGTATTATCTGAAATATATGACCAAAGTTTTTAGTATTTGAGGCCAGTTTAACAACATATAATTTTTTTAAAGCAAATTATGATTTTTTTAATAAATGCTCAAATTAACAGTTTTTCTGCACTTCTATTTTTTTAAAAAAATAATTAAATTAACTCTTTTTTCCATCAATAACACAAATATTTTTTTCTACAACTTCATATCTTTCCTAAGCAAATTTTTCCTAGTTTCCATGTATTTAGTTATTAAAAAAAATATAAAATTATAATTGACATAGATTTTTAATCCCCTAACTGCTATCTGAATATCTAAATGCTTGACTAAAGCGTCCATCAGCGCTTATTTGTATATATATAATTTATATACATTGCTATATTCGTCACATATTTTTTTCAACTGTTGTTGTAATTCAATCATATACATACACCTTAGTTTCAAGTATATAGAATGATTAATAACGAATTTTTTTTCAGTAGTCATAAACTTTTATATTATCGAATTCAAGATAATCGTGAAAATCTACAAAAACTATAAACTAAATTCATTGTATATATATATATATATATATATATATATATATATATATATACGAATAATTCATCTACATTCGTATTTTTATTCAAAAAAAATATCCTATTATTATCAAGATAAGTTAGACGCTGTACTTACTTGAAAACTAACCCTAAAGCTCGTAACTTTCATAATACCTTTCATAAAAACAATCTGAATGTTTCACAAGTCGGTAATAATTCATACGAGTTGAACTTCCATTGAAGTTGTTTCCTCTATTTAGTCTAACGGATTCCATGACGCTAACAAACGGAGGTGCTCTTTTACTAGTAAATTCACGTTTAGCCTATGGGTACAACTGTCTCGTCATCCACGTTTTGTCTCCGGTCAGTACGATAACTACATTAATATAAATCTACATCATATATATATATATATATATATATATATATATATCATTAGGACGTAGATATAAATACAGGTCTGTATACTATTATCTTTTATATTTTTATACATTGTCTTGAAAACGTATACATTATAAGAATATAAAAAGGTTTGTATATTTTTTTACTAAATATATGTCATACAAAAACATTCTTCAGAAAATGACAGAAAATTATTTTTAAAAATATGAAAGAATAAAAATTGTTACAAATCCATTAATGATCTTTGAGAATCCTTGATGAAATGATTTTAAATTCCAGTTAATAAAAAAATAATATCAAATGTACGACCAGAAAAATAAAACTTTGAAAACATAACCCAAACATTTTTTAAAAAATTAATTAATTTGAGTTTTTTTTGTTGAAATCATCAAAATGAAATAATTATTTTTTATCACTTTATAAATTTAACGTTGATTTTAATTCTAATGTTAGAATATTAATGCTAAAAAAATATTAAGTATCGAGTATTGTGCAAAAATATAATAAAGTTCTACTACCAACGAGACTGAATGATTTTCGTAGAAGAGAATTTAATTAAATTAACCATCTTTAAAATAGGAAAATACTCTATTGTTTAACAATTATATTATTTTATAAAAATAATTATGATACCTAATTTATTTGAAAACTAACAGTGAAATAACTCTTACACAATAGAAAAAATAAATAAAGTATTTTAATAAAATTAATGTAGTTTTCGATGTAACATAATTAATTTTCAATTTTCAAATTAACTGAAATTTAAAAACAGGAACTTTTAGCCTTTTTAATTAATAATAAAAACACAGTAATTAATTATTGAATGTTCCAAGAATATATTGCAGTGTAAGAAAAATATTTTTATTACAAATGATTTATATAAATTATGCTAAAAAAAGATTTGGTGTATTTTTTTGATCTATATAAAAGAAATGTATAAAAAAATTCTACTTTTAACATTGACATTTCAATAACATTTTTTTTATTTTATTCCTGGAATTATTTTTACAATTATAAATATTTTTTTACTAATAAAGTAAAGAAATTAAACTTGATTATAGATAAAAACGTTCAATATATTTTATGTTTTATCACAAATAACCATTTAACATTAAATTTAAACTTTTAATATTATTTTTCTTGAACTGTTTTATTCTGATCAATTTTCAATTAAAGTAGTTCATAGAAAGAATTTACTTTTTGCAATAAAATAACCAAAGAAGTATTTATAAATAATATGTTCAGATTAAGATTTATCTTTAAAAAATACATTTTCTTTTAAACTTATTATATATATATATATATATATATATATATATATATATATATATATATATATATATATTATAGAAGTAATCTTCTTTACCTCAATTTAACTGTGTGAAAGCTTAAACTTCTTTTCACCTTAATAAAAAAAAGAAAAAAAAACAAATAATTCTTTTAAATATTGGAACTAGAACGAATCATCTTCAAGCTTATTTATTTTTACTTTTTAAGTTGTAAGATTAAAAGTAATACCTATTATAGAAAAAATATAATAATCTCTTTTGTATCATTTTCTTTGTATACAAAATATCGTCAGTATTGTTGAGTGTACATTCTGAATATATATAAAAATTATTTACACACAAGATATTTTAACTTCACTAAACAGTTATATATATATATATATATATATATATATATATATATATATATATATATATATATATATATATATATATATATATATACATATTGTTTCCTTCGATATTTGAATTTTATAAAAAGAAAATATTATGACAAGTTATATTAAACTAGGTTATTACTATATTTAATACCTTTTTCTCATTTCTTAGCAACATATTGTAAATCTATCATCAAATCTAACCCATTTATTACTTGAATATACTCAAATTATTTCAAAGATTTTAAAAATACAAAACTCGTTTTATTGTTACGTAAATAATTTTTAATTATTGCATAAATAATAATGAGATAAAGAAAACAAAGAATTCATAAAAATATACAAACTTAACTTAAGCTTCCGTTCAGCAAGCTTCAAAATATGTAATTCAAAGTACAGTAATAAATATTTTTTTTCATTTAATGAAAATTGACCTTTTTAAAATTCTTGAACTCAAATATTATTTATTGTTATCTCAAAAAATTACTTTCAATTCCACCAAATAAAGAACAAAATCTTATGACGTTGGAAATAAATGATTCATTTTTATTAAAGACAATTAACTTCTCTACCAGAACAATTAGTGTTTGGTTGATTCTAATTGTTTTATTAAATAATATATTAAAATTATAACAAAAAAATACATTTTGCATAAAATAATTTTTTTATAAATTTTATAACAATAGATTTGTTTTATCATAATCATATAATAATCGTTAAATATAATGGAAAAAATAAATTATGATAACTTTTGATATTGTCCCTAATTCAATGACATTATATATATATTTATATATATATATATATATATATATATATATATATATATATATATATATATATGTTAATACATATATTGTTGATTATTAAAATCGATTAATTTCCGGTTGACAATTGCTAAAGTCGATATTATAAACTGAATAGAGAAAATGTAAATAATTTATTATATATATATAGAGCAGACGTAATAAATTCATATGTACCAATTCGGATCGTCCCTGAATACTGTGACAATACGAATATTCATGTCTCATAATAATACATCACACCTCCACTGTTGAACGAATCGTCAGTCAATAGTATCAGTAACGTATCCCATGGTCATCGCTTGTGCCATGTGGGTTCTAATGTAATTATTGTATCTGGGCATTTTGTACAGTAAAACATACACAATGGCGAACATGTGGGTGTACATATCTACGTATGTTCACGCATACGCACGAATGTATATTTAGATATATATATATATATATATATATATATATATATATATATATATATATATATATATATATATATATATATATATATATATATATATATATATATATATATTTAAATTTCTAGTTAATTTTCAGTCGTTATTTAATATAAAAAAAATATTCCAGTCAGTAATGTTAAAATGTATTTTAAAGCTGCTATGTGTATATTACATTATCAACGAGACAAAAAAGTACCGGATTTAATTTTAGCGAATTGAGTTTAAAATTTTGACACACCATTGCCCTAAGACAATGAAAATTAGTAGCTTCGTGTATAAGCATTAGAAATGGGCGCCGACGCTTATTAAACTCGCAAACGAGCTTTGAAATTTTGGATTTTTGGCGATTTGTAAAAGTTCAAAACTGTAAAACTTCAAAACGGTGCTGCGTCGCTAATATGCGAGTTAGAGCGAAACCGACGCTCATTCGTTATCACCCCGGCACTACTCTCTAGTAATCCACTATTAGATTTATTGATTTCGAAAAAATATTTTTTGAAAAAAAACGCAAAAAGTTCAAAGGGGGGGGAGTTCTGAAATTTTCAAAAAATTTACGAAAATTTTTTGCTATATTCGTATTGTTTATGATCCGTAGCTTCGTGTACAAGCATTAGAAAAGGGCGCCGACGCTTATTAAGCTCGCAAACGGACTTTGAAATTTTGGATTTTTGGCGATTTGTAAAAGTTCAAAACAGTAAAACTTCAAAACGGTGCTGCGTCGCTAATATGCGAGTTAGAGCGAAACCGACGCCCATTCGTTATCACCCCGGCACTACTCTATAGAAATCCACTATTAGATTTATTGATTTCGAAAAAATATTTTTTGGAAAAAAACGCAAAAAGTTCAAAGGGGGGGGTGTTATGTAAATTTCAGGAAAATTTCGAAATTTTTTTTTGTAATTTTTTGTTATATTCGTATTGTTTATGATCCGTAGGTACGTGTATAAGCATTAGAAAAGGGCGCCGACGCTTATTAAGCTCGCAAACGGACTTTGAAATTTTGGATTTTTGGCGATTTGAAAAATTTCAAATCTGTAAAACTTTAAAACGGTGCTGCGTCGCTAATATGCGAGTTAGAGCGAAACCGACGCCCATTCGTTATCACCCCGGCACTACTCTATAGAAATCCACTATTAGATTTATTGATTTCGAAAAAATATTTTTTGGAAAAAAACGCAAAAAGTTCAAAGGGGGGGGGTGTTATGTAAATTTCAGGAAAATTTACGAAATTTTTTTTGTAATTTTTTGTTATATTCGTATTGTTTATGGTCCCTAAGTTGTGTATAAGCATTAGAAATGAGTCGATTTCTGTAGTGTAGGGCCGGTGTTTTAGTGATTTGGTATCGGTTTCACCCTAATACGTAGTGATTAACACTAAGTGATTAAACTTTCACATAATTATGGTCCAATTTCATGAATTACACATTCAATGTTTATTTTAAATCTTCTTCTATTCGTGATTTATCAGCATGAACCAATAATTTCACATAACACCACAAAAAATAATGGAATAAATTTAAATCACATGATCTTCATAGTCAATTAATAAGTTTATTTCGTGATATAATGGACTTACTAATCTTTTATTTCAATAAGGTTATTAAAATTTTTACAATGTCTAAATGTTGTTGAAGTGTTAAATATTCCATAGTAATTCATCAAACTATAATGAATCGAAATGTCAAAATGAGCTTAAAAAAGTTCAAATATGGCTGCTACCAGCTGTCAAAATTCTGACATTCTTATTGGAAATACACATATACGAGGTGTGATCAAAAAATAAAGTGAATTTTTATTTTTTTCAAAGAATATTTATTTATTCATCAATTTTTATTTTGTCCCCTTCAAAGTAATCCCCCTCGGATATAATGCACTTGTGCCAACGCTTTTTCAATTCCTCAAAGCATTTCAAAAAATCATTTTTTGTGATCTTGTTCAGCTCCTCTTTCGATGCCGTCTTTATTTCCTCAATCGTTACAAAACGCCGTCCTTTCATTGGTCTCTTCAGTTTCGGGAACAAGAAGAAGTCACAGGGGGCCAGGTCTGGGGAATACGGTGCTTGCGGCATCATTAGTGTGTTGGTTTTAGCCAAAAATTCGCGCACAAGCAACGATGTGTGAGCAGGGGCGTTATCATGGCGCAAAAGCCAATTTTTGTTCTTCCACAAATTCGGACGTTTCTGGTGGATTGCTTCGCGCAAATTGTGCATAACTTGCAGGTAATATTCCTTATTTACTATTCTACCCTGTGGCAAGAACTCATGATGCACCACGCCTCTGCAATCAAAGAAAACTGTAAGCAAAACCTTCACATTTGATCGAACTTGGCGTGCTTTTTTTGGTCTTGGTGATCCGGAATGCCTTCACTGGGACGATTGAATCTTAGTTTCGATGTCATAACCGTATACCCATGTTTCGTCACCTGTTATAACCCTGTCGAGTAAATCTGGGTCGTCGTTGACGTAATTCAATACTCATGCGACGGTTCTTTTGGTCGAAATTGAGCAATTTCGGAACAATCTTCGCTGACACACGTCTCATGTCTAAAACACCCGTTAAAATTGATTGGCACGAACCAAACGAGATGCCAATATCATCAGTAATTTTTCTAATGGTAATTCGACGATTCCCCAACACTATTTTCTTCACTTCTTCAACGTTCTCATCAGTTGTTGACGTGCTGGGGCGTCCAGAACGAGGTTCGTCGTTGGTGTCTTCTTGGCCTTCTTGGAAGAGTTTATACCACTTGTAAACATTTTTTTGGCTTAAAGTAGACTCATCGTATGCCACTTTCAACATTTCAAGTGTTTTGGAGCACTTGATTTCATTTTTCACACAAAATTTAATGCAAACTCTTTGATCCATGATTTTCGACAGCGGAAAATCGTGGAGCCTGCAAAACACTTCTAACTTTTATGCCTCTCACCAACAAACTAAACATGCTACATAGCTGAAATTTGGAACATATATTCGAGACGAGTGTACCAACATAACCAAATAAAAAAATCGAAGATCGAACGGATGTAGCCCGCTAAATTTCAAAATTCACCTTACTTTTTGATTACACCTCGTATATATATATATACCAGTTTCGTTTAATAAGTATGGTAAAAATAAGGAATACTAAATTAAAACAATTAATTTAATCATTTAATTAATTAAATTAATAAATTTACCATACTTATCAAAAGGCCTCTTATATATATATATATATATATATATATATATATATATATATATATATATATATAATTATATATTATATATATATATATATATATATATATATATATATATATTTAAAATCTAATTTTTATATATCCTTAAAATACAAAAATGCTTTTTTCGTTAAAACAAAATCAAATCATTAATTCAAATACTGAATTATTATACCAAAATAAATATTATGTATTAATCTTCCCACTAACTAAATATAAATTCTAAATTGCATCAAATGAATACTCTTTATAGCTCTTTACTGTTCTTTTTATGCTAATATCTTATATGTGCATTTTAATTTAGATATTTTTCTGTAAAGAAGTTTAGAATTTTTATTACCACATACGAAGTTAAATTTATTTTGCTTTTATTTAAATTTATATATAAATTTATAGGTAGATTGATAACTAGAAATTAATTAAAATAAAAAAATGTTAAAAAATGAATTAATTTTTTAAATACAAAAATGACTGATATATATATATATATATATATATATATATATATATATAATGTGTGCATATATATATATATATATATATATATATATATATATATATATGTATGAATGTTTTTATATACACACACTTGCAAAAATTCGTAGGAGTACATAATGTGAATTGCATAAAAAGCCAATATAACAAACGTGCAGCTGTTTTAAACATAGAGTTTTATAACCTGCGTTTAATTTTAAGTGTATGCCATATAGTTATTATTACGGCGTGATTAATTTACATGGATAACTCAGTTTGGGAAATATGGGAGTTATATACTACGGGGAAATCACAACATGCGCGCACGTTATAACGTGTGACAGATCGGAGTGGGTCGCATGAGGATCGACTGATTTCTGCGGCGTCAATTTTACGAAATATTCTCTATATATAAAATTAATGAATGCATCGCAGCAAGGATAGATTTTCCTCGTGTACACATTAGATGTATTTATTATAAGCCGTTTTTCGTAAGACGTGGATGTTCATTATTAAACGAATAATCATGCTACTGTTTCACGTAACGTTTTTAATATTTATCGAGTACGTTCCGTTCAATCTTTAATTATTCCATTTTATCAATTTCGACTGTAATGTGTAGATTTAATAGTATTGTTTTCGTCTTATTTGTACTTGCACGTATGAAAGTTTATTCAATACAAAATAACCTTTATTCTCGTTTCTTTGCAAAGGTTTTTTAATAATTAATTTTCTTGCAGTGAAATTAATATATCTTTTCAGATCTATAAATACATTTTTTAAATAAGTATTGAAATTAATCAGATAATTCATTTTTATCATTTGCAATTAACATACACTCGAATTGAAAAAAGTTAGCAAATGTTATAATATTAATTAATTTAAACTCAATTCTAAAAAAATAATTGTAATAACTTTCACCCTTCTTATTTTACGATCAATATAATATCTTGTATATATAAACAATTATCAAAGGCTACATTTTCTAAACGCATTTGTATCTCTCTATAAAACACTTTAAATAAAAAATCATTTAAGAATTTAAATCATTTACAAAGATTCAGAAACAAACAAATTAAACAAACAAAATTATTTAATAAAAAGTCATTTTGACGTATTCCATCGACATATGATCTCAAAAATATTTTTTATATTTAAAAAATTCACCTTTTTTCAAAATCAAAAGGGTTTGAAAATCATCAAATGTCGAATACATTTTTGTCTCTATTCATAACAATTTTAATAATAGATTTTCTAATCTCTCTCTCTCTCTCTAATTATTATTTATATATAATAAATATATACATGTTTTTTAAGAATGATAGAACTTTAAATTGAATCCCTATCAAAAGTTCTATCTAACCTAAAAAACACCTTTATTATATTTTGATATATACATACACACACATGTATATATAAATATGATTTTTAAGTTAGAAAGAACTTTCGACAGGGATTCGATTTAAAGTTTCATCACGCTTAAAAAAAGCCTATATATATATATATATATATATATATATATATATATATATATATATATATATATATATATAGGTAATGATATTCTAACCAAATATATATACGAGGACGTTTGATAAGTTCGTGTAATTTCCGAAAGATGGCACCACTGGTGCATATCGAGGTTATTTTTAATTAGTAGCACCTCTTGGAAGAACACACATCAAGTTTCAGCCATATCGGTATATTCCTTTGTATTTGACAATCGTTGGAATCAAGGAAATCGAGTGATTGTCAAATAATGGACGAAAAAGAATTTCGCGTGTTGATTAAACACTACTTCATTAAAGGCAAAACGCCTCAGGAGACTAAACAGAAGCTTGATAAACATTATGGTGACTCTGCACCTTCGATTAGTGCGGTTTATAAGTGGTTTCAAAATTTTCGGAGTGGCCATATGAGCACAAGAGACACTGAACGTTCTGGACGCCCTGTTGAGGTCACCACTCCAGAAATCATTGATAAAATCCATGATATGGTGATGGATGACAGAAGAGTGAAAGTGCGTGAGATTACTAGTGCTGTAGGCATCTCGTGTGAACGGGTACATAATATTTTGCACCAACATTTGGACATGAAAAAGCTATCCGCCAGGTGGGTGCCGCGATTGCTCACGATCGACCAAAAACGAGGTCGTGTGAAGTGTTGCAAGAACGGTTTGCAGCTGTTTCAGCGAAATCCGCAGGACTTTAAGCATCATTTCATCACTGTAGATGAAACATGGATACATCACTACACTCCTGAGACCAAAGAGCAGTCTAAACAATGGGTTATCAAAGGGGAATCTGCTCCGAAAAAGGCGAAGACAATTCCTTCGGCCGGGAAGGTTATGGCGACTGTCTTTTGGGATTCGCAAGGAATAATCTTTATCGACTATTTGGAAAAGGGTAAAACCATTACAGGTGCATATTATTCATTGTTATTGGATCGTTTGAAAACCGAGTTGCAAGAAAAACGTCCCCGATTAGCCCACAAAAAAGTCCTCTTTCATCACGACAACGCACCAGCTCACATCTCAGCAGTTGTGACCACAAAACTAATGGAAATAGGGTTCCAAATCGTTTCACATCCCCCCTATTCTCCAGACTTGGCTCCATCGGACTATTATTTGTTCCCTAATATGAAGAAATGGCTCGCGGGAAAAAGATTTTATTCGAACGAGAAGGTGATTGCAGGAACGAATGACTATTTTACAGACTTGGACAAATCCTATTATTCGGAAGGGATCAACAAACTAGAGCAGCGTTGGATGAAGTGTATAAGCCTAAAAGGAGACTATGTTGAAAAATAAAAACGATTTATTCAAAAAAATGAAGCAGTTTTTATTTTTACACGAACTTATCAAACAGCCTCGTATATATTTGAAATAGTTGTAAAAACTGCCATTACAACGAACTCATTTATATGAATAGCAAATAAAGAATCTCCTTACCATCAATATTTATATAAATTATATTTTATTTATTTATTACGAAGTAAATAAATATTTTTAAATGAATGTACGTACACGAAACTGAATTAATACGTTTTATATATAAAAATATATATATAAAGAAAAATACATTGTTGTGAGAGTCAGTGAAGCGCGTTTTGAAATTATATTTATCTCTGGAAATTATGCGACAGAGCGTAAATAATTGTTATATATTAAATTATTTTTATATATTAAATAGAACAACTCATTCCTGGTAGAGAGAGCTTATTATGCTTGTTAACTCGACTCTCCTTATATATTTTTTTTATGAAATTATGTTGTATTAAACAAATGTATGTTAAACAAATGTACTTTAATTTTTACATTGATTTTATTCTTTTGGTTATAAACATAATATTTTTATGAAAAACTTACATTTATTATTTATTTATTTATTTATATATATATATATATATATATATATATATATATATATAATAGTTCCATTTCAAAATTAATGTCATTAATTTACTCCGATCGTGAAAAATCACCTCTGAAGATTAATGATTACAATTTCGGAGTGATTTGAATTTGTTGAAATTTTCACATCACTCCGCAATTACAATCGTCAACCTTCGGAGATAATCGTTCGCATTTGGAATAGAATGAACATTAATTTTGCGATGGAACTATTTTATTTCTAGAGAGAAAAATAAAGATTTTATTTCAGAACTTTCCCAAAGTTTTCTGAAGATTATTGAAATGCAAATTTTGTCACATTAAAAGCAATAAAAAATGGACTTTTCGAACAAAACAATTTTTAATTGTATTGGCATTAGTTTTGAATGCATATCAGAACAAAATAAACATTTTTTTACACTAAAGCAATAATATATCTTTCTAAAAGTTTTATTTTTGATAACTGATTTACATTGTTAAACAGAAGCAAGTTCGGGAGTCGATGAGCAAAGTGAATAGAGGATAGAACCCTCGGATACATTATAATATAAATATTGTTGGGTATTATAAATAATTCAAAAATATCTTGAAAAATATGATTAATAAAAATGAAAAATTTACTATTTATTAAAATCTCCACTGAATAATTATAATTCAAAATGCACATTAACTAATTACGATTAATCAAATCCAAAACATATAATTTATTTGAAAAATAAATTAATAATCCAAAAAAATAAAATTCAAAACGAATTTATTAATTCGATTATATCAGGAAAAATTGAAATATATTTTACGAAGGTATATTCTCTCCAATATTAATCATAGAATTATTCGATAAATTTAAACATTCTAATGGAATTAGAAATCAACGCCAGATAAATTAATTAAACTACTCTATTTTCATCTACCATTAATAGTAACAGAAATGCAGCTACTTTTGTGAAGACGTTCAAGAGAGCAATGAAGAATCTAAAATAACGAATATATTATAAATTCGTCTCTGGTATGATTGTCTTATAATTTTATCCTTTCAAAATCAATGGTATAAAATAAATATTTATTGAATTATAAACTACAGGCATGACATGTTTTAACCTAATATATTGACATTTCTCTAAGATACAGTAGATAACATGATTATAAAGTATAATTTTCCTTCAGAGTCAACTATCTTCGTCTAATTTCAAAAGCCTGGTTAATTCCTTACAGGATAATATCTTGTTATATGTACATATCGTATAGCTCGCAATTTACAGCAGATGCAAACATTTTCGTTACACGTGATGCAGTGTAAAATGCAGCAATTGCAATTCACATACTGTTCCACGTGTCAACTTATGTGGACTGCAGTCAAAGATCTCGCATATGCTTTCGACATTTTCATTAGATACACGTGGATGCCTCGCAATTTGCTTGTAAAAAACACTCCCGATCTCCTTAAACTGTTTATACCAACGTATATGCAATGACCTGGTTACACGTTAGACCGAAATGTGTCTGAGCGACCAAATTTATAATTCACACAGAGAAACGTGGTATATAAATAAAATAAAGTAACAGTAACGTAACACTGAATACTAATCAAATAATATATATTTAATTAAAAATATACCTACAGCTCCTTATATTTTAACTCATAAATTCGAATATTTTTTATTTTTTCTACAATTGGACTGTATAAATAGATCAACAAATAGCTCAAATTCTAAACTATTCTTTTTTTACAAAAATAAAACACGAATGTCATTAATTCAACAACTAGTTCTAAAAAAAAGGATAACTTAATTAATGTAATTTTAAAATCAAATTATTACAAAATTTAATGCATTCGAATTGATTAGAAAACTTTGGTTTGTACCACCAAAAAAGTTAGAAAAAACATATTTTTTAATAGTAAATTTTTTTTTTTTAAATAAGGAATTCTTATTTGAAAGTATGAATTGTATTTATCATTTGGAATTGAACCAATAATAACGATACAAAAAATGAATAATACAGATATGTATAAAAAGAGTTAAGTCACCGTTATTTTATCTTTATAAAAATATGTGATAAAATATAAATCTTTATATATATATATATATGGATATGTACAGAAAAGTATAATATTTTTCTTTTATTTGTTCATATATTTTCTTGTATGCTCTGTTTCCGTGACAATAGAGTGTGTAAATAATTTTATGTACTTGATGAAGAGACTAGTTGACGAATTAAACATACGTACATGTCAATAAATCTCACAGATGCGAGTACATAGGCGTAATTTGTCATTGTTGACTAATTAAACGAGCTGGGAGCAAACATGATGCAATCAATGGTATATATAAAGCTATCTATGAGAGATGAGGAGTTGAAATACATCCCTTGCATTTATGAAATTATTTTTTCTACATGTATTAAATCAGCGTGCATTCACAACAGAATCAATAATCATTTTTTCAAAAAAATGTAATTATATATAATGAATATATATCCAAAACAATCTTTATGAAAATTATTTTTATTATAGAATTATGTTTTTTTTTTATTCCATTATAATACAATAAATACCAAGCTTGATTAAAATGTAAAAATAAATTCAATAGTACTATAAAATAATCATGATGTGATATAAAATCCAAACAAAATTAGAAAAAAAAATGGACGAATTAATGTTATTCACTATTTATCTTAATATAATTTCAATATTTCATCTGTATATAGGGTCATCCAAATGTAATGCCTAGATTTGTGTTTTATTAAAAAGAAATTATACACATTTCCCTATACACATGTTTCTTTTTAATAAAACACAAATCTAAGCTTCGCATTTAAATGACCCTATGCAAACAAAAAATTAATAAAAATTTAATTAAAGATGATATTAAATTACTAAAAAGCATACAAAAATATGGCAATAAAGCAATAAAAATTGAGATAAATTACAAATAATATATATATATATACATTTGTGGTACTAAATTAAAAATAAGTAAAAAAAAACAAACATTTAAAGTCTCTGGTTATGAGTATCATAAATAATAGATAACTATGTACAGTTAGAATTTAAAAAAAATCTTTAATCATTTGATTACAAAAGAGCAATACATCGTTCCTCTTTCTTCCAAAAATTATCAAAATAATCAATGGCTCTAATCTATTTGTTAAATTAAAATATATAATTGCCTTTAGTACTTGTTTGTTATATTTTTTATAATTTAAGTTATATAAAATATAATAATAAAATAGTTGTAAATTTTATAAATTGTTTCTTATTTTATAATCAATTCATTTCCATTTTAAACTTTTTATTCTTTTTATAACATTCGTGACTTTTTGTTGTCAAATTCACTCCGATTACTTATAAATTGATATTATTAAACGCTTCAATCTTAAAACGAAATCAATTTCATTTCTTCATTTAATCGATTCTAAAATAAACGATAGTAAATCGAAAAAAATATACCGTGCTTGAAAATATTACGAACTTGGAAATGTATCTATAAAAAAGTTTCTATACAATTACTTTGATATGAAAATTAATTCCCGGCCATAGAAATAATTCCCAATGTGACACAAAACGGAATATTCATTTTTCTCCATATAAACAAAACCGAATGTTTCGTAAGAAACTAGCAAATCTTTTATGTTTACGTGATAAATAGTACAATTTATTTTATCGCGTGACCAGAGGGTTTTATAGAGTAAACAGTTGTTTGAGTATATATCAGAACAATAGTGCGAAATAATGAGAAGCTCCCGTGGGATGTGCGTTGCAATAGTTTGTCGTTGTGAACACGTACACACACACACATGAATAGTATCACATATACATGCGACTAGTCGCAAACACCTCGGGAATAACGTTTTGTTTTTGTTGTGAGTAGCTTTGATGCGACGCTATTCGCTCCAATTGTCCCGGAATTGTCAAATCGCTGGCAACTGTGTACATTGTCCACACGTGCAACGATCAACACAACTCAGCGGTAATTCATATCCGTACGGATTTGCAACTGGCTGTTTGTTATTTATGAATGTGTGTACGTAAATTTGCACGTATGTACATGTACAGATCTATGTATGTATGTATGCAACTGTTCCTGTATATTTTCAACAGTAGTTTTCCCTATAACGAGTTGATAATATTTCGTACATAATGGTTCAATTTTTATTGGAAACAGTTAAACGTATTTCATAACAAAACCATTTTGTCAGAAAATTGAATGAAACTAACATAAAATTGATGATAACAAATAAAACACTGTAACAAATTCAATATGCATAATATAATATCAAATTCTGAACGAAACAGTACAAACGGAAATGTCAATTTTAAGCTCATTTTTTTATTCCTCTCCAATACAAAACAAAAAAAAAACTATGAATATCAAAAAAAGATTATCTTTTCTGTTTAAAATACTTTGAAGATTAAAAAAAAACTATTTTAATATTGACTAATACCGCTATATTTTTCTACAAATGATAATAATTCGTGTACATTATACATAAATAAATAATTTGGATTAAACCAATAATTACTTTTTATTAAATAAAATCCATATAAAAAGAAAGTATTTATGATAGAACTGGTGATTAAAAATATTTTTTTACATTATTCGATAGTTAAACGATTTTTTCCAAAACCAAATTCAGACTTTTCAAAAATACTAACAAAAATGCATGTTTCTATTAAGGGGTTATACGCAATTAGAAATTTCAAAAAATCGATTTTTTTTTGCATTTTCGGAATGCACATATATTTGAGTATATTCTCTGAAAATTTGAAGTAAATCCGATAAATATTTTCGGACATACACCTGAATTTGTAAAAATTTTTTAACTATGTGTAAACTACTTCCGAAACTTCAAACGCGTTTATCTCAAAACGGTGTTTTCATAGTCGGTGATCTCGATATCTCAGAAATGGCTGAACCAATCGGTCTCAAATTTTCACACAATCTTCTCAAATATATTCCTCAGGTATTGAACGAAGGAATAAGGTTTACAGAAATTATTACTATTTTTTTTAAACAATTTGGAGCGAAAATTTTAGTAAAAAACAAAAAAATTTTTTCAAGTAGACGCCATTTTGTCAAAAATGAAAATTTTTATTATTCCTTCGTTCAATACCTGCATTAATCTATCCTTTAAAAGAATTGACCATATTTTTTGATTTCAAATAATCCAAACCGCCGATATGGAGATCACCGCCAAGCACCTTTTTTTGAAGGTCGTTCGGAACATCGTCTGCAGGAGCAGTGCACTTCAATATTTTTTTATGATCGACATGTTATTTTATTCTTGAAAGTAGGATCTATTCAAATAACCATAATTTGTAATTGCAAAATAAATACTGTTTCTAAAAAAAATTCCTAAAAAAACGTCGTTTTTGCGCCTCGCAAGTGCGTATAACCCCTTAGAAATAATTTCCATTGTATTTAATTAGTAACATATTTTATTGAAATTTCATTTATATTAAAGATTTTACAGAGAATGTAACTGTTCATCTGTCTCTGATCTTTTTCATAGTATTTGTTGTTTTTTTGAGAATAATGCAATCACGATATAAATAAACAAGACCTAACTAAAAGTGCATAACGTTCTCTATTTCAATAACAGTACTCGATTTATCTATGCCAATTGACTCCATATTACCTTTGTTAATGAAACATGAAGCAGTCAATAGTTTTATACTCGATACTAATACATACGTTGCACCTTCAAATACAGTACAGCTGAGTCTGTTTTTGTGCGGATTATTTTAATGCGATTTTGAAATTATGCGATTCATATTTGTTCTTAATATCTTTTTATATGATTTTTTTTGAGAATTCCTTTAAGCAGTTATTTAATTCAACGAAAAACTCTTCAGTTTTATGAACAAATGAAGGAATCAGAGCCATTTACTTCCGCTTCTCAAACTGATATGGAATTTTCGGCTAGCAAAGGATGGTTAACCGGGTTTTAAAAAAGGAATGCACTACATAACGTGAAGATTACGGACGCGATTGCATCGGCAGATGAAGAAGCTGCCAAATTTTTTTAAACAATATTACGTTGAACGCACTTTTCAATTTATATTGGATAAACTAGAAAATGAGACAGTAACAGTAACTGACGCTTGGAAAAAAATTCTATCTTTGACTGTATAAATCATGTTGTATTTGCTATTACTCAAATAAAACAGCACACTTTAAATGCCTGTTGGAAAAAGGCTTGGAGTACATGTCTTGAAAATAGTGGAGCTATTCACTTTCATTTTTATTTTCTTATTTTTATTCTAAACAATGCAGATATTATTGCGATGATAATTAAAATATATATGAAAAATTCTAAAATAAATTACACATATGTACATATTTCTTTAAATAAAATTAAATAGTTAATTAAAAAATAAAGTAAAAAGCTTTGTTTTATATCAATTTTTTGCAGATATTTGAAATCTTTTCAAGCATTCTTTATTTCCTGATTATTTTATGCGAATTTTAGAGTAATTTCACTTTGTAGCTTTGGTTTTATGCGGTTTTTGAAAATTACGGAATGTATTCCTAATTTTTCAATGTAAATTAAGTCTTTTTTTGTGCGATTTTTTTTAATGCGGTTTTCTGCGGAACGTATCTACTGCATAAAAACAGACTCAGGTGTACATTAATGTATATTTAAATATTCTGCACAGATGATAACGCGCTTTTTTCTGATATGCCTAGTAGATAAAATTAAACAATAGATGACTACTGAACACTTTTTAAAATATTGTGGTATTGGTAAGTTATATATATATATATATATATATATATATATATATATATATATATATATATAATGTAATTTTATAAACTTATTTTACATATACCTGTTTATTGATCAATCTTATTTTCCAGCCTACATTGAAATATGTATATAAGACATTACATAAATAAATAGAATTCTGTTTATCTTCGCAACACACGTAATTTGTATGTAAATGCCTGTAATTTCGCAATCTAATTCTAGTATTATTCAACATGAGATAACATACACTGACCATAAAATCTAATAAAAACGTTATATAATCCTCTACACAAATTTAAAACAAGTTTAAATATTTACATTCTATAATAATAATAAATTATTAAAATATCTTCATTACAATACTATTACCAAATTAATCCCAATAAGTAACATTCTTAAGGTATCGGAAAATTACAAACATTTAAAATGAATTTTTACTGTTCTTAAACAGTAATACTAATAGATGTAGTATCCTTACATAACGTATATTTTTAAATTTTCAAAATCTATTACTGAATATTTAACCTGAATATAAATGTCAAGAATACAAATATAACTGTTTGAATATAATATTATAATATAGTAATATGATTCTTATTTACACGAATTTATTATTTTAGCTATGTATAATATAGTTTACTTTTTCTGTATCTACATATAAAACCTTAATAGAAATGTAACTATATAATATAAATATATGTTAAAGAAAGAACCATACTTTTATTTCTAATATTATCATACAGTCACTAAGAGTACAAATCATTATATTAAAATAATATTATATTATATTATATATATATATATATATATATATATATATATATATATATATATACATGTTGTGTATACACATATACCTATATATTATAATTCTTAGTTATATAAATTTACTTTACCTTTGTCTATCCATTATTAACGAATATAAATGTTAGTATATATGTTTGTTTTAAAACTATAGCAAATACACTTTAACACAAACGAATTTTATAAAATGTTCAATAATCACTTATTGTTCACTTTGTTGTCTATAACAATATGTGTTAATATGAATTTCGATGGTAATTCCGTCATCACTAAAGCCTTTTTGTTATAATTTTTTTATACCAAAAACACTTGCACATAAACTATATCACAGCTTATCTACTACTGAAATTATTCTGTGTGAGATTAATACAAAATGGAAAACATTCACAGACATTAATCATTCTAACTTGCTTTACATACTCTAGTACAAGATCATACTAAGAATGTAGTTACACATAATATGTATTATATATATATATATATATATATATATATATATATATATATATATATATATATTAGATAACATAATTAAATGAATGCATTTTATTGTATTTTTTTATTGCAGTTATCATTTTATTAATATAATTTTTAAATAAGTAAGTTAACGCATATGTAATATTAAATTTATCTAGTTAAATTAAAATTAAGTTGTACTTTTTCTTTGAACAATTTGTTTAGTTAAAATAATTTCGAATTAATATAATTAAAATTTACCAGCAATTATTTAGTAGATAAATTACATCTTTGACCAATTCCTCATTTCTAAATATAATGGAAAAAATTTACATTAACTTCATTTTCAGTTTTTATTTGTTTATTTTTTTTGATATTCATGTTCTTTAGCTTTATCTGTCTTTCTTCCTTATATTATTAATATACACATGAATTACAATGCCTATAATCAATAGTTATCTTCTTTTTTATCTTCATATCTTCGATTTAAGAGGTTATACGCACTTAGAAATTTCAAAAAATCGATTTTTTTTGCATTTTCGGAATGCACATATATTTGAGTATATTCTCTGAAAATTTGAAGTAAATCCGATAAATATTTCCGGACATACACCTGAATTTGTAAAAAATTGTTAATTATGTGTAAACTACTTCCGAAACTTCAAACGCGTTTATCTCAAAACGGTATTTTCATAGTCGGTGATCTCGATATCTCAGAAATGGCTGAACCGATCGGTCTCAAATTTTCACACAATCTTCTCAAATATATTCCTCAGGTATTGAACGAAGGAATAAGGTTTACAAAAATTATTACTATTTTTTTTAAACAACTTGGAGCGAAAATTTTAGTAAAAAACGAAAAAATTTTTTCAAGTAGACGCCATTTTGTCAAAAATGAAAATTTTTATTATTCCTTCGTTCAATACCTGCATTAATCTATTCTTTAAAAGAATTGACCATATTTTTTGATTTCAAATAATCCAAACCGCCGATATGGAGATCACCGCCAAGCGCCTTTTTTTGGAGGTCGTTCGGGACATCGTCTGCAGGAGCGGTGCACTTCAATATTTTTTTATGATCGACATGTTATTTTATTCTTGAAAGTAGGATCTATTCAAATAACCATAATTTGTAATTGCAAAATAAATACTGTTTCTAAAAAAAATTCCTAAAAAAACGTCGTTTTTGCGCCTCGCAAATGCGTATAACCCCTTAATCTTCATATGCTCTGATCTGAGAAAAAAATAAATATTGAAATATATAAAATAGTTATTTTTAACCTACTTCCTTCGTTATCAAATGTAAATATCAAAAATGATTTAATGATTCATATGATATTTTTTCAATATATGTTCAATATTTTTATAATAAAATTTTATTTGGTTAAAATGTAAATTCACACAATTGATCAGAACTATTTAAAACAAAATAATGAATATGAATCAAAAGAATTAAATTGTATTTTGTTTTCGTTTTTTTTTCACAAAATGATCGATAATATTTATTATTCGTAAAAATTCTTAATTTAAATATAATTTGGTTTCAATTAAGTCAAATATTATAGTTGTATAGAAATAATCTTTTCTTTTTATAAATAGTACTTTAAAATCGAATGAAAAAATTACTCACAAAAAGAGACAAATCAAAGCATGTTCTTATTTTGAAACAATATAACAAAAAATCCAAATCAAAATTATAAACAAGTCTTTATTAAATGAAAAGTATACCGATTAATACAATATTTTAAAAATATAAAAAATCCAAAAAAAGATACTATAATTAAAATTGAAATAAATTTATAATCATATTTTATATTATTTATTTATATGTTTTTATTTTATTTGTTATAACTATAAATATATTTCCATTAGTAGTAAATTCAATATCGCTTAATAACAATGGCCGATTCATTACTACTTATATTAATCTACATACATAATAAAATTCATTTTAATTTGTAATTTAATTAAATTATTAAACTAAATAAATACACGAAAATAACGCAACAATGAAAGGCAGTCATTAAAAATACACACGCTCACGAACGCACATTTGATTGTAAAGATCGAATACATTGCAATGAATTAAATATAATGTTTCTAAGTATCCGAATTTCACACAGAAAATATATTTGGTTGATATAGATAAAACCCTTTATGCGAATAACTGTCTAAATAAATATAAATATGCAAATATATTTTAATAGAAGCACCGACACCATAAATTTCAATTTACTCTTTTCTTCTATCAGCGCAGGGCAAGACAAGCTCCAGTTCGTGTTATAAGAATATACTTGCATGATATGAAAAGCAGGAAAGCGTAAAGCACGAACGAAAACTCGATCCAAATTGAAAATAACAGAAAATACATTCGACAAAAAGTTCAGTTATGAATATAATACAAATATTTTTATTTCGTTCGGTTCGCGATAATATTTATTTTCGTAATGTTAGTGTATTAGAACGAACTGAATTTTAATAGTATTTAAAAAAAATTATGGTAATTATCGTTCGACGATCTGTATTTTAATTTCGAATATATAATATTGTTTTCTATCTACTACTACTATTTTGCAAAAATATTTGAAGTAACACTGTTACTTGAATCGAATATATTGCAAACTATTTATTTAATCTATTTTATTTCATTGTATTATTAATGTCATTTTTATTAGATTGAAAAATATATATCTTTAAATCATAAATGTAATTTTATTATTTGTCACATTAAACACTAATAAAAAAAAACGTTATTTAAGAACATTTACTTGTCTTCTCTGATTTTATTATATATTTTTTTGTTGTTCTTGTACTAATGTCCATCCCTGTAATTAGCAAGTGTATTCTTATTTTCATATTTTCGTCATCATATAATTTATTTTGTCTTGTTTTTATTTAATTTTGAAAAACTTTCAAAAATACTTAAAATGAAAATTATAATCATTAGACAATAGTTTATTTTATTTTTATATTTTCGCAAATTGTTACCTAATTGAATATTTTAGTAATGTCTATTGATACTATTCCAAATCGTAATATTATTACAATTTATGTAATTTCGATTCGTTCCTTACATTTAATTTACTTACACATTTAGAATCATGTTTTATTTATTAATTAACTATAATAGTATTTATTAAATAAGTAATTAGTATATTTTAAAACTATATTATCTTCTTTTTGGTTAAAGTTATATATAGAGTGAGAGGGAAAAGGGACTTAAAAAGATAGCAAATGAGAATAAGTTTTAAAAAAGAATGAAATATTAATATTTCTAAATAAGACACAAATTCAAATTTACATTTTCATTAAAAATTATTTTAACGTATAATACCATACAACAGCTATGAAAAGAATATTGGTACCTATCATTAATTAATTTCGTTTCTTTACATTTCGTATTTTTTTATATTCATAGATTTGTTATTTTTCTTTTATTATATTACGACTTTCTCTAACTCTAAATCCCACATTAGGTAATCATTGATTGATTTTATAGCTCTAATTGTTGTAACTTAATTAACCCAACAATTAATATTTAACACTCTAGTGTAATATAAAATTTGACCATCTAAATGCGTATCAATGAATAAAGAGAGTAATAAATGAATATATTGAACACTTTCATAAATGTTTGTAGTATTAAAACGAATCCAATTATTGATCATTTATGATTGATATTGGTAAAGATATTAAAAATTGCATCGAGATTTTTTTTAAAAAAAAAAGTGAATAAACATACTTAAATATTTTTAAAATAATATACATGGAAATTAAATTCATATCCGAAAAAAGTGAAGATTTTTTTCGAAAAATCTACTAACACTAAAAAATAGTGTTTTCAATAGTGTATTTAACACTTTCGGTCAATATGATACACACGTTCAATAAAAATATTCGCACGGTTTGACAGAAAATCGTGCGTAAATAATGTCACGAATCGTACGAGGCAAGTGTTATTCGACGACTATATCATATTTCAATAAATAAAATATTCCGTGCAATTTCACAAAACAATACGGAGAATTCGATGGAATAATAATAATAATAGATGAAACTCGACAATATGGAGTATAATATGTTCAATTTATAAATATCGTGCCAGACTGAGCCGTCTCCTAGAGAACGCAGTGTCTCCAGAGTCACCTATAATGGACTTTCCATGCTTCGAACGCCACCAACGCGTGTTTATGAGAATTTCGGGTGGTTCAGTTCCACGGTAGGGGTGCCTATGGGGTATGGTACGAAAACATAGATCTATAAGTACTATTTCAAGATAGAAAGAGACGCGCTAACGAGAAATAACTAAAATGTTTCAACGTGTGCGAACGGTTTATGTATATACATTTTCCCTATTATTGTGTGACATGTGCATGAAAATGGTGTGTATGTGACCAGACCTTTTGTACAAGCTTAATAAAATTTATTTCCAAACCGGTTTTAGTAGGGACATAAATTTCGATTATTAATATAGCCTATTACGTGATAACGAAAAATGATTACTTTTTTACGCGTCTTAGATTTTATAACTAATTAAATAGTACTTTAGGAAAAATAAACACCGTTACTAATTTACTACGTAAAAATAAAATTACATTTCTTTTACGCCGTTATACTTTTATGAAAATATAAAAACGTTTGTATGTTCATATTTAATAATATAATAAGCTTATATGTATTTAAACATGAAAATATTAAAGAGATGACTTCATAAAAAAAAGTAATTATTTAACCTTGAACTGTAATAATTATTTTTATTTCTCAGATACAAATGTGTAACCCACATAGTCGCTTAATAAGATATAAAAAAATAATTGATACCAAAAAATAACTATCATTATGAAATATTATTATTTATAAAGTAAACTTAATTTCTAATATTACAATTCGAATTCTAATATTTCAACTAAATTTTATTTATTAAAATATTCGCTTTCCTACATAAATTTATATACATACATATATATATATATATATATATATATATATATATATATATATATATATATATATATATATATAGATCAATGCGTCCTAGTTGTTCTTATTTATGGACATGAAACGTATGTTTTGATGCCAGAATAATTCAACGGCTTCAGACAACACAAAGAAGCATGGAAAGTTGTATATTAAGAATAACACGAAAAGATAGAAAGAAAAATAAATAGATCAAAAAGAAAACAAAAATTATGGATATTATTACAAAAATGGAAAATTTGAAATGAAAATGGGCCGATCATATAACAAAAAGAGTGAACCACCAATGAGCATGTGAAGTTATTGATTAGAAACCTAAATATATAAGAAAGCCCAGGAAGAGACCAATAAATAGATGAGACAGAGATGTAAAGAAATTCGTTGGAATGGACTAAAAGAGAACAACACTGATTCAATCGAAGTGGAAAATTTTAAAAGAGGCATTCATCCAACAATGGATAAAGAGAGACTGATGATATATATATATATATATATATATATATATATATATATATATATATATCATCAGCAGCAGCAGCAGCAGCATCATCATCATCATCATCATCATCATCATAAAGCCCATATCAATCCACTATTGGACGAAAGCCTCAATGAATGCTACCATTCACTGATATTTGGTCATATTCACCACGCTGACCAGGCGGATTGGTAAAGATTTTTTTATTCAGGGTTTACTCCCTTCTCGACAGTTATTTTTTTTACAAGATGAGGTTGTCGACATTCATGCTCAACACTCGAAAATGAGAGACTATATATATATATATATATATATATATATATATATATATATATATATATTAGGTTGGCAAGTATCTCCCTTCTGCTTTTTTTTTTTTTTTTGTACATAGCTGCGAAATTCAAAAGACCAGAAGGCGGAAGGGAAATATTTGCCAACCTAATATATATAAGTAACATTTTTAATCATTAATTATTTGACGCCTCAAATTTATAATAAAAACCTTACTCATATCACATTAAACACAAAATATAAAGAACGGTCAAAATTATAAAGTGATTAACTTCCTTAATAACTTACAATAAAAAGAATTAAAACTATTTAAAATTCTATTATAAACTTTTTACTGAGACATTAGAAAAACTGTTGATACACTATAATAGAGCATACATATTCAAAAATGTATATAAAAAAATGAAATTATATATATATATATATATCACACCTTACAACTATGTATTATCAATGAAAATATGATCGCATCTTATTGCGGAGATTCTAAAATAACGCCAGAATTTACTAATTTTTTAACAATTCAGTTGTATTATTATATACACATCTAAATGAATTGTTGCCAATTAATTTGTTATACAGCGATATTTAAAAATTATATCTCAAAAACTAATTTAAAGATACCCACATTTCAATACATAGATATAAAAAAATATTAGCTTCAAAATAAATAAATCTAAAAGTCTATACATAAAATATTAATTTTTTAAAAAATACTATAAATAAAAAATATTATTTATTTCAGAATTGGATTATTATTTTTTTATTTCTTGGCATTTTCAACATAAAAATCAATATAGACATATTTTTATAGGAACTATACATCTAATATAAAAAACGTAAATGTCATCCATCCAGGCTAATGTAGTAAAACATATAATGGAAAGAAATACGAATTTTATATTTTTATACTCGCTTAGTTTTCAACAAGTTTCGGAGAAATCAAGCGTCAATGTTGTGTTTTTATATTGAAAAACGGTGTATTTTGTCTGTATATATACATATATATATATATATATATATATATATATATATATATATATATATATATATATATATATATATATATATATATATATATATATATATATATATATATATATACATACATATAAAAAAAACATACTTTTTAAAAATAAGAATTTTTATAATAAAATAAAACTACTCGTGTTGGTAATGTGGCAAATTCAATTTAACTTAAATGAATTACTTATCTCAACACCACAAAAATGATATTAGTATTCAATAATTACTTATTATTAATTATTGGTTATTATTATTATAAACTATACTCTGCCGTTGATAGAATGGCAATAAAAATACGCATCACCAAATAAAATGTACTAGAAATAAATATTGAACATTTATAAGACCTTCAGATTTTGGGGCAAATGATTAATTTTATTTAAAAATCTCTAATACATATTTATAATAAATGAAAACTTCTAATAATCATTTTTAATTGTAATTCATTGCAATTTAAATGTTTCCAATATAACAAATATTTCAATAATTATAGAAAATTTATATATACCATTAATGAAAATTAAGATCAAAATCGAGATATTGAAAATACTTTCAGATAATTTCAGGGTAAAAAAGACATTTTACTTTTTATTAAAATAAATTTATTAATATGGACATTCTTAAGCAACTACTTGACAATTTTCAATGAAATTAAAATATAAAGAAAACTACTTAAATTAAATTTTTTGGTCATATGGTTCATTATGACTGGAAAGAAATCACTCGCTCTAAAAATGAAAATCCAAAGATAAAAATGGATAAAACAAAATCAAAACTATAATGATATTATGATTAACGCATTATTTAACAATAACAATTTTCTATATATAAAAGAATAGGAATTTTTTATCGTTATTGAAATTAGTTTAATAATTATTATAAAGAAAATGTATATTAAAATTTATAAAATGATAATCGATACGTCGTTTTATGGGACAACTGAATTAGGTCTGTCATATTTTCCAAAAAATTATCCCATGAAATTAATCTGACTTTGAAAATATTTCTAATTATGACATATTTTATTCATTTTTTTTTAGCAAAATTAGCATCCTATATGGAATAAACACAAACTTGAAATCTAATAAAATTCAATAAATGTTAAATAAATTATGTAAAAAATAATTTATGATCAAACACCAAAAGCAAAGACAAATCAAAAGAATAGTTAAAAAGTTTAATATATGAATATTTATAAAATTATATTTTTGGATAAAAAATAGAGAGACAAATTATAGCAATTCAAACTGAATGCTTATTTTATAAAGTGATGGGAAAAATCTTAACAATTAGTAATCTTCTTGTAAAAAAAAAAATTAGTTACAACAGCAAATTTTATTGTTTAACATTAATGTTTAATACAAAATGAATAAATCAGTTATAACTAATTTATATATATATATATATATATATATATATATATATATATATATATATATATATATATATAATGTATGTATGTATGTATACAAATCACATTATTATTTAATAAAAATGACAGGGATATAAAATACTAAATAGTGGAGAAAAAAATTAATAAGATTTTTTCTAAAAATTTTATTAACACCTGAATTAAGAAATAACAAACTAAATTAACTACAATTTAAAAATATATACATATTTATATTTAATAAAACTTTGTTCAATTCTTAATACATACTTCTTAAAAATATAATGCATTATATAAAAGTTACAATATTTATAAATGTTAAAAGTACAATTACTACAAAAAATTGTATTGAAAAATGATATTAAAACAAATCACAATAATTTGAAATATTAAAAAAAAAACTTTTATAGTCTGTAAAATCGAATTCAATATATAAAGTTTTTTTGAAATGAATATGTAAAAAAACAAATTTGATTCAAAAATTTTGAATATGTTTTCTATAACTATTACTGTAAAAAAAAGAAGTTCCCATTATAAACTTTTCTGATTTCGCATTTATATGCCAAAGTTCAATCATACAATAATCTTTTATTTCCTTTTATTTATATACTTAATAAATGTCAATTTAGACAACAATATATGTTTTATGACATATATAGATATAAACTGTGAAATTCACACAAAAATATTAAATAAATCTTTTTTTCATAAATAACTATTTTTAAAAACATTCCTGTTTGCAAAGACAATAGTATTACCATTGAAATACACATAAGCAGTAATGATTGAACAATAAGTGATTGATAACATTTCAATTAAATCGTGTGATGTTGACATTTTTGAAAAAAGTTCATTTTATAATCTAGTGAGTTTTCTTTTCATAAAATTAATTACTATCTTATGATGGGAACTATAGACAATGATATTTTCATATAAAAATATTAATATATATATATATATATATATATATATATATATATATATATATATATATATATATATATATTAAAATGTTAATAAAAGTAAAAATATCACAACAAAAATCTAACATAACATTTCATTTTTTATTTATGATATTAAAGAATCTTATCCAAAATATTTTTTTTATTTTACAAAATCTTAAATTTTATTGACTTATGACTAACCTGCTTGTAATATATGTCATTAATAAAAAATGTATTAAGTTATAAAATCAAAATAAACATTTACACAGACAAATAACTTAAGATTAGAAACCATTTTTAAACATTACACAACTGTTTATAATTTCAAATTAAAATTGCATTTGTACTACATAATAATCAAATATATTTACATGCATAAACTCATATGTGTACACACATATACCTGTAATACATATATCTGAATTTTATGATCATATTATATTAACATAATATCAGCATGACTCGATTTTAAGAAATACAAAATATTTTCTTTTCTACTTTATTTATAACATATTGTAATTATTAAAATTATTTTTATCAATAATATTAAAAATAGGGGCATTTTATTTATATACATATATATATATATACATATATATATACATATATATATATATATATATATATATATATATATATGTATACACATACACACACACACACACACACCATATGCTCATACACATATCTATGCATACAATATTATTATTATTATATTGGACCATAACAAAATACAATACCACAGCAGTTCTGGAATCACAAGTACAACTTTTCAGCTCTTAAATTATCATAAAAACTTAATTGACAAGAGTTTTTATTGTCCATGGTCCTCCACATCTAAAAATAAAAAATATAATCATTATATTTTTTTCATGCAAATTTACTAGAACATAATATACATACTTGCATGACATAAGCCATCTTTGTTCATATGCTCTTAGAGCTCGAGGTGTAGCAGGAGGTTGTGCTGATGTTCCCGACGTAGTTCTAGATAAAGGTGCTCGAGCTTTACCCCCACATCGCGCACATTCTCGAATACGAGCAGGCATTGTACCTAAATAAGCATAACGAATACTGTCTACTACTTGACGCTGTGGCCATGAACTACTGTCTCCTCCACCTGTATATCGTAATGAATCAGGTTCAATGCCATACTCCAACTATGAAAAAATAAGTCATGAAAATATTTTATTAAACATTACTACTAGATATATAAAAAAACTACTAAAAATTACCTGCAATGGAAATGATTGTTGATGCAATAAAGGTGTTGCTAGCGCTACACGAGGGCAGTTTTGACTTAACTGAGGTATTTTAACTTGATTTGGGAGCTGACAACATTCATCTGAAAATAAAATTATATATATATATATATGTATATATATATATATATATATATATATATATATATATATATATATATATATATATTGTATAAACATTGGATATTAAAAACAAAAATATGTGAAAACATTAAAACACGCTATAATTTCTAATAAAACTTACTCATTCATTAAATTTTATTACAATCTTAAAAAAATAATTTTTATAACTATTCATTTCATAAAAAAAAGAAAATGTTTTTATTAACAGAAAACACTATTCACCTATACTAATTTAGTTCTTTAGTTTTTCATTCATAACTTTAAATATCTATAAAACCACATTACACTATTATTTTTTTTTATTTTCATTTGATGAAAACACATCATCAGTATCAATGTTAACATCTTTTACAATTTGTGCGCGATTACTGTCATTAGAAACAAATAAAAATGCTTCAGATGTAACACTTTTCTTTTGAGGTATATTGGCAATAAAATATTCACCAGAACTTGTTTTCTTGCATTTTTCAATAGGTTCCTGATCAATTTTAATTTTTTCTATATTCGATGGCAATGTACATACTTTTTTTGGATCAAATTTTGGAACTGACTCACGATCAACAGATTTAAATGAACTAAGGGTAGCTCTGCGATTAAAATCATTACTCCAAGGAATTACACGAGCTGGATAATGGTAACTAGTTCGTTGACCGGCTGGCCTATTTTCAGGATCGATTAAATCTTTGAAAAATATTTCACGTGGAGTTAAAGGTGATTTCTGTTGAAAATGCTCAATGTGTAAATCAGGACTAAATGGAGTTGTGATTTCTACAAGATGTAAATAATCATTAAAGCGTTCTTTGGCAAGACTCGAACGTGTATTTTCAATATCCATCATATAACGTTCATTTTTTAAAAATATATCTGTATCTAATTCAATTTGTTTTTTTGGTATTTTACGCATCTGAACGGTTTCATCATGCTTTACTTCAGATTTCGGAACCTGACTTGGTGAAATCTGTTTCAATTCAACATTGTCTTGTTTTGGAATATTTAATGGTTTTAAATTGTGTTTTACACGTTTTGATGAATTGGATTCATCTACTTTTTTTTTCTCTTTCACGTGTTTGGATTCTTCAGTAGGGGACGTATCATGTGTAGATACAAGTAAATTTTGATTTTTTGATGCTCTTTGGTTATACAATTCAACATCTTGTTTGGGTTGCTGTACAACTGTTTTATAATCACAACAAATTTTTGATAATTCTCTGTTATTGTGATCAGCAGTATTATTTGTGAAATTTCCTTTTTTAAAAGTATCACCAAGTACAATTTGGTAACCTGGAGCATCTTCCACTGATTTATATTTTTCTTTTTTAACTTGGTGAATTTTATAACACTGCCAAAGACAAATTCCAATCATTAATATTAAAATGAATATAAATAAAGCAGACAGCCAATAATAAACTGGCCATAACACTGGCCACGATGTCTGATAATGTTTAATATAAAGAGTATTAAATTTATACCATATAAAAGGACATAAAACTATCCAATATAAGATAAAAAATAACACAAATAATGAAACCAACACTATATATTTAACAGGTACTGAGTTTCTTTTACACATTTTAAATACACCTTTATATACAAATGTAAAAAACAATCTTCTCTTTTATTATACTGTATATAATTAAAATTAATATATTTAGCAAACTATTTTATTAATAATCAACTATTCCAGTCGATTTATCCAGAGAAATTTATTTTCAAAACGGATGTGGTAAATACTTATCAATTTCCTGTACTGATTTTAGATTATTATATTAAATACTATATATACATACATGCACGTATTTAAATATATATATATATATATATATATATATATATATATATATATATATATATATATATATATATATATATATGTAAAAACATAATCTGTTACATATATACAAATATTAAATAAATATTTCAGTACAACCAATAAAAAATATGTAACTGTTTTTAAGGAGATAACATGGTTTAAATATTATAAACTAATAAATAAATATTAATATGTATCATTTAAAAATATTTCAGTTGTTAGCATCTTTCTGTTCAAAGTATAGCAGTATAATACTAATATTTAAAAGCTTTATTTACTCTGATACCATTTTTCCATGATATAATCTCACTCTACATTCATTATTCACTTCTACATTATCTAGATTTTAAGCAGATATTCACATGATTCTATAAGAAATTAAACTATATTATTAAATACTTTTAAACAATCTTCTCCTATACAGATAAAATATGACCAAAATATTTCTTCCATATAACTTCTTTACTCTCAAGAAGAATAAAAATTCATTCTTTACTTTTTTTATCTTATGTGTGAACATTTTTAAATACCATTTCTTTCATATATCTTCATTTTCATTTAATGAAAAGTTTTTAGAAAGTTATTAGAAAATTTTTATTACATGATATAGATCTAATAAACTCAATCTTTTAAAATACATATCCAATATTAATTACATATCCAATATTAATTACATATCCCTTAATCATCTATTTAAATATATACTTATGTTTGTATGTGTGTGCGTGCATGCGTGTACGTATGTAAAATTACAAGAAACATAAATTTACTTACCAAGTAGTGAATCTTCTGGCTCATTAGGATTTTGAGAAAGCTGGCTCAATAATCTGAATAAATGTGCAAATGCATCATGAGTTTCACAAGACTTTACAAACACAGGTAAACATGTTGGTCTCAATAAGCCCCATATACGAATAATAACTAATAATTCTCGTAAAGTATTTAAAGCCTTTAAGTCACGTAACAGCTCATACTAAAAATAATTATATAAAGAATGGATAATGTATAAAATTTTAAACTTCATATACAATATGTATTTCCATATAAATCAAAATATATTTTATCTATATGATCATACTTACACCTGAATTTATATTTTTCTGAGGAGGTTGCATACTAATTGGACGTGGTTGATCTGGTAATTTTGCAAGAAGATTTAATGCTAAATCAGCAACCCATTGAATTAACTGTTGTAAACTTTGTAATGTACTAGGTTCAACAGTAAATTCTTTAGCTTCAAGATCCATTAATATTTTATCAACATCAGTATGTGCTTCAGTCATTACAGCTAGAAGTAATTAATACTGGTAATTTTATAAACATATTTTTATTACCAAATTTATTACCTGCTAATGCATCTGCAGGACTTTTATCATGTGAACTCATATCACTTGGTCTAAGAAGACTTTTGAAAGCAGTAGCAATACTATGCAGCATTAATAAATTAGTCAGATCATTAGCTTTAGCTTGACCCTGTGATGTCAGTCTAAAACAGTGATATTTATAAAAATTAAAATTGTAAATATAACATCAATTTGAAAATATTAAATATATATATATATATATATATATATATATATATATATATATATATAAACAATAAAAAAAACATTAGAAAAAATCTCAATATATAATTAACATCTTACTATCCCATAAAATAAAATTTAAGATAAAACTTAAAATATAATTACCTATACAGAGCTATTTTTATGTACAAAAATTGAATATAATAATATTGTTGAGTATGAGATAGCTGTCTATTAAATCCTTCAGTAAGACGATCACAAGCCGGTTCTAATAAAGAAGGTGGTCTTGCATTTGCTAATAATAAATCCATGTAATCTAAACCTGATACTATACAATATTCTAATAATGTTACAATATTTGCTACTGATAATGGTCCTCCTAAATTAAAATATTGAATTTAAGAAAATATAAAAATTAAACTGAAAAACATATATATGAACATGTACCTGGTTCAATAATTGGTTGCAATCGAAATAAATAAGTTTGACCAAAAGTATCGATTGCTAATAAAACATTTCCCAACCATGAGGTATCAACATATGACAATTGAGGTCTATCACCATCTTCACTACTTCCTACAACATTTACTTTTGTACTGCATACCTAAATAAAATACAAATATACTTAATATAATAATTTATAATAAATAGCAAACAATAAAAATGTAAATTAATTTTACTTATATATATATATACGAGGGTCGTTTGATAAGTATGGTAAAAAAGTAAGAAAAACTAAATTTAATTAAATTAAACAATAAATAAATTTACTATACTTATCAAACGACCCTCGTATATATATATATATTACAATACATTTCATTAAGTATCAATACCAATAAATAAAATATAACTATCAGCAATCATTTAATTACCTGTTTTAAACTATCCCTATATAAACAATGTATTGTGTTATCAGCCATTGCAGCTATTACGTAACTTGGAGGTGATACACTATTTGATATACACAATTTACTTGAACTTAATGAAGTTAATTTAGATAAATAAATAAATTTTGATTGAAACTGCCATAACTAAAAACAATTCAATATTATTAATAAAACAACTCCAAATTTATAATCAATAAAATATAATATAATTAATAAAATATAATTAGTTAATTACAAGCTACAGCATTCTAATGCAACTTAAAGAAATATTAATATTACATAAACGAAATACTTCCTGTAAATTAATACAAAATTTTATAAGTGTTCAATAAACATTTACTGTTCATTATATATATATATATATATATATATATATATATATATATATATATATATATATATATATATATATATATATATATATATATATTAGAGATACTAAAGTGATCAATAAGTAATTTTTGAACACTTTTAAAATATTGTAGAATTGATTAGAATTCATTTCAGTAAAAATATTTAGCCGATGTGAAAACTTACTACAGTATTAAATGTTTCTGTTGCACCATTAGGTCCTGCTAATAATGGATGAACAGGTAAAGTCTTTTCACGTAACTCCCATACTTGTAATGATGACCCACTTGTACCTTGTACTCCTATTACTAAAGAATCAGCATCCTCACGAGTTACCCATCGCAAATGTGAAACAGCAACTTTTTAGAATTACGCAATACAATATATATTATTAAAATTATAAAACAAAAAAATCAATGACTGTTTTAATTCACTTACTTCCACTAGCAAAGTCACGATGAAAAAAACTAGGTAAAGCTTGACTAGTTATAATGCACTTTTCATCAACTTTTCTAACAGAAACTCTATAACACTGTATTGGAAGTTGTACACTTCCACCACTAACAGCAATTAAAAAATGTCCATCTGAAATTGTTTTCAATATAAATAAAAACATGATTGTCTTCAACAAAAATAATATTAAAAAATATATACTTAATTTTATCTAAATAATTTTGTAAACAATTCTCACTTTTTCCATAACAAATATCAACAGCAGTAATATGTTTACGTGTAGCAGCAAGACTTTCCATAGTTACAATACCGACTGGAGGACCATTGGAAATGTCATTAGTTATAGGTCGTGCTAATAGTGTAGCTCCTAAAAGACCAGTAGCTGTAACTACTAACGCACCTTCAGCTGGCCTACCTCCGAAACCCCGAACAGAACAAGCAAATCTTAGATGAGAAAATTTCTCATTATATAATGCATTTTCTTTCTTTTCTGATATCAAAGATATCTGCAACATATATGTATTTATATATATATATATATATATATATATATATATATCAGTAACTCTATGGATAACTTACAAGCAAATAAATAAATATACATTAATATCAACAAACACAAAAATAATTTCATACATTAAATTTTAAAACAAATACCATAAATAGTTTTTTAAAAATATATCAAATTTAATAGCATTATAAATTAAAAATATATTTTTTTTAATTTTATGACAATTAAATAATATAATATTTACATTTTTTACTATGAATGGATAAATGAAATACAAGATTAAAATTTTTAAATATAACACATACTTTTTTACCATTGTGGAAAAATGCAGCTGCGAGAATATGCTCTCCTAAGAAAGTAGCAGTATGCACACATACCCAATGACTAACAAGATGATTAGGTGAACTAAAAATTTGTAAATTTCCTGCTACATCACAAACAAGCAACAAATTTCCAGGTAAATCCCATTCAAGTGCTGAGATATGTGCATCTATATCTGTAACTCTTGGAAAATAACAGAATTAACATAGCACATAAAAAATCATATAACTTTTAATAAACTAACTTTCGAGCATCCCAAGGAGTATTCAGATTTGCAACATAAACATGCGAACCCCAAGTTTTATTCATTACATCATCTAATTCTGTAATTGTTGTAAATGCTATTAAATTACTGCTAGAAATTGTACACAATGTTACAGCTCCAGTCAAACTAGAAATTTCAGTAAACAAATATATTTAAGTATACAATGATAAATTTAAATTTAATACAAGATTTTTACCATTTAAGATTAGTTCGTTTAGGGCTTCGACGTTGAAGGGAATAAAGCATTTCCATTTTAACCAATAAAATTCAGTGTTGTGTCAAATATATAAATATAAAATCAACGTAAACTTTGAAGAAATAAATTCATACAATTGAATAGACCAATGAAAAAAAAAATTTTTTTTTGGCATTCATATTCTGATAATTAACAAAATTTATTTCACATCTTCACAATTACACCTTTTACTGCAAATACAAAATAAGTCAGCTACTTTCGATAGATCTTTTCATTTTTCAAAAAATTTTTACTATTCAAAATTCGATGACCTTTTGCAAACTTCAGGAGATTAACATTTTATTAAGATATTTGTCATCGTTTATCATAAAGTCTTATAATTTTTTTTAATTTCATTTGAAATTTTATTTATGTTTAGAAATTTGTATTAAAATGTTTTCATTACAAAATCAAAACCAGGTAAAGGCGTAAATGTTATTGTCTTATCTTTAAATCTTTATTTTTCTAAAAAAAATAACTTGAAGGTTATACATGCAATATTTCATAATTTTTTACAGTGAAATTATTTTGAACGTCTTACGAAGTTCTTTTATTTAAAATAATTATAATAACATATTTTTTTTTAATTTCAGGCATTATATTATTTATCTCAAGTCACAGTATTCACACCAAAGCAAAGTGCATACTTAAAGAAAAGTAGAAAAATTAAACATGATTTAGGAAAATCAATTAACGTTTTGTGTCCAGATAGTTTCATTGAAGCTTCAGTCAATCTCACAGATACGTTATTAATAAATCAAATAAATCCAAATGTTTTAATTGATAATCTATCTTGTAAAATTCCGCCAAATAATTGGCATATTACTTACACTTCAAAAAATTCATTTTTTGAAAACAAACACGGATTTGCTGAGAATTCTTTTACGGAATCAACACAGGTATATGAGTTATTTTTTTTAAAAAAAATTCTCTTCATTTATGTGAATGATTTATAGATACTTCCGAAAGTCATTGTGGGCCGAAAAAATATAAAATTGTCTGAAAGCTTTTATAAAAAGTTAACAAAAAACCTACTAACTGAAAACAGATTTTGTTTTCAAATTCAAACACGTGGTTTTAAAACAGATCGTGGCGTAGAAGCAGAACTCAATCGCAATCCGTCGTTATTTACAAGAGTAAGAAATGTTTTAGGTAAGCAAAAAATTTGTTTAGTAAATGAAATTTCTCTTTCTTCACTTAATATCAAGTTAATAAATGAAAAAAACTCATAAAAATCAAAAATTATAGATGAAACTGAAAACTTTTCATTCAACTACATCTGTTTTTTTTTTTAATAATAAATTAAATATTTGAATGTTTTTCTTCATAAAAAACTAATAAGTTAAATTTATGAAATATAACTGAATAAAAATACTACATGCTTTTATAGTTAAAATATTACAGTCATATTTCTTTAATTTAGGATTTCAAAAAACACCAAAGGATATACAATCATTAGCTCTTGATAATCAAGTTAATTCACATGAACGACTGAAAACAATACTTGGAGAAGGAGATGCAAATATATCTGGATTGTCTGATACAGATAAACAACATTTACGTGTTGCATTCGCTGAAGGCTATGTAGCAGGTACGAGTACTCCTCAGGGTCGTTCTGGAATGTCTAGAACATCGCGTTATTTAAGAGTCATTCAACAACTTCTTACTATTATCATATTTGTTGCTATTGTCGTAAGCTTAATGGCAAGTGCTAACGGCTCAATATTTAGGTAATTTTTTATGTCTGATTTTATTTAAATGATTTTACAAAACTTGCAGAAATTTTTATTTAATTTATAATTTAATTATAGTTTATAATTTTTTGTAATGTTTTCCATTTTTAAAAATTTACCGTAATTTCTTTTTTATGGTTTATATAAATTGAATTTTAAATGAAATATCTCTTTATTTATTAAATATATATTTCAAACATATAGGATACAGTTAGGAAATCAAGTTGAAGTAGATCCTGAAGAAATTCATGTCACATTTGAAGATGTAAAAGGGGCTGAAGAAGCTAAACAAGAATTAAAAGATGTTGTAGAATTTCTAAAAAACCCAGATAAATTCTCAAGCTTAGGTGGAAAATTACCTAAAGGAGTACTTCTTGTAGGCCCACCAGGTATATTTATAATACTTATTATAATTGACAAACAAAGAAAAAATGTATGTTGACAACTTATTATATTGTCATAAAATTAATTAATTCATATGTGAAAGTGAATTTAATTACTACTATGAAAGTTGCTTTAGAATTTCAGTAATCAATATTATTAATTTATTAAACGTTATTATAAATACAAGTGTTATGTATAACTAACTCATCATAAACTTAAAAATGCCATTGACAATATACATTTTTACACTTGAAGTAATATTTAGATGATAAATATTTTTTATTACCAATTTTATTGTTAACAGGAACCGGTAAAACTTTATTAGCTCGTGCAGTAGCTGGTGAAGCAGGTGTTCCATTCTTTCATGCTGCTGGACCTGAATTTGATGAAATTCTTGTAGGGCAAGGGGCTCGTAGAGTAAGAGATTTATTCAGTAAGTTTTTTTTAAGATATTAAGGGATTCTTTTTAATATAAATTATAATTGTTTTTTCACTACTAGTAACCATATTTATATACCAAGAAAAGAAAATTATTACTTTCATTTTTTAAAAAAAAATGTCAGTTCTATTTCCTCTTTCCAACAGAAGCAGCAAAAGAACGTGCACCCTGTGTTGTATTTATCGATGAAATTGATAGTGTCGGTGCTAAACGAACAAATAGTGTACTCCATCCATATGCAAATCAAACAATTAACCAACTTTTAAGTGAAATGGATGGATTCCATCAAAATGAAGGTGTAATTGTATTGGGAGCTACAAATAGACGAGATGATCTTGATCAAGCACTTCTCAGACCAGGAAGATTTGATGTAGAGGTATAATTTATCTTTTATATTATGTATTAAAATTTATATTAGACATAGTTTCAAAACATTTAATTAGAGGTATTATTTTATTTTATGAAATATATTAAATTTTATTATATATAATTTCAATACATTTAACTACTTTATTTAAGGTATCAGTACCCACACCAGATTATACAGGTCGGAAAGAAATTTTGGGTTTATATTTAGGTAAAATATTATGCAAAGAAATAGATATTGAATTATTAGCTAGAGGAACAACAGGCTTTACTGGAGCTGATTTAGAAAATATGGTTAATCAAGCAGCGTTAAGGTAAATAGTTTAAAAAATTGTTTTTGTATTTTTTAGCATTACATGTTTTTAATATATGTTAATAATAATATAAATTTAGTTTTGATTTTCTATCATAACAGGAAAATATAAATAGTGGCAATAAAATAGTTAACAAATATCAACTGTAATTAATAGTTGAATGTTTTTTTTTTTTAAATAAATTACATAAATTTCTAATGTTAAAGTTACATATTTCTTTTCCTAAATAAATAAAATGAATTATTTAACTTGTATATTAATTTTACAATTTATATTTTAATTTCACAGGGCAGCAATTGATGGTGCAGAAACAGTAAGCATGAAATATTTGGAACTAGCTCGTGATAAAGTAATCATGGGTCCAGAACGAAAATCACGCATTCCAGATGAAGAAACAAATCTTATTACGGCTTATCATGAAGGAGGACATGCTATTGTTGCATATTACACAAAAGTAAGTAATAAATTATCTAAATTTAAACATTTTGTCAATAATAAATATGTTTTTAAAACTTCCTGTAAAATTGATTTTCATGAAATATTAACAGGAATCAAATCCATTACATAAAGTAACTATTATTCCCAGAGGACCTAGTTTAGGTCATACTGCTTATATACCAGCAAAAGAAACTTACCATGTAACAAAATCACAATTACTTGCAACATTAGATACAATGATGGGTGGGAGAGCAGCTGAAGAATTAGTTTTTGGACCTGATAAGATAACATCTGGTAAAAAGATATTTTATTCTTTATGTATAATACATACTCCATATACAATTAATTAACTAATATTTTAATTATATAAATGTTTATTTTATAGGTGCTAGTAGTGATCTAAAACAAGCCACTTCCATTGCTGCACATATGGTTAGAGACTGGGGAATGAGTGAGAAAGTAGGCCTACGAACAATGAATGATAGTTCCAGATTTGGTACTGAACAACTAGGACCGTCCACTACAGAAACCGTAATTTAATTCTAAATTTGAATACAATTTTTAGTTATTTTTAATTTTATTTCTTTTGTAGGTTGATTTAGAAATCAAAAGAATTCTATCTGAAAGTTATGAAAGAGCTAAAACTATTTTAAAAACACATTCTCGAGAACATAAGGCATTAGCAGAAGCACTTTTAAAGTATGAAACACTTGATGCTGATGACATTAAAGCTATCATGAGTGACAAGCCGCCAGCGAGCAAAACTGATCTAAAATCATAAAATAAAGTTTCACTGAGTATTTGTCTTTATAAAATAAACTGACATTTAGCAGGTGAAGTGCTAATTTTAGCTAGTTTCAATTCCAATTGCTAATATTTAATTGCAACTGTCTATGCATTATCATTCTTCCTTAACACATTTTAAGAATGAACAAATATTGTACATAGAAAGCTTCAAATTGTTCTTAAATTTAGAAAACACTTTAAAGAATTTGTAATATTATTCTCTAAGATTGTATTGACATTAAAATGCACTTATAAAACATACATTTGTTTTCTTTTTTTTATATATACATATATATGTATATATACATATATTACTTATACTTAATAATAAACTGGAAAATTACAATTTCTCACTGCATTGTAATTAACATATATAAAGAAATTATTTTAATAGATGTTTGCATACTTATAAATCTTCAGAATGACAACTTTTCTATTCATGTTACGAATCAAGATTTCATTTATATAGGGTTTGAAATAAAAAAAATATACAATAAATAATTATATTCCAAGATTTATTTAACATATGCACAAATGGAATATGTAATTACAAAAAATTCATATTCTTAAAATTTCATCCTATGAGGATATTGCGATGATCTTAATCCAAACATTGCTGAAAGATAAGCAAAAAGAACTTTACGATCTGGATGTTTTTTAATAGCTGAAATTACCAATTTGTCAACAACTTTTTGATCACTCTTGCGTTGTTCACTTGGCCGATATCTCTGAAAATTAAAAAACGTTATGTATTAAATGCTATTTAACACAAATATATCTATATACACATAAAATATTTGCTCATATAATTCAATTCATATCACTGTACATCTTAAGGTGTCCTAAGTGAAATAATCATTGCAAATGGAAATATTAAAAAATTACAATAATTAAATTTATAAACAATTTTAAATAAACTACAGAATGCACTAAATTTTTGAAAAAAAAATCAAAATTTAAAACAAATACATTTTTGAAAATCATATTATTAATCATACAAACCTCTTTTTTCTTAGCAAAGATATCTCCTTCTTCTTTCTTCGCTCGTTTCTTCTTCTGACGTTTGAAATATTTATCATCAATGTGTTTTGGAATTTTCACATTTGTCATATCAATCTTTGTAGCAGTTCCAATAACATAAATTTGATTAATTCGACGCATTGGACATGCATTAATTAAAAATGGCCCTAAAATACATAACAGTTTCAATAATTTGAACAAATTGTCACAAATTATTTCATTTATATTAAACATGTTCAGTCTTTTAATATCTTTTCATAGAATTTCCAAAGGTGTCCTAAGTATTATCATCATAAAAACGTTTTTATTAGATTTACACATTTTTTTAACATGAAACAAGTAATGAAAAATGAAAACTTGTATACTGTTCACTTATATATATATATATTATTAATATTAAGTTTCTGAATAAAAGAAAAACATTTACCCGTCACCAATAATAATCCCGAATTAAGCTGTTTAAGCACTACAACTCTTTTTCCCTTATGTGCTCCAGCAAGCAAAACTGCTATTGTTCCAGGAGTCAAAGTAGGTCGCAGGTAACGTTTATGTTTTCTAAACAAACCTCTTGGATGCCGTTTCTTGATTCTAAAATTTTTCTTAAAATTACCACAAAGAAAAAATGTAAAATATTAAATGTCATATTTACATCACATATATAATACTACTATCGTAATAAATCTACAGTGTCCTAAGAAAAACTCAACATGAAAATAAATTTGTTAAAAATCAAATTAAATAAAAAAAACTAACACTTACTTATCTTGAGTGGGATAATAATTTCTACGTTTCTTAATCAAAACAATACGTTTTCCTCCATTTTTCTCTCCTCCTATGGGTTTTTCAATAAAAATGGGTTTTTTCGGTTTTGGTGCAGGGGGGGTTTTTTTTCCTATAAATTTGTACACTGCTTTCTTATGATACATACGTGTACGAGAAAATCTAAAAATCAGTGTATCTATATTATTCTAATAAAATCAATATAAAATTTTAATATGGGTTAAATTTTCTTTTATAAATTATATTGAATAAAAGTAACAAATATTAACTTGTAAAATGAATATATATTATTAAAAATCTAACAACCATTTTTTTATCCAAATTATTTAATTACTATTTATTTTAATAATATAATTTTTTAAGCTGTTTAAAATACTTGTTTTAATAAAAATTTATAGATATCCATGCATGAACTTGTCTTATTAAAAAAATATAAAAAAATAAATTCTAGTTTTACATTAAAAATGATTAAATACCTATAAATTCCATTTCCAAGATCATAATTTCTTGGACGGCCGATTTTTTTCTTGATTTTACCAGCCAATTTAGTAGCTGATTTTACATCAGATTTTTTAGCTGGTTTTTCTGATTTACTAGCTAATTTTGCAGATTTATCAGCTGGTTTTGCAGATTTACCAGTAGTTTTTACAGTAGGTTTAGTGGTAGTTGTCGAAGCTGCTGGTTTTGCTGGTTTAGATTCAACAGCAGGCTTCTTTTCCGCAGCAGCTGCGGTTGACGCCATCTAATTAAATAAAACTTCAATAAGTGATTACAAAAAAAAACCCTCAATATTTATTTTTAACACACTTAAGATTTTTTTTTTAAAAAAGGTAGTTTGCGATATACACACCATACAAAATGTATGTATGGTATATAATAGATTTATTAATTTTAAAATTAAAGAGAAAAACTGAATAATAAATTACCACAATACAAGCAAAATTATAACAAATAAAACATGATGAAGCTACATTTTTTTCATTTAAACAGTGTCCTGCATAAATTATTTAATTAAATATGGAAGCTTTAACAGTAAATGAACAAATTTTAGGTTAATTTTAAAGTATGTCAATGTACATATAACAAATTAAACTTATAAAATACATGAAAAAATAATAACAAAAATAAATATTATTTATACAGTTTTTAATTTAAAATGAATAAATAGAAATTACTTTGTAATTAAAAATTATTTCACGTTAGCAGAAAATACATGCCGACAAATATTTATATCAAAAATCATATTAACAAAATGAAAAATACATAAATATCCTTACAGTTATTAAATAGATGATTTGTTTAAATTAATTTATAAGATAAATGATTAACATTTCGCAAAAGATTACAAAGATTTCTTAATACAAACTTACTTTGTTAGACTTACATTCGTTAGAGAAATAAAGAAGAATTGCTCTCTAGTTCTTCATTTAGGTACTATACGTACATATCCGACATGCGTAGTAATTTATTTTGAAACCAAATTTAAACTAAAGAAAATTTTAATATTCTTTTTATAATTTTTTTTAAAACTATAAATCATATATTTTTTGAGAAAAATATCTTTAATTTATTTAAAATATTAAAAGGTATTACTACAAAATATTGTAAAACATATAAATGTATTAAATATATACATGTATTAATTAATAAAATTATATAATTACACAAATGAATTACCAACCCGCTATTGTGATATTGAGGTAATAATTCATTTGTGTGAAAATAAATTCTCCACAATTTCGAAACAAATAATAATATGATTATTTAGAAAAGAATACCATAATTATTTAAAATAATAAAATTATTATATTATTTAGATCTTTAATATACATATATATATATATATATATATATATATATATATATATATATATGTTATATTCGCAAAGAAAATAAAAAATAAAAATATTTAATTTTCAATTAAAAAATTATAGTTTAATATGGGTTCCCTGTTTGTCAGTAGGGTAAATCGGTACATTATCAATGGCGGTAGGCAAAGGAACTGCTGAAACAGCTGACGGTTATAGTAGATTTGATAATGATATCAGTAATGCAAATGATTATGGATCGAATATTATCAGTATGTATTTTTTTTTCATTTCATTTTTATCTAATCAGTTCGATCCTTCTTATATGTTTAGCTCTGCTTATTAAACAATTCTATTGACGGATCATATCTATGAACGTAATAAAATGTTATTTATAATTTTATTCAACTTAATTACTTTAAAAGATATAAATTTCAATTAGGAACAAAGTTAAATTTAATCGTTATTTCATTTCTAATATGGAAATTCTATTAGAAGAAACTAATAGTTTATGTACGTATTCAGATTAATTGCCTAAAATTAACCTACTAATAAAGTTTTGAAATTGTTAATTAATAATTTTTGACTCTAAATTAATTGCGAATCAGAAAATAACAATATTAATTTGTTTGTTGTAGACGTCATATTTGACAACTGAGATCTGTAAACATGTCAGATGTCAAACGATCATGTTTTGTCTATAGATTATTTATTTCCTGTAATTGTTTTGTCATTTATTTGATGACCTGTTTTTTTAATAAATGCATAATATACTTTAATCATATAATCAACCCTATTTTCAGATTATTTCATAAGTTAATGATATACACATATACTTTAATACATACTTACATACATATACATATACATATATATATATATATATATATATATATATATATACATATACATATATATATATATATATAAATTTACCAATAAACACCTATTGCTAATCAATTGTTAGAGCATGAGTGATAAAAAACATACTTTTAACATTATAAAGATTGATTGAATAATACCTGCAAATCTATCTATCTATCTATATATATATATATATATATATATATATATATATATATATATATATATATATATATATATATATATATATATATTTATATATATTTACTAATAAACACCTATTATTAATCAATTATAGACCATGGGTGTTAAAAAATGTAATTTTAACATTATAAAAGTTGATTGAATAATACCTGTAAATCTATCTTTGTATGTGTGTGTGTGTATATGTATGTATGTATGTATGTATATATATATATATATATATATATATATATATATATATATATATATATATATATATATATATATGAATGCGTGAATGCATGTGTGTGTATTTGAAATGAAAATGTTTTTAATTTGCTTTTTAATCAAAGCTAAGGAAATTAACTTCATTATTTTTTTTCAATTAATTTTGTTTATTTTAAATTAAATACTATTAAAGTAATTAGTAAAATACTTTAAATTTTATTTAGCATCTGCACCAATTGCTAATACCAGTTCACTATCTGATATCCCACATGAGATTGACAAACGTTCTAATCTGCGTCGTAACCCAGAAGCTGGAGATCAGCAGGTCTACAGTAGTAATCAAGAACAGAATTGGGAAATGAATTATCATGAAGCAGCCATATTTTTAGAAGTATGTCTATAAATTTATTTTAAATGATTAGAATTTTAATTGCTGTTTTCATTATTGAAATAAGGAAGGTGAGAATAATGAAAAATTCGATTCTCATCCAAGACATCCAGATGCTTTGCCTGCCTACTTATTGGTTCATAATAATTGGTATTATGGATTAGATCTTGCAACTAGTATACTGCTTTTGGTGTTAGCATTTGGAGAAGAACCAGCAGTGCCTTTATTTGAGGTATTAAAACTAACCATTGAAATTATAAAATTATTTTTTTATAATGTTTTTTTGTTGTATTTAAACTTACAATTGTTTTTAGTTACCAGTAGGGATTCATGGAACAATTGAATTGCTCGCATTAGGTATTATTGGAATTGAATTAGCATTAAAATTGAGGTGGATAGGATGGTCAACTATATTAAAACATAAACGTACAATGATTAAGGTATGTTAAATGTTACAGAGAATTAAATTAAATATGTATGTTATGTATTAAAGAGAATTAAATATATATTTATATAATGTTATATATATATATATATATATATATATATATATATATATATATGTATATATATATATATACGTATATACATATATGTAAAAAATTGTTTTTTAGTGTATAACTTTGGCTATTATGGTTGTTGAAGCAATTGTAGTTTTAGTGAGACAAACATCTCATCTACGAGTTACACGTGCTTTACGTCCTATATTTTTAGTAGACACTAAAGCTTGTGGTGGAGTTAGAAGATTCATTAGACAGGTATAAAAATAGTTTTAACGTAAAAGTGTATCTTATATTTAAGGAAAAAATCCTAATTATGTTTCTTATTTTTAGATTTTACAGTCATTACCACCAATATTAGATATGTTTGGTTTGCTCCTTTTTTTTATAAGTATTTATACATTACTTGGTTATTATTTGTTTTCTGGAAATGATGGAAATCCAAATTTTGCTACTTTGAGTGACAGTTTTGTCAGTATGTTTGTATTACTTACCACAGCAAAGTAAGTATTTTAATTATATATTAAATTTTATTATAAAATGTTTGTATGCATATATACATCATATGTACATACATATATATAAATACATACATACATATATATATTTCAATGCAATTTTTAAATACTGAAGTATTATTCCAAATTATATTGTATTTATTTGAAAAAAATAATTTTCAAATTGTTTTAAGCGAATTTTCTTATTATTTACAATGTTTTATATACAATAAATATAATTATTAATAAAAATTACATACTAGTTGAAATTTGGTCCTTTTTACAGTTTCCCTGATGTAATGATGCCTTCATATGCAAAATCCAAATGGAATGTTCTCTTTTTTATATCATATATAGGAACAGTATTGTATGTTCTTATGAATTTAGTAAGTTAAACATTGAAATTAAATATATAAATTTAACTCCAAAGTAACATTTGAATTAAAGGTTTTAGCTGTTGTTTTTGAAACTTTTACACGTATTGAACGTGATAAATTTAGAAAACTACTATTGCACAAACGAAAGGCTTGTCAGCAAGCATTTAAAATGCTTGTTAGTAAGCAAAATCCTCAACATATGCATTTCAAACAATTTGAAGGTCTTATGCGTTATTATTCACCTCGAATAGGTATTTAATCAAATAAATATTAGTAAGTTAAATATAAATAAAAAATAAAAGTAACAAATTTGGGTTTCAGGGACATTGGACATTATATTAATGTTTAAATATATGAATAAATCAGGAAGCGGTGTTTTAAATATGGAAGAATTTTTGAAAATATATGATGCAGTTACACTTAGATGGATTTCAAGAGATCCTTCACAACTTTGGTTTGAGTCACTTGATTCTCCAATAAAATCAGTGTGTAAAGTTGCACATAAAATAGTTAATTGGAAACATTTTGAAAATGTTATATGTATGTCAAGAGAATAATATTTTTTTATATGTTTGTTAAATAATAATATTAGTGTTTTTCAGATTCTATAATTGTGGCAAATGGAATTGCAATGATGATACGTCTTTTAGAGAGTGCTCCTACTCTTCAACAATCTGCATATAATTTTTGTGCTGAATGGGATACTGCATTATTTTTAGCCTGTAATTAATTATACATGTGAAATTAATCATAAAAAATACTAATAATATTCTGTATTTACAGTGTTTTGTATTGAAGCCCTTATTCGTATTCTTGGATTAGGCTTCCAGCAATATCTTGAATCTGGGTGGAATGTATATGATATTACTGTGACTATTGCTGCAATCATGGGTTTAGTCATGATTCGTGCTGCACCAAATTTTATTATTGCAGTTATACTACGACCTTTACGTTTATTAAGGCTATATAAATTGAAAAAACGATACAGAGATGTATTTGGAACGTTGGTGCTTCTTTCACCACTTATGTGTTCTGTAGCCCTTGTTATGTTAGTTGTTTATTATTTCTTTGCTATTATCGGTATGGAACTATTTTCTCAATATGATATGAAAAACTGTTGCGTGTAAGTAATTTTTATTTATATTTTTTTTTTATTTTGAAATATATTTTATCGGAAAGAATGTTTTTAAATTATTAATTTTTGTTTTAGAAATACAACTGTTGAAGATTTTTATAAATTCAGTGAAAATGGTACTACAGCACTTGGATTTTATTATTTAAATAATTTTAAAAATATTGTATCTTCTGGTGTTACTTTATTTGAACTAGCTGTAGTAAATAATTGGTTTATTATTATGAATGCTTATGCATTTGTTGTGGGTCCTTGGAGCCGGTCATATTTTATGATGTTTTATTTGTGTATGTTGGTAGTCTTGACTATTGTCGTTGCATCTGTGTTAGAAGCATTTCGTTTCAGAATACAATATAAACGGCAAACAAGTAAAAGAGAAGGTAATATTTATATGAAAAAATATATTTATTACAAAGAATTGTGGTGTTTAAAACTCTGTGATTGTTAAATTATATTGAGAAAATAAATATAAATATTCTATTTTTAGAGGAACGTATGTTACATGAAGAAGTAGAACTTCGTTGGGAAGAACTTCAAAATATTGTACAAGATTTTAGTTTATTGGAACGAATTCGGGGTATTATTGTAGTTGGTGTAAGTCATATTTATTCTAATATTAACTATAATATTGTTTAAAACTCTGTGATTGTTAAATTATATTGAGAAAATAAATATAAATATTCTATTTTTAGAGGAACGTATGTTACATGAAGAAGTAGAACTTCGTTGGGAAGAACTTTATCGGGGTATATTTGATTAACATTTTATTCATACATTTTATTATGTTAACAGAGTGTTACAACATTTATTGGTAGAAGACCTCGCACAAGAGATGTTCTTCAGCAACGTATGTATATGACAGAAATTACTGAATGGATGGAAGATGCAGAACGTGAAGAACACAAATCTTCAGAACCAATACCATTAGATCCTTTACAGACACCATTAGGAGGTAGTGATGTGGGTGAAGAGCTTATTCACTCTAGTATAATAGGATAATATTAGAAAAATATTTTAATATTTTCACTATTTTTGAATCCCTTTTTTATCCTTTTGCAGACTATAGACATGAATGCACATCATTTTTGTGATAATTTGACACAAATAGGTATTCAAAATTCAAGTTTTATTTTTTTTTCCAAATGACTAATTATTTCAAATATTGTATAATAATTCAATGTATTCTTTAAAAGAAAATGTTTAACTGTTATTTTTTGACTAGATAGATAAATATTCGAATTAAACTAATATACACAAGTCTGCAGAAGTATTAAGTAGTAGCATTTTTATTTAATGAGCTATTTAATTTTTATTCCTTCAAAAAATTATTTTACAAATTATTAAAATATTAACAGAATGCTGATTAACTTAAAAAATGTATTTTAAATTTTTTACTTCTGAAGAAATTTACTTGCCAGATTGATATTTTAGTCTTTAATTAATTGTATAAAACTATTTAACATTATTATTTATACAAACAAAAATAAGTTAGAATTATATATATATATATATATATATATATATATATATATATATATATATATATATATATATATATATATATATATTAAATATTTTGTTATAAATAATATTTTAGATACGTGCATAGTTGTTATGATATATTTTTAATATATATTCCAAAATCATAAGTTTTCCTATATTTTATATATTATTTATACTAGTTATCCAACTACATTTCATATAATTTCTTTTAAAATTATAAATTTAACAATAACCTGATGTAAAAATCATATTGTAAGGAATTGATTAGTATTTTACAAATAATATATCTGTTTTAATAGTGAGAAAATAAAGTAAAATAACTTTATTTTATAAAGTATTATTCATAATCAAGGGATATATTAGTTTTTTAAAAAAGAATGATACATTCAAAATATAATTAAATAGTATTTTTAAATAGATAAAAAAGTATATATTGAGAATAAAATGAAATTTATTACTAATATCATTCCATCATTATTACTGTAAATATATAATAACAGTGTGTGTGTGTGTGTGTGTGTATTGCACAGTGTGTATGTGTGTGTATATGTTATATATATATATATATATATATCATTAAATAAATAATATACAATATATAAATAAAAAATATACAAAAAAAAAATTCTTATATATTTTAACTTAGCAATTATAAAGAAAATAATATTAATTTGAATCTAGCTATTGTAAATTTCTTTTTTGATTTATTAAGTTTTTTATTTTGTTTTATAGATTTTTACTTTGTATTTTTTATTATTTTACTAGAATTCATAGATTTTTTTAAAATGCACATATTGTTGCTTCCTATTACCAAATTTATTTTAAAAGTATATTTTTAATAATTTATTCAATTATAAATTAGATTACTATTCTTATTTTATAAAAGATTAGCTATAGTTAGTAGTAACTTAATGAATGGAATATATATTTTATTTTATAACGAAATACTATTTTAAATGCATTTTATTTAAAAACCATATATTAACAATAATAATATTTTTATTAGTACAAGTTTTATAGTTTATTGATATATCAATAAATAACATGGAATAATTACATACTCGTATATTTACAGCTCTGATATTAAACAGAAAACAAATTAAAATATTGATTAAAATAAATATTTATGGAAATATGTTATTACTAATATGCATATCATCTTTAATTGTAAATCAGAATTTTCAATTTCTCGTTTTATGTATAAAAACATGAAAGAAAATTCATCCATGTTTTTTTAAATATAAATATCAAGTGTTTTTTATATGCATACACACACATACATATATATATATATATATATATATATATATATATATATATATATATATATATATATATATATATAAATTATACACCATATAAAATAATCTTGTACTTAGAGATGTATGCAATTTTTATTTGTTAAGATATTAAGATCATTATTTCTGATGTATCAGTGCAATAAAATGCAATACTCTTGTCATCTTTATATTGCAATATAAGTACTCTATATAAATATAAAATTAGAGATAAAAGAATTGAATATACTATTAATGATTTCACATGTATTATTAAAAGTTATTTCTCTTTATTAACACTTTTTGTTAGTATTTAAAGTTTATTTATATTTTAATGAAAAGGATTAGTACTTGATAATTAAAATTTTTATTCAAATGTTTTGTTGTTGATAATTTGTTAACTTAGTTTAAAAGTAATATACATTTGATATACTTTACGGCTTACCAGCTACACAAATTGAAAACTGTATACAAATATATTTACTCTGATTATTAAAAGTGTCACATTGATCTATTTAAAGATATTATTTAAATATATGTCTTGATATGTTACATTAATAATTACTTATTGTTAATTAATTTTGATTTGTAGATATTAAATTCTTTTATTTATTCTATTAATATATTTTATACATAAATACTCAGTTAAAGAAAATTAATTCTGTTAGCTAAAAAGCAAATAAAATATGTATAGTTAGGCACACTTAGATCTAGTCCTATTTTCTTTATAAATATACCAAAGGTGATGGTGAATTTAGTTATGTATACACTATAAAAGAATATATTTTTAAAAATAAAACTTTAAAATATATACTATAAATCAAAATATATAAAGTAATGACTGTTAGCTGATATATAAATTAATTATTATTTACAATGATTTATATTTCCCAGAAAATTTATTTGTTTAGTTAAATTTATTTCTGAGATATTTTTTTAAAAAAATATGTACAATTATACATTATATATATATATATACATATATATGTAAAATTTTCATTATTCTACAACTCATCTTACTCAACTTAGTAAAAAAAGAAGTGAAATATAAAGAAAAGGTAACTAATAATTCCTTTATATGCATGTAATTAATAATAGATACAAATACTTCCTTGTTAATTATTATTTTCAACATTTATTGTCATTTTTAATTATAAAGAATATACTCATTTGAATACTTTCAGATAAATAAATAAGATTTTTTTTATAAATTCCACTTATTACACATTGCAGAGAAATAAATTCTTTATATGTATTTATATAGTTTACACAACATACATTAAAAGATCTCTCTGTTAGCACAAACTTGATGAGCAATTTGGTAGTAATAAATAAAGAAACAAAATTGATATGTTCCTTATATACTTTCCTTATTTAATAATATCTAATAATTTATAAAGAAAATGTTCAACATGTTCATTATTTATAACAAGTTTTAAATTTTATTCTTTAATATGAAAGAATTACATCTAACAGTATATATTTATAGTACACATATGTTTTTATATATGAACACATATATGTATGTACTATAAGTATTATTGTTGTTATGTATTCATATATGTATTGAATGCATAAAAATATAATTATTGTAATTTTTATTTTAAGTTTTCACCGTAAATTGTTAAATTATTAATATTAAATAAGAAAAACAAAACTTGCTTGAATATGTTCTTATTATTTTTATAACCTGTGTTAATTTGATATTACTTAAGTGTATATTTTGTTCTAAAATTATGTATATATATATATGGATTTTTTTGTTCAAGAAGTTTGTAAAAAAGTTATGAAATATAATTTATAAATTTGTTCATAGAACCAGTTATGATAAAATTGTTATTACCAATTCATTATTTAAAATTTGTAATTAAACATTTTTCTTCTTACATGAATTTTAGTTTATAAATTTTATACCAAATATCAAAGCATCTATATGTTTTTATTGGTGCTGATAAAAAATATATACATTCCACTTAGTTTGATAATTTCGACTTATTTTTAGAAACAAATAAAAGAAATCAGAGACATCATCTTTTATTTTACACCTAAAGTGTTATAAAATGACGATTACATAATTTTAAACTGGTGTATGAACAAAGTAAGGATTATAATTTTTTTAAAAAAATCGAAAATTATCTTTTAGAACATTTAATAAAAATTACAGTTCAATGTATTTTTTATTGTAAATGATTACACTTTATAATTAATTTGTACTGCTCTAATACCAATAATTAAATTTATTTATACTTATATCAATTAACATAAAAGTGCATATAAAACAAAAAGATAGAAAATAACTTTTTTAAATGAATTAATTTATAATAATACATTATAATGATATTAAATATTTATATTAAAAATATATATACATATATGTTCATTTTTTGGATTACTTAATAATAATTATGATTAATTTAATCTTATTTAATAATTTTTAACCTCTTGTTAAACTAAAAACTACATATTGATGTAATTCATCACATAATGCTTTATAAAAAGTAATTTAAAAAAAATATTACAATTTAAAAATTACTTATATCAGTTTTGAAAAATCAACATTATATAACATATTTGGACAGTACTTAGTAATATACTTTGATACATTACTTGAAAATTAATTTATAATTTAATTTATAAATATTTGAATAATGTAATATTTTAAATCTATTTGTTGAACATGTTTGGAAATATTGTGTATTTTGTTTATATATAAACATTTTATCTATAAATTGAAATAATACTACCAGCAATTTTTGTTACTATACAATTTTTTGTCTTCAATAAATGTGATAGTAAAAACTGTTGAAAGTTTTCATCTTTTTTTAATTTCTAAAATATTATTTATTAAACTATTGATTTGGGAGATAAAAATATTATATATGCTAAACTTTTGTTTCTTATTACATTTTATTTTATCTTTAATAATTTACATTCCGTTATTACCAGCCGACTGGAATTTTATTTTCTTTAATTTCTTTTTGAAGCATTTTGTATAATGGTTCATAATATTCCAAAATTGGTTGAACGGAAATAAATTCTTCTCCTGTTAATATTTTTATAGCTTCAAACCAAGGTCGACTTGCTCCCAGTTCTAACATTTTTCTGCAATTAATGACATTTGATATAAATTCTTTAAATATCAAAAGATTGATTCCTTTTTATCAAAACTTGTTCGTGACATGAAATTAAAATATTTAGTTTGTATTATATAATATTTTTTTTTAAAAAAAAACAACCAAATTTTATTTGATATATACAAATATAAAACTGTCCTATAATCCAATGTTAATTTTTAATAATAATTACTAAAATCTTTATTGTACACATTTAGATAAATCCAATATACTAAAAAATACCTTAATTTCTTCCCTGCTTCCTTTGAGCCATAAATGTCACATCTGTGTAAAGGGAATAACATAGGAACTTTATCATGAATTCGATTCACATGTTTTCCAAAAACAGTAATTTCACACATGCCTTTGTAAAGTTGAACTTGAAGAAAATAACTTAAAAAGTATCTACAATGATATATAGATGTGTGCATTTAATTCCGTATTCATTTTATTATTATAACAAATTCATTTTTACGCAAATATATCATTTGCCACAAGAATTTATAAAAGTCTTTAATAATTACTTATCAATTATTGTATTTGCTCATACGCATTTCGATAACCATATCATCATCTTTAGAGCGCTGCATTATAAAAATATAATGCAGCGCCTTATTGATATTGACATGACTATTGAAATATATGTGATATTGAAATGTGATTCATTTGTAATAATATAAATTTAAACTATTAATCTTTTTATCATACAATACCTTATATAAGGTGTATTATCAGGTACATGAAATTTCGCCCCTGCATCAAAATATGATTCGTTTCTTTCCACAGGAGCTTTAATTCCCCGTAAACGTTCATTCATATCCCAAAATATTTTATTGTAATTATCTTCCTTTATATTACCACGAAATATTTCCCATCTATATTTATCTATTAAATATGCATATGGTATCTGTGGCAATTTCGATAATGCTTGATATAAAAGTAACACCAAATCGAAAGAAGGGCTCATTAATTGTTCATCATTAATTAAACCTAGTCTGTGTAAATGAAGAGGTGACATTACACCTAACATTATAGTATCTCCAATTGATTCTTGAATGGCAGAATTTGCCCCTTCCTTGAATATATGGAATATATATTCGATTAAAATACTTAATTAATTATTAATTAACTAACCTGAAAAAATGATGGCAAATCTTGATAGGCCATATAATATTCAATGTGACCCATTTCGTGGTGTATTACATATAAATCATTAAAACTTCCCGAAGAACACATTAATATTCTAAAATTATAAATATACTATAATAAAATTATGATAAAGTAAATAATACGATATTAAAAATTTAAAAAACAATTAGTAATGAAAACATTGATGTTGAATATAACAAAAAGTTTTTAGAAAGTTAATTAAAATAATAAATTTACGTTGATTAAAATTAGGAATTAACTAAAATAACTATATATTCATCTAAATGCACAGTAATGAATAATAAATAATTATTAAATATTTAAAAAATTGTTAGTGTTATGAAATGATTAATTTATGAATAATTATGTTTATTTTTTTATTAATAGATATCATTTTTATCAATTAGAAGCTTATGCAGAATATATATTTTTAATTGATTTTATTAACTTTTTTTAAAAAAAATACACACACAAATGATAATAACAATGTAATTTTCATAAACTCAATCAAAGTATTTGTATTTGTGATTTTAACATTTGTTAATGTATTCATATTTCAACATTTTACCCAAATTATGTTAGTTTAATACCTTTATTTTTGTACATTTTATGTTTTGAAAATGTTTAAAAAAGATTATGTTATACTGCTGTTTAAATATTTTTTAATAACATTATTATGTTTCTAGTAAGTAGTTATTTAAACAATATTATTATGTTTGAGATATTAACATTTAACTCATTATTTTTAATTCACAAAAACGATACATCAATATTGCAATACAACAACCTCATATAATTTACCTGAAATCATCCTTTTTGAACATATTGGCAGCTGTGCCATGGCAAGTTATATTTTTTTCAGTATCATATTGAAAATGAGAATAATTCCAAAATTTTTCTGTCATCGGAGGTAAGTTTAAAGAGACATAAAAATCTTCTGCAATTTCTACCTATGAAAAGAATAATCATTATTTAAACAAATAATGATTGCCTGTAAACATATTTTCTAGCCAATTTTGAAATGTAATGATATTTAATACAAACCATATGAGTCATTGACCATTTTTTCAATTGAATTTCTTTATCAAAATTGATATCATCTTCAATTATCAAATTGGATAAAGAGCTCCAATCTTGAGCCCACATGTTACCTAAAAAAAGAATTTAGGTAATTCTATATATAGTAAATATTCGTTATAATAAAATAATTAAGAAAGTTCATTTAAATTTTTAAATTCATGTTTTAAATAGCAAGTGTTTAGATTTTAAAATTTATTTATAAACAATGTTCTTTTTCTAATTGGTATAATTTTGTATAGTGTACAATAATATAATCAAGTATTCAATTATTATATTTTAAAATATTGAAATATTTTCATATTAAAAAAATAAAGTACTTGAAAATGTGATCAAAATTTATAACAATTATTTCATTATTTTAGGTTTAAATAAAAAATAGTTCATATTAAGGTATAAAAGAAGTATTGTTTTAATAATAATGATATAAAGATTTCAGTATAACAAAATAATATATATTTAACTTGTATTTTGCCTAGAAATTTGTATAAAATTTAAAAATAATAATATAAAAATATATTCCAAAAGATAAAAATTAAAGTTTAAATCTTTGATTTTGTATAAAATTATTATAATGTTATTTATTCAAATATTTTTAACTATGAAAATTATATTTTAATTTCTGATGTAGTGTGAAGAAAGTTTATTTTTTGAATTTGTATTGACCATTGTCAATAAATATGAAAAAATTGTCAAATATAAATTCTAGATACAATTTTAAGAGACAATATTAAATCATTAATCTTTTTATCTATTGTATAGTTTATTCAAAACTTGTAAATTACTTATTCACTTTCTTTAATAGTTTATATCTCCTACTGAAAATTGAAAAATATGTTATTTTTAAAAATATTCAAATAAATTAATAGGAATTTTATTATATTATTCTATTCTATATTTACTTTCTATTTCGTAATTAAACCAAATACATAATTATAAAAATTTTTGAATATGTTTGATGTGTGTTCTACTTTTATTGCAGCATATATATAATTTAATTATATAAGCAAAAAATATGTCAGTGTATAAAAATACTTTCAAATTATTCTAAAAAAACAAAGATTAATTTTATATTTTAATCATTACAAAATATTCTTAAAATGGAAAACAATTTGACTCAAGATAAAGAAGAAACGTGTTAAAATAATAAAAAATACTATATGTTAAATTATTTTTTTTAAAATTAATGTTATGCAATAAATACCTAATAAATGCGCAGGAATTGGTCCATACGGATCTATTACATTATTTCCATATTTTTTATGCATTTTATACCTTATTACAGCATGTAAGGCAGTATACAGAGGTCGCAATTTTTCGTATAATAAAAATACTTGTTGTTCTAATTTTTCCATTTCTAATTCTTCTCTCCATGTTTCACCAATATCATTATATCCTATATAAAAATACAATTATTAGAAATGATGTAGTTAAACTATATAGAAATTATAGATCTATAATAGAACGACTTCCTGTATTTTTTTAACAATGTTATCTCTAATGATAATACATTTTTTATCGATGATGCTGCAAAGTTTTTTATTTTTATTTAGGACTATAAATGTACTGCAACAACAAATTTAAAGACAAATTATTCTTGAGTAAGAACTTTTTAAGTTAAAAAATTCATAATTTGACAAACATATTAAAGAACATAAAATTGAATTGAAAAAATTGAATTCAAAATACGAAATATCAAAAAAATCGTTTATCTATGATTGAATGAAATTAAAAAACAGAAATAACAAAAAAAAATTGATATTTTACCATTTCTTCTTGCACCCGTGTTTAAAATTTGTACAAAATCCGGATAATATTCCTTTATCTTCAAACCAACTGCATTATGCCATCCTTCCCAGGCCCATAAAAGTTCTTCAGAACTTACATTTTGTTGTGCCATCAGTGCTTCTAAATCTGGTTCTCCTCGTAAACATCGATTTTTATCACAAACTCTCGTGTCTGTATATATTTCATACATACTACTCTGTATTTCTGTTAATTTGCTAAAATAAAATTATTGTTATTTTAATATTATTAGCGAGAAAAATATGCAGTAATAAATCGTTTCCAGAAATATATATTTTAAAAAAGAAGTATAAATTTACTCCTATCTTATTGATTAATATCTTTATTAACGAATTTACAGTATTATATATTATTAATAAAAATCCGATATTTTTTATTTACGTTGTCAATTTATATATTTTTCTAGTTATTTCACATTTTGACATATTTCTATCTAATAATACAAATATGTCTGTATTAAAAATGTCTAAATACTTACATAATTTCATCATCAGTATAATCTGGTCCTCGACATAACAAATACACAGCTCGTGTTTGATCATCTCTCAAAGATGGTTTTAATTGTTTAGCATAATCACACACATTCATTCTCCATGTCCGTTTCATTTTACCTAACATCTGTGCTTTTTTCAACGCGTCCTCAGTATTACCTTCAGCGACACTTTGACTCCAGACAAGATCTGCAGATGCTGCGTTGATCGAAAGATAATCTTCGCTTATATTTTTTAACCAATCATCAATTCTATCTTGATAGACTATATAAAAAAAATAAATATTTATATTTTCATAGAAAAAGTCTATCTGTCAAATAAGTTTAAGGAATTAAATATATTTTTAAAATGAATTACTATTCCAAATAATATATATTTTTGTTCAATATGTTTAATAAATATTAAATATGTTACATGTATTTCGAAAGCGATGTCAGTTTTAAAGAATTCAACAGTTTTCTGTGGTAGATTATTTCAATATCAAATATAATGAAAAAACATTACAAAAAAGATGTATAAAAAAATCTTACATTTGAATGAGTAAAGAAAATATAAAAGCATTAAGGTACTTAATCATGATTAATGACTCTATAACCATAAAGAAAAAGATAAATGTAATAAAAAAGAAATTTGAAATAAAGAAAAAAAGGGCTTATTATAATTCTTAGAAGTATTTTCAAATTCTGCAAAAATTTGAATGTAAAATAATATATATTTTTAGAAAAATTTGAATGAATATATATATATATATATATATATATGTGTGTGTGTGTGTGTGTGTGTGTGTGTGTATGTGTGTAATAGTTTCATAATTGATAAAGTAATGTGATTAATTTATTTTTAACAAAAAAAAAAAAACATTCCCCATATCATCAAATGTTCAATAGTGTTATTCACTTTTCCTTATATGCACATTTCGACGACTATGCCATTATTTATAAAAGATGTCATTATAAACTTCAATATTTGAATTAAATCGTTCATTACTGTGTGTAATGGTTGAATGAAAAAATCAATTAATTTCTTCAGAATGCTAAATTATAAGATATCCTTCTTAAAATTAAAAAAAATAGAATATCGTACTTTGAAGATGATATCATAATTATTGACATTTGTATAAATAAAAATAATAAGTTCTTATTGAACATTTTGATAAAATGTTATGATTAGTATAAGAATATGTTAGTATGAGAATATGATTAGAAAAAGGCTCTGACGATGATGGCATCGCCATCGAAATGCATCAGCCGATATAATTATAAATTATATAATTATAAAAAATAAGTGAACAATAAGTGATTATTGAACACTTTAAACTATTATGGTGTTAGGGTGAAAATTCATTTGTGTAAAATGTTATGATTTAGAGGAATTATTTGTTTTATAATTTTTTAGAACACATAAAAAATATTTACAAAATTTGAAATTTTTAAAACAAATATTTTTCTTTTTGAATAAGTATAAAATATTGTATATAATCCAAAAGGCTGTATATAAATATCAAATTTGATTTAACTTTTAGTTATATTATCAAAATAATTTTCTTAGTTTTTATACTAACGTTTTTTTTTCTGTTATAATTAAAATGTGCACATTTTTCTGATTTTATACTGAATAAAGATAATAAAAAAATATTCATTTATTCATAAAAGTAAATATATAATCACTTTTAAAAATTACTATATCTATGTATATAATTTAGATATTACTTTTAACTTACCTTTTTCGTAAAAATTAATTTCGTTGCTTTGATAATCAGGATTCGTCCATGTACAATAATTTAAACTGAACAAAATGGATAAAAATAAATAGATTTTCAAGTAGATACAATTCATTTTTTTTAACTTATTCTAAATTCAAAATTTACATTTACAGATAATTCATATATTTCACAAGTATAAATTAGTATATTTTAGCACAGATAATTCATTATATTCAATGGAGCTACATTAAGGACATTTCAGTGATTGATTGTTGCTATTCGACGTTCACAAATATATATATATTATTGTTTCGGTTGTGCCTTGAACACAAAACTAAGTACGAAAATGTTCATCGTCATTTATATATGAAACGAATCCTGGTGAGATGCGCAACGCTTACCATTTATTTTTCAACATTCGCAACACCCTCAATATATTTAAAATGGATACCTAATCCAGTCGGAATTGTATCTTATATCTTTATTATCATACTCTTATTTCGCTATCACATTTATATTTGGTGTCGGAAATCGCGTATGGACGTGTTTCGCACAGGTGGAAATAAGTTTTTAAGAAAAAAATAACATTAACGGAGTTCGATCAAACTCCTTATATGAATTTTTTACGAATATGCGCACATACACACACTTTATATATATATATATATATATATATATATATATATATATATATTAGAAAAATCTTTCATCTATATAATAAGTTTTTTAATTCAATAACAATAATATACTCAGAATTTGTGAAATATATAAATGAACGTGAGTAATTACAATCTTTGTTGATTATATGATTAATGAAGACGTTAATAAATATCTGAATTATTAAGGATTATAATAATATATCAATATTAATGAAGTAGCTAATAAAAATATAATATTAAAATAATTAATCAGTAGACAAATTTCAGTGAAATTGCATGAACTGAAATCAAAACGTTAAAAAAATCATAATAAAGCAAATAAACGATAAAATAAAATTCATTTTATAATAAAAAAGCATTATTTTCCTCTAAGATAATTTATTGACATAATAAATATGTATAATGATCAATTCGATACTTTCAGAAAAAAAATATCGTATTAGTAGACCAAATTAATTAAAACTACAATATTTGTCCGTTTGTTTGTATACTGATTAAAAAAAAATATCCTAATTTATGAAAAATGGAAATAATAATTTTATTTTTATGCCTGATGGTGATTCAATTTATACAATATTTTCAATTTTTTATTTTATTTTTCTCATATAAGAAAAAAATAACTTAAATGAGTTTGAAAATCTGGAAGTTTGAATGAAAAATGAATGAAACTCTTAAAAGAGAAAAGAAAATGTTTTAATTTCTTCGATGGATTAAATACATAGAATTGCTTTTTAAATTTAGCAATTGAAATATCGTTATATTTTATAATATTAAAAAGTATCCATATTAAAATTTTGTATGGTCATTGAACACAAATATTGAATAGCGTTAACACCATTACCAAATTATTATATCAAGTCGATCATTAATGACCAACGATAATAACTATGCTAGATATGATAATTATATATCAGTTGATAATATTATTACATATTTCGTGATAATACTTTTTTAAATACTGAAAATCTCAAACAGCCTAATCAGAATATTTATCAATAAATAGATGATTTTTTTATTTATTTCTTCTTATTTAAATATTTTTTTATATATCAATTTAAACATATTTAGCTATAATTGATTTTATTTTATGTCATATAAACTAAAACTACTAATCTAGTCTCAAATATAGAATAGTATACTGATTTGTTTTTTATAGTATTAGTTTAATTAAACTCGCTGACACGTATATACAAGTAAATAAAAATTAATGGTGTTCTACACAAATATATGTACTGTTTAGAAGGTAATCTTGAAAAAACATGTTAGGAATAGTAATACAAATCTATAATGAATGTTTATTTTCGCAATACATTCAGACGTATGTATTATATATATATATATATATATATATATATATATATATATATATATATATATATATATATATATATATATATATATATATATATATATATATATATATATATATATATATATATATATATATATATATATATATATATATATATATATATATATATATATATATATATATATATATGAACTTGGTTTTTCAAACTTGTTGAAAATATCAATAAGTTAAACACTCATCACAAGCATTACAAGCATCACACGCTTCACAAGCAGATAATTTATTTTATTGTATGAAAATAATATTGTTATTCTAAAATTTAATTACTGTGTTACTAAATGTTATTAAACTGTTTTAGTATTATATATATACATATATATATATATATATATATATATATATATATATATATATATATATATATATATATATATATATATATATATATATATATATATACAGACCCGCCCCAAGGAGATCGGCCGCCCGTGTGCGAAAATATTTTGGCCGCCCCCATTCCCAAATTGCACTTTTTCCATGGTAGACTATTGAATGATATTTATTAACTTCAAGGGAAAGGATAATCGAAATTTTCAGAAAAATGTGTTAGAAATACAATGATAGTATGTGTTTGTATTCGAAAATGGTCTGTCAGTAAAATGTAGTTAAACGCTATAATCAAGTAACGCCGAATAGGTCAAAATATTACATAAGGGCTGATGTGACTAGATTAACTTAAAAAATGTGTTTTTTCACATATCTAAAAATTAAAGGTAACCGAGTGTTTTTCTTGAAATCAGCCGCCCCTAAAGCTCAGCCGCCCGTGTGCATTGCACACATTGCACATATGGAAGGGACGGACCTGTATATATATATATATATATATATATATATATATATATATATATATATATATATATATATATATATGTATATTTATATATATATACATTATGTTAGAGTTATTGTTTAAATTTTACGAAATATAAACCTTAATGAAAAATATGAAGATTAAAAATGAGAACTCTAATTATAGAAAAATATAGTCATAAATGAAATAAAATACAGATTAAACATATTTTGTGTATTTATTTCTCAATAACTAATTTTGATTTTTTTATTTTCTGTAAATCCTGTCTATTTTAATATTTAAAATTATGTTAATTATTTAAATTAATGTTGCAATTTAGTCGACAAAAAATAATAAAAGCTATTATTATATAAATAGTAGATAGAGTACGTATCTAAGTCATAACATATTTAAGGTTGAAATAGATTCGGGGAAAATATTATATTAAAACAGTAATCTAATGATAGATAGATAAATTGTCCAGAGAGACACTAATTATTATTGTTTAGTTGACAATATTTAATATATTCATATATTGTCTTTTTTTATTTAAAACAATGTTTTGAAATATCATATTTATTTAATATAATGAAAATTGAAAACAATGTTTTGATAAATTAAAATGGTTTCTAAATTATCTAAAAGACTACATTTAAAATGATTTCAGTAGCTATTTAATTTGTTACTTATGATTTTAATAGAATTATTATAATGTTCAAAAAAAAGTCAAGTCAAAACGATTTTTCCAGAATTATTTGTTACAAAATAATTGATATATTTTTTAAAATGCAAATTAAAAATTCATCATCGTTCATTCTATAATATACATTGAAAATACAGAAAATTTTAGTTACATTGAATATTTTGACGTTTGCGAAAACTAAAACATACTTCTTCCATTTGATATCAATTAACTTACAAGAAACTTTTCGTGATCAAAAACAGAGACGATGAAATAAAAATAACTCGTACAAGTGTTTTCCTTTATATTCTTTCTATTCCCAATTGTCTTTTCTTTAAGTTTACTTTGACGACTTCTTTAATTAAAAGCTATATATTATTGTGCTATGAAATCGTATTTCATTAATATTTTTATTATTAAACTTTCTTTCATGTACACTCTCTGAATTGAATCAATTAATACCATCATTATATAATATTATGTTAGAAAATATTCTGTAAGATTTTATACATGTTTTTGTAAGAAAAGTTCAAAGTTCAAGTGTATGATTAAGAAATAAAAATACGTAGTATTAGAATTCAATTCTTAAACTGAATATCAATAAATTGATGTTTTATAAATTGAAACGTTTCAATTTAATATATCATTTTTCAATGATTTTGAAATTCATAAGTATTTTTTGGTTTTAAAACAGTTTTTTTTAAATTTTATAAAATTCAAATAATTTATTAAACGTTAAATTATTCAAAATACAATTTGATTATTTTATTTAAGTACATTTTCCATTTCTTATTAACAAATTAAATTACATGTTATTTTTCATATACTAAATCTGAAATTCGAATTAAGTATTTTGAATTACATATACGAGGTCAGACAATTAAGTAATGTGACAAAATTCAAAAATCGAGTATATTTAAAAATTAAGGTACATCGCTGCGATCCCCTTCAAAGTAGTCCCCTTCCGCATCTATACACTTATTCCAGCGAGTTTTCCAGTTTTCGTAACAATTCTGGAACACTTCTTGTGGGACCTCTCCGAGTACCCTCGTCACAGATTCTTGGATATCTTCAACGGAGTCAAAATGTCGACCTTTGACGAATTTTTTCATATGGGGGAATAGGAAAAGGTCGCAGGGTGACATGTCCGGTGAATAGGGCGGTTGTGGTAACGTTGCGATGCCTTTAGACGCTAAAAACTGAGAGACACTGAACGCACTGTGACAGGGAGCATTGTCGTGATGCAGAACCCAAGTCTTCGCGATCTCTGGACGCACTCTGAGCACCCTTTTTCGTAATTTTTCGAGCACATTGCGGTAGAATACTTGATTTACGGTTTGTCCAGGTGGTACGAACTCTTTATGAACCCCCTTTGCTGTCGAAGAAGCAAATCAACATGGTTTTCACTTTGGACTTGCTCATTCTCGCCTTCTTTGGCCTTGGTGCTCCAGGGGACAGCCACTGTTGGCTTTGTCGTTTAGTTTCGGGGTCATATTGAAAGAACCAACTTTCATCACCAGTAATAACTTTTTTTTTTAGTAATAACTTTCATCACCAGTAATAACCAGTAATAAATTTCTCTGTTCCATTTTCGTGACATGCACTACTCGCGCGTTGTTACAAAACACTAAACAGCTGGCGAAGAAATGATCGTACGAGGGCGGTCAAGGTCTTAATCGAGAGAGTAGGGATCTGCTATTACGGTGGCGGAGTTACAGGTTCGCAGTGTTACCACAGGCCGAGAAAAAAATCGGTCGCATTACTTAATTGTCTGACCTCGTATATATATATATATATATATATATAATTAGTATAGCATCAATCTTTTTCTATCCACTATTGAATAGTGGCTTTTCCCAAATCTTTTCATATCCAGCAATCCAATTCTTTTCTATTCCACACCGATGAATTTTCTTATGTTTCTGCTACCCATGTGTCTCTTCTTTGGCCTTTTTACATTTTCTTTGTATGTATATATATATATATATATATACATATATATATATATATATATATATTTATATGCTATAAAAATTAAAATCTCAAATTTCATAAATAGAAAGACTGATATTTCCTATCAAATTCTAAAAATGTATTTATTGAAATCCTCACAAGTTTCTTTGAATTACAATAAAATTGTAATCATATGAGAACTTGAACATTTTTATACTAAAATTTTTAATTTTTTATAAAAATGAAGAAAAGAGAAAATAATACATAAAAATTACTGAAACTATATCATTAACTTAATTAAAACGTTTTTTTTTTTTAAATAGTATTATATGTAAGTATTGATGAAGATGTGATATTACTTTAAATTTTATAGAATATCAAAATAATAGGGTTCTTTTTTTAAAAAAACATTTTTTATTATATCTTATTAAAAATATTACCGGTTCATTGACATCTAGAGCTGTAGTATCAGGTTATTTAATGATGTCATTAACCCAGTTCATACATTTTACGTGCTTTTACATTATTTTTAATATTATATTAAATCTTAGTGAGATAAATGATCATATTTTACAAAAAAAAAATACCTTTTGTTTCTGTTTTATCGAATATATTTGTTAAATGATTTTCAATTAATTTACTATTAAAGTTTTGAATAATACAAAATTTGTATTGATTATAAACTTCATTAAATTAATTTGTCGAAGTGTAAGAAATATCTGATCATTTTTATTTCTGACACTAGTGCTGTTGGATTAAGCTAATATTGACTATAATCTACAAGTAATTGGCACATGACAGGTTGATAGCTGTATATATCGAGTTACGCGCCGCTGATCGCTTTCGTATCGACGATAACAAATAATCACTGTTGTTGTAAGCTTAAACATAAGAGTAATGTAATATTTAATACTTTTTAAAAAATACTATTTTTAAAAATTATTATGAATTTTAAAAATATAATAGAATATTCAATTTAATTTTTTTTCCTTAACTCTAAAATTATTTTTATAATTAACAAAATGTTAAAGCATTAAGTAGAAAGCTGTATGTAAATTACTATAATAATTTAAATAGGATGTTTTCATATATATGTACAGAGTTTAATTAACTCGTTCGCTACCAGTGCTTCAGGAGAAAAACCGCCACCACAGCCCAGACGTTTTATTATTTAAATATGATACCAAATTGTCATTAATTTTTGTGCAATGTATTTATAACGTTCTAAATGAGTGAAATTAGCAATTTTACAAACCGACACACATATTTTTTACAATATTTGTCTATACATAGCCCAATTGGTAGTCTTGTAGTTGTTTTACAGATTTCGCAGGCATACATTAACTATTTTTTTTGAAAGTAGAATAACTCCATTTTTAGAAAAAATGAGTTAATGACAGTTTTAGGTAGACATAGATGTACTCTTTTTATATTTATAATAACACAGTCAAGAGTGTACAATATACTCATAAATTAATCAAAAGAAATTTTCTGTATAGTTTTATCGTAAGAATGTTATATTAGAAAGTGGTAGAAGTCCATTTATACATACATTGAGATATTTAAAAATTATTAATATAAAAAAAAAATAAAAATTGGTTTGAAAATTTTTTTTGAAAATTTATAAATAAACAATCATTGTTTATTTATACATTTTTATATAATACAACTAAAAATATTCCAAAGTCAATTTTTCGTAATTCAAACGCAAACCTTTAAATATTATATCTCAATGTATAAATAAATGGAGTTATTGCACTATCAAAAACAAACGGATCAATTTGTTATTAATGAAAGTGTTATAAATCCATTTAAAATTAAATGTATATACATAATGATATAAAAATAAAAATACTATCTGTATATTGAAATACGTGCCAATAACGTTAATTCCGCACTATATACTGAATATTGGCATACATGTCAATTACCTTTCGTGTTGTTTGATAAATTTTTAAATACCACATGGATTTAATTTACTGTTATTTGTATGATTATTTCATTATTTTTACATAATAAAATTGAACAAGTTTATAAACATAGTTTTAAAACGTAACTCGAATATATTAACGTTTGCCAATATTTTTTAATTCATTCAAACATATTCGTATATATATATATATATATATATATATATATTCGTGACGCCCAGATCTTATTGTTTTTAACATAATTCATCTGTTTGCGGTACGATTTGGTACAAACAGTTATCATAAACTAATAATGATCATCTGTTACCGTTCCTTTTCATCTGGCCAAGTTCCTATTCATATGTCACAGATCCGACACACATTTGTGACGCTGGGCTGAGGTAAGAAAATCGAGTCGTCACACATGTGAGACGCTGGTAGCGAACGAGTTAAAGTTTATACAAAACGAGACATTAAGATCATACTCTATGCTAAATTTAATTCCTTTTTTAAAATTATAATTTTACGGTTATTCACAGTGATACATATCATTATGTCTAGTTTCAGAATGTATGTTATTCTCCGACATATATGTATGTTTCTTTGTTATCTATATGAAGATGATATAAATGTTGAATCTACATGGGGATGATATAAATGTTATTAATCTAAATGATATATCACCACACTTGGAATAATCATAATCTTGCAAACAAAAAACAAGTAAGTACAATGTACAGTTGATGAAAAAAATGTTAAACACAAGAAAAAAATGTTAAATACAAGAAGACATGGAAATAGTATTTAAATTGCTAATAAGTCTAGATTTTATTTTCAAAAATTTCTGTTAATTAAATAATAATGCATTTTTGAAATGTATATTTTTTATTAACCGTTAATGTTAAGATTGAATAATCCATATTGATATCTTTTCTGTTTATTAGCCAGGAGTGCAGACATATGTTATGTTATTATGTGACAATTCCCATTAAAATATGATTTTATTTATTTCAGATATGTTATCTGTTGTAGTTGTCAACTAACTAAATGCAAATCATATTTGTAGATTGGTTGTAATAGAAAATAAAAGTGGAGATTAACAAATTTCTATTAACATTGTGATAAGGATTTGTGTATTTAATAAGATTTATTTACACACACATATATATAGATACATGCACGCACAAATATATTTATATATATATATATATATATATATATATATATATATATATATATATATGTATGTTAAAAATATATTTGTACACTGATTTTAAATGAATAATACATTTTATTAATTTTAGAATAATTTTATAAATGAAATGTTATCTTTCTATAAATTAATATTTTTATTTGTTATGAAAATAAATTGAAGTAGTATAATAAAAAAATTAAATGTTTCTTTATTAATATTGTAGGTATAGAAAATTAATAGTAAACTAAAAATGTCCATAAAAAATAGTACTGCAAAAATAGTTTATAATATAATAATTGCTATACAATAATAATTAAATTTCATTAAAAATTGAAGTTAAATTATAAATTGAAATTAATTACAAATATGTTTGAATGTTTTTCTTTATTATTTATTCAAGAAAAGTAGATGTTAGAAACTACTGCTGAAAATTAATAATATATATATATATATATATATATATATATATATATATATATATATATATATATATATATATATATACATATATAAGACTGCTATTTTATGTAACTGAAATTTATATTTATAGAAAAGAATTTTTATAAAATTTAAAATATAAAAAAATATTTTAAATTTTCTGATTGTATCATTATACTTTAAGACTGCTATTTTATGTAACTGAAATTTATATTTATAGAAAAGAATTTTTATAAAATTTAAAATATAAAAAAATATTTTAAATTTTCTGATTGTATCATTATTAAAAAATTAATAAAAATTATGTTATACTTCTATTATTGATATTTTTGTGTAATATGTTTATATATATATATATATATATATATATATATATATATATATATATATATAAACATTATAACTGAAATTTATATTTATAGAAAAAATTTTCATAAAATTTAAAATATAAAAAATATTTTAAATTTTCTGATTGTATCATTATTAAAAAATTAATAAAAATTAGGTTATACTTCTATTATTGATATTTTTGTGTAATATGTTTATATATATATATATATATATATATATATATATATATATGCATGTTAAAAAAATATTTGTACACTGATTTTAAATGAATAATAGATTTTATTAATTTTAGAAATGAAATGTTATCTTTCTATAAATTAACATTTTTGTTTATTATGAAAATAAATTGAAGTAGTATAATAAAAAAAATAAATGTTTCTTTATTAATATTGTAAGTATAGAAAATTAATACTAAACTAAAAATGTCCATAAAAAATAGTACCGCAAAAATAGTTTATAATATAATAATTGCTACATAATAATAATTAAATTTCATTAAAAATTGAAGTTAAATTATAAATTGAAATTCATTACAAATATGTTTGAATGTTTTTCTTTATTATTTATTCAAGAAAAGTAGATCTTGAAACTACTGCTGAAAATTAATATATATATATATATATATATATATATATATATATATATATATATATATATATATATATATATATATATATATATATATATATATATATATATATATATATATATATATATATATATATATATATATATATTTATATATACATATACTTTAAGACTACTATTTTATGTAACTAAAATTTATATTTATAGAAAAGAATTTTCATAAAATTTAAAATTTTAAAAAATTAAAAAAATATTTAAAATTTTCTGATTGTATCATTATTAAAAAATTAATAAAAATTAAGCTATACTTCTATTATTGATATTTTTGTGTAATATGTTTATATATATATATATATATATATATATATATATATATATATATATATATATATATATATATATATATATATATATATATTAAACTTTTTAAGAATGTTTATAAATTTAATAAACAACTTAATTTTTAATAAAGATAAAAATAATAATTCACACTTTTATAAAGATATTTTCAAGTTATATTTAGGAAAACATAAATATATATATATATATATATATATATATATATATATGCATAATTCAAAAATATGTTTTTCATTCTTCTTATAATGTAATAATAGATACAAATCCAGTAAACGAAACGAATATGAAATAATTAGAACAATTGGGTTCGTACACAAGAGAAAAGACCTCTTGAGCTGAGCCTCAGGTGTATAATACAAACGTTGTTATTATTGGAAATGTTTTTTTTTTTCTAGAGAGACGGAAAAATTGCAGTGCTTCTTGAGTGGGAGTTAATATGGCGACTTATCTCATGTATTGAAGGGATGATACGAAATGAAGACAAATTGGTTCGTATAAAACACGATTGCGACGTATATTAACAAACGCCAAAGGAAACAGGTACAATGTTCACTAAGCTTATTTTTGTAAGCAAAAAAAAAACATACCATTTTATAAATGGATGTAGAAAATGTTAGCATTTTTTCGGATTGAAAATTATTAAATTTTTTACTTTACGTTTTAAATTTATATCTCCACGAGTATATATACATATATATATATATATATATATATATATATATATATATATATATATATATATATATATAAATATTATTACAATTTTAATAAGTTTAGATATACACATGATAGAAAAGAACTGTAAAGACCGTATAAAAACTGGAAATAATCAAAAATTCAGTTGCCTGAATTAATTTTCTAGTAATAGACTAGTTTTCAGTAGACAAAATGATTTGTTTTGTTTCCATTTTATGTAATTTAAATTTCAAGTAAGCTTTGATTTTTAAGAAAACATTGTACACCGAACAGATTAACCGATTTTTGACAAATGTAGCATTTATTGTATATTCGACTTATTTTATAATATCGTTTAATGCAAATCGATCAATTACCAATTAGGATTTAACACTAAGCTTTTATTTTATTCAAATGTTTCTATCATATTACTCTAGGTAAGTGATTTTTCAAAACAATCCACTCCATTATATTTTAGAAGAAGTTTTTTTTATATTCTTAACTGCATATTGGTTTTTAACACAATTTTTTTTTTAAATATTCTTTTTCTATTCATTATTTTTTGTCCACATATTGTCTATGTAAATGTGCATATAAATATATATATATATATATATATATATAAGTGTGTGTGTGTGTGTGTGTGTGCATGTGTGACTTATGTGACAAATTCAGCTATAATTGAAAAATTAATTATCGTAATCGATATTTTATTCATGAGTATTTCTAAAGAGAACATAAAGCATTTATATTGTTTCGTGTTTTGAAACATCAAAAGATATATACTTTTCATATTTTGTTTGTGATTGTATAGTAAAGAAATAAAAATTATTTACATTTAAATTAATTACTGATACATTATATTTTAATTACCTAATTGATTAGCTGTTTTTTGACAATAATTCAATAAAGTATTCAATTATCAATTTATGTTCTAAAATAATCTAATAAATGACACACACACACACATATATATATATATATATATATATATATATATATATATATATATATATATATATATATATATATAGATATAGATATAGATAGATAGATAGATAGATAGATAGATAGATAGATAGATAAATAGATAGGTAGATAGATAGATAAAGCACTTAAATAAAAATAAGTACTATAGGGTGAACTAAGTGATGCTGAAGGGTTTAGACGTACATTTGTTTTCTTATTATCATTTACTATTCTTCAGTCTCAGTTAGGCCACCTTATATATTGTTTTATTCTGTTTGTTTTTATTACTTTTCCTTTATATTATATTTATTAGTATTTTTTCCTATAATTTAATTTATATATATATATATATATATATATATATATATATATATATATATATATATGTATGTATACACATAATCATATTCATCATCATATCTGCTTTATCAGCCCACTGTTGGGCGAAAACCTCATTGAATGTTACCATTCACTGGCACTTGTTCATATCACGCTAATTATGCAGATCGATGAAGATTTTTTATTCAAGATTTATTCCTTTAGGTAAATTGCCTTCATATCGGTTAAAGAGTACTGTGTGTCATATATATATATATATATATATATATATATATATATATATATATATATATGTATATAATATTACAATTTTATAATTATATATAATTATTATTTTTTTAATTTAAAACCAAACTTACATTATTATACTCTTTATTTATTTAAGCACGTGTTTTGATTAATTAATTAATAATATTTTATAACTTTTCAGATTAATTTTAATAATAATGCTACTATTAACTGATGCATCTTTACTACAATTTAAGTATAAAATGAATAATTTTAATAATGAATCATGTTTAACGTATTTAAATCCATTTTATCCAATAAAATGTAAAAACAGCAATAAATATATTTGTAACAGTAGCAGTCGTCAACTGAATAGAAAACTGATGAATTATAGAGAACAAGATTCATTACAACAAAAACAGCAGAATGATATAAAAAATACAATAAATTCGAATTTTTTTAAACCATTCAAAACTTATTTCAAAGATCACGTTGGATGGAACGAAAGGAATGAAATGAATAAAGAGGACAATGGTGAAATTACGAATTTAGGTACAAATTGTCATGAAAATATTTTGACAGACAATAATGAGCAACTTAATAATTTGAAAGAAATAAACCCAAACTACTACATGTCTAAAAATGTAGAAAAACGTGTACCTAAAAGAGTTGTACGTAGAAAATTAAATAAAGAAAAAGCAAAACATAATAACAATTTGAATAAAAATGTAAATAGAGATGATTTATTTCATTCGACAAACGATTTATTCTCACATGCTTTTAAACCGATGTTTAAAAATAAAAAAGCCAAAAAAAAGGCATCTAATGTAGTTTCTGTGCAGATTTACAAACCCATACCGAAACAAAGATCTTCACAGCCAAATGTAATAAAGAAAGTTGTGTACATACAAAAAGTGAAATCAAATAATTCACCGGGTTTTACTCGTACTTCCTCAAAAAAACGTGAGAAATTTTCTGGATCGTCGATTTATAAACGTTTACCGCAAGATTTAAAAATATTAAAATCGAATATTAATAATATTAAAAAAGATATTTCAATACTTGAGAACGATTTGTCTATTCTCCGGTTTAGTAAGAAATCCATTGATTCTAAAAAAAATATGCATCATTTGGGAAAGAACAAGCATAAATTAAAAGGATCGATTAAAAAAAAGCATTTGTATGGGAAAGGAAATAAAGTGTCTAAAAATTATAATGACAAGAAGCATAAAAATAGTTGGCTAGAATCACACTTTAAAATTAAAAGATACATTGATGAAAACAATAATAAATACAAACAAAAAAGTTCTAAATCAAATAAAATAAAAAAATCGAACAAATGTACTAGGCGTAGTTTTTTAAACCAGAAAACTCAAAATTTTCAGTAAAATCATTAATAAATGACCACGACAAATATATAATTCTTAATGGTGGTAACATAACTTCATCAAAGAATAGTTGTAACAATACAATAAATGAATCAATTATTAATAAAAGTATTGATTCTTTTAAAAATATTCACATTAACAATATTCAAGATGTAAATATTACACATGATACTTTATTTGATTTGAATGAATATGGTTTTAAAAATAGAAAACTGAAATATATTTATGAATTACCTTTAAATGTTGTTCCAGTTAATGCATTGAGCAATTCAGAACCTTTGGATATGTCACAAAAATCGAGTGCAATGGACTCTTTCTTAAACAATTTGGAAAATCCAGGCGAATCTTTGACAAAAACTAATAAAGCAGGCATTTCAAGTTTATTGCCCACATATCAAGAAAATAATGATTTAATCGACATTAATAATGAATTATTTGGAATGAAAACAGAAGATTTCACACAAGAAATCACAGCTAGAACTCGTATTTTAGGCATATCTGAAAGTGCAACTGTAAAAATGTCTGAATCTTTAAACAATACAGAGAATCAAAATAATTTAGTTGATAAAATGAAAGAAAACGAGGATTTTTTAACTTTACCGTCTATATCTAATGAAAATTTAGATAATAAATTAATTCAAATATCTTCTGGACCAAACATAAGTTTAGACTTGAACAAGAGAAAATTTGAAAATAATTTGCCATTTTCAATAGATACAGACTTTTTGGGAACATTCAATGAGAGTAATACTTTAGAAAAAGATGAATTTATATATCAACCAACTTCTTTATTACCTGGAAATTTATGGGAGGCCACTGAAACTACAACCAAGAATATATTTTCTACGGTTTTTTCTACACATATTGAATTAGCTACAGTAGATATAACAGGAACAACAACCGAGTCAGTAATACAATTTCAAGAAATTCTTGGCATTAAAGAAGCAACTCCTTTTATATCACCAACAGCATTTACAGAATCTCATTTTAAGAATAAATATTTAAATATCTTATCGGATGTTACTACTGTAGTACCTTATCCAAACGACATTAGTACATCAGAAATCGAATATACGTATCTAACTGATTCGAGTACAAAGACGTTTCATTTTTCAACTACAAATTTTAAAGAAATAGAAACAGAATTGCCAGGAGAAGAAATATTATTTGATGAAAATTCCATTACTACTTTGGAGCAAGAAAATTTGCTTACTACAAAAGATATTTTATATGAAACTACATTAAATTTAGAACTAAATACTGTTTCGAATTTTGAAGTATTTTCCATATCAACTGATCTTATTTCGAATGCAGAATTTCAAACTACAATTAAGCCTTATATAAATATAGATTTAGAAAACGAACAATTCGAAATGAATAATTTGACATCGGTTACCACTAAAACTACAATTCCCATTGCACTTTCAACACAACAACTGATTTTACCTGATATGGCTACTGATTTTTATGAAGATTACAATGTTTTGAATAAAACCACAATGTTTGCAGATTTATTTTCTTCTTATACAACAAAAATGATAATGGATAATGATATCACCACAACTATTTTGGTACCACAAATAACACCGATTTCTACAGAGAATTTAGATCAGTCGATATATGTAGATAACAATATTTCGACATTGAATACTTTTTTACCACTTGAACTTACAACAGAATTTGAAAAAGATACTTCAGTTGTAATTTCCACAGAATCGAATGAAATTATTTCTGATTATACTGATGAAACTCTTCCTGCAACAATTTTCATTACACAAACACCAAGTACAGATGAAACAATTTATGAAACAACAGAGATTTTAACATTTTCAAGTAATATTTTTGAATTTAGTACAGTTCCGACAATTTATACAAACGTTGAAACTACAGAATTCGAAACTACTGAAAAAATTTATACTTTTGCGAATAATATATTGGTAACAGAAAACCCGATAGAAATGTTCATACGTACTGACGATTCTTTTACAACTTCAACTGAAATTGGATTCACTTTTTCAACGGAAGAGTTGTCAACATTATTAAGTTCGAATTTGGAAACAACAGTAACGAATGAAAAAGAATTGAATTTAAGTTTTACAGAACAAAACGATATCACTGAAGTATCAACTATTTTATATACACGACAAGAACCTGAATTAATTGAAGTTTATAGTACAACAAAAAAACCATTTCAGAGCCATTTGAATGTGACTTACCCTTACGTCGATTCTGAAAATAATATTATAAATATAGCAAACTCAGTTATCAGTGAAATGAATTTGACAACACAAAATAGTTACCCTCTTCCTATTGAAAGTCATACTTTTCCCTATAAATCAGATATGTTCACTAGTAGTAAAGCACCTTTTCATTTTACAACAAAAAGTATTTATACAGAAATGAAAACTTATGAGCCAACTACTGAATTTATTACTACGTATAACTACGATGATTTGTCTCTTGTGGAAACAACTACTGAATCGACTTATTTTATTTCAACATTTAATACAAATAGTGAAATTACTGTTTACGAAACAACTTTAGAACCAATTACTCAATTTTTTCCAACGGTAGAAACTACAGAAATCATTGATGGTAATGATTTTTTTAGTAGCACTGAACCGTATTTTACAGTAAATGAATTAGAACCAATTACCTATGAAACAACGTTAATAAATGACTTGGAAACAGTAACTGTTGCAAATGAAATAGAAACAGTGGGTGTTACAAACGATTGGCAAACAACAATTTATACAAATAGTTTTGAAACATCAACAGACAATTGGATTATAGAAACTACAACATATGCAATAACTGAAAATATTAATACAGATATTTTTACTAAAGCACGTACAGAATTGTTGAATACAGAAACTACTAATTTTTTTTCTACAGAAAGTTGGATTAAAGATATTACAAATTATGAATTAACTGAAAATCCTAGCACATTGACCTATGAAACTTCATCTTATAACTTGTTAAATTCAGAATTTGAAAATACTGAAAAAGTCAATACGTTACCATATACTGCACCAAATACTGAATTGTTTAATACAGAAACTGAATATGAATCAACTTATTCCTTGTCAACAGAAAGTTGGGTTTCAGAAAGTACCACTTATCAAATAACTGAAAACCCTAATACATTGGCTTATGAAACTTCACCTTATACTATATTAAATACAGAATTGTTGACTACTGAAAATTTAAATATACCTTCTGCTATACCAGTTACTACAACTACAGAAACTGAACACGAATCTACTAACTTGTTTTCAACAGAAAATTTGATCACAGAAACTACAACTTATCAAATAACCAATAATTCTTTTACATTAGCCTATGAAACTTCACCTTATTCTATATCCAATACCGAATGGCTGAATACTGAAACCGAAGAAAATTTTTTAATAGTTACAGAACAAAAACCCACTACTTACGAAACAACTTTGGAACCTTTTGTATCTACTTTTGAAATAGTTAAAACGGAAACTTTGGATAATAGTGAATTATATACCGCCACTGAACCATATTTTCTAACAGAGGAATTGGAAACAGAGACAGATAAAGATATATACACAACAATTTCAGAATTTCCTTCAATAAGTACAGAAATATCTACTTCTGATTATGTAACACTTTATACTTTTTCATCTAATGAAGATGTGTCAACATCAACAGAAATTGTATTAAATACACAACCGAATTCTGTTACAGAAATTGAGTACAATGACATTACTAATACAGAATTAGTAAGTCCGATCAGTGAGATTTTAAGCAGTACTAATGAAGACAGATACACTACAGAATATTTAAAGACAAAAATAGCTTCTTTACCAAACTTTTTATATGAAGATATTACAGAAACTACAGTGAAAGAAACATATACCTCAGATTTTTCTAAAGAATCTAATATAACTCCTACATTTATATCTACTCCTGAATTTTATACGACAACTGAATTAGAATCAACTATCATAACAGAAAAGTATGTAACAGATGTGTTTAATACTGAAACAGAAACAGTTTCACAAATATATATAGAAAATGAATCATCTGAATTGCCGGAAAGTTCTGAAACATATCATCAATATCCATCAGAATATACAAGTTTAGAAGATACAAATCTATATACAAGTACTGAAATAACAGAATCTCCAGAAATCACATCAGAAGTGACTGATGAAACTACTTCATTTCCTTCTGCATTTTACACCAGTACTGAAAGATCAGAATTTCCAGAAATCACATCTGAAGAAACTAGTGAAACTACTTCATTTCCTTCTGCATTTTACACCAGTACTGAAATATCAAAATCTCCAGAAATCACATTAGAAGTAACTAGTGAAACTACTTCATTTCCTTCTACATTTTATACCAGTACTGAAATACCAAAATTTCCAGAAATCACATCAGAAGAAACTATTTCATTTCCTTCTACATTTTACACCAGTACTGAAATATCAAAACCTCCAGAAATCATATTAGAAGTAACTAGTGAAACTACTTCATTTCCTTCTACATTTTATACCAGTACTGAAATACCAAAATTTCCAGAAATCACAACAGAAGAAACTACTTCATTTCCTTCTACATTTTACACCAGTACTGAAATATCAGAATTTCCAGAAATCACATCAGAAGAAACTACTTCATTTCCTTCTACATTTTACACCAGTACTGAAATATCTAAATCTCCAGAAATCACATCAGAAGTGACTGATGAAACTACTTCATTTCCTTCGGCATTTTACACCAGTACTGAAATATCTAAATCTCCAGAAATCACATCAGAAGTGACTGATGAAACTACTTCATTTCCTTCGGCATTTTACACCAGTACTGAAATATCAGAATTTCCAGAAATCACATCAGAAGAAACTAGTGAAACTACTTCATTTCCTTCGGCAGTTTACACCAGTACTGAAATATCAGAATCTGCAAAAATCACATCAGAGGAAACTGAAGAAATTACTTCATTTACTCCTACGTATTATATCAGTACAGAAACTACAGAAACTGAAACAGAGTTAACAGTCATGGAAAATACAAACACATTAGATAATGGCGTGACTGTTACTATAGAAATTACTACTGGATTTGAAAACATAACTGAAGTTGATTTCACTCCATCAAATAGGCCTCAAAACATTTCAGGAGATGATAATAATGTAATTTGTTCAATTAAATCTGTTTTACGAGATTGGAAGTACTTATTTAAAGAATATTCATCGAATAAATCTGCATTACAATTGGCATTGGATAACTATGTCTGTAAAGATTATGAAGACCATTCGAAAGGATTTATTATAAAAAATATTTCAATACCAACTATATTTAGAAAAGTACGTACTATAGCTGATCCAAATGAGAGTGTCAATTTGCTAGATTTTTCTAGTACAGAAGAATTGTTTAATATGAAATTTCCAAGTACAGGTAATACAAAATATACGGTTATATATATATATATATATATATATATATATAAATAATTTAATCAAAAATATTGTTACTTTTTTTTCTTTAAAAAAAGGAAATGAAATTTAATATTTTTATACATTTCAATACAACTTTCTACCATAATAAAAGTTACCATTACTTGTAACAAATTTGATCTATCTATCGAATAATTTCATACACAAAATATTTGAATGACTTTTCCTCGAAAAAATTATTTAGATAACTCTTGTTATCCTTTAAATATTTTTTTTAAAAAAAATATTCTAAAGTGATCGAAACAAATTATATTTTAAAATCACAAAGTTTGATGAATCTGAAGTATAACAAAAAAAATTAACCGAATTTTGACAATTTTTGTGTAATAATAAAAGATTTGCATGATTTGAAATTCTTATATTAAAAAACAATGATCTTTCTTTTTATAAATACTATCCATTGTTCCTAAACGAATGATTTTAAATTATTAATTTAGGAACAGTACATCTTTATTAATAATGAATTGATTATTTAAAATATTATTTTTTCGTTACACCAGATATAAAGCATCACTTTCCTTAGGGAGAAATCAGATTTTGGAGAAATTTCTCCAAAACCTCGTTTTGTATTATTGTATAGAATTCCTTTTCCATTAACAGTCACTAAAAACAAGAAATGTTCATGTTAAGTTTGAGAAAATCACGAATGAAAATGTGATATGATTTTTTCGTTCAATTATTTGATGATTGTTAGGAAGACGTATTGAAATGCTGGATATTATTTTAGAAAGAAACTAACTAGAGTTACTTTAGTATAAAAATGTATCTATTAAAAATAAACAAACTTTTTAATCAGTCGAATTATTCATTGTCAATTATATATTTTATTTTTTCAACAATTATATAAAAAAGGCTTGATTAAATAATAATAATTAATCTTTCTGCTTCTAAAAACAAGTTTTAATTTTCTGAAATACCATTTTACAACTTAATTAAGGTGTTATACGCAGTTGCGAGGCGCAAAAACGACGTTTTTTTAGGAATTTTTTTTAGAAACAGTATTTATTTTGCAATTACAAATTATGGTTATTTGAATAGATCCTACTTTCAAGAATAAAATAACATGTCGATCATAAAAAAATATTGAAGTGCACCGCTTCTGCAGACGATGTCCCGAACGACCTCCAAAAAAATGCGCTTGGTAGTAATCTCCATATCGGCGGTTTGGATTATCCGAAATCAAAAAATATGGTCAATTCTTTTAAAGGATAGATTAATGCAGGTATTGAACGAAGGAATAATAAAAATTTTCATTTTTGACAAAATGGCGTCTACTTGAAAAAAATTTTTCGTTTTTTACTAAAATTTTCGCTCCAAATTGTTTAAAAAAAAATAGTAATAATTTTTGTAAACCTTATTCCTTCGTTCAATACCTGAGAAATATATTTGAGAAGATTGTGTGAAAATTTGAGACCGATCGGTTCAGCCATTTCTGAGATATCGAGATCACCGACTATGAAAACACCGTTTTGAGATAAACGCGTAAAAAAAATCAATTTTTTGAAATTTCTAACTGCGTATAACCCCTTAAATGATGTATTAAACATAAGAGGAAATTTTGTATTTTAATTATTTTTGTATCAACAGTTGTATGCGATTTTATATATAAAAAAACAACAGTAAATTCATATATTATCCAAAGAGTTAAAAAGCTCAACTCAGCTAAAGTATTTGATGTTATTTGTTGTTTTGGGACTGTGGCTGATTCACTTTACACAAATGAATTTTAACCCCAACACCACAATAGTATAAAATGTTCAATAATCATTTATTGTTCACTTATTATTTATAATTATATAGTCTATAATTATATCGGCTAATCAGATAAACTATTTTAAATTTAATACAAAATATAAATTGTTTTTATTAAAAAAGATGACACTTTAAATAATCATTTTAAAAGGTTTAATATTACCTTTTAACATGCAAATAATATTTATTGAACAATTTTATCATTTTATTTTAAAAAATGGATTATAATACACACACACACACACACATATATATATATATATATATATATATATATATATATATGTATGTATGTATGGATTTTTTTTCGGTTCCTCTGATACAATAATAATTATTTCTTTTTATAGATATGCACAAATATGCATTACTTGGAGAAAAGTGTGAAATTCCTTGTGCTTATAACAATGATATTTTGAAAGCAAATGTTCAAAATAATCATTTTACTTGGGTAGATTCTGATAATGCACCTATTAAAAGTATGATCATATCTGTAATTGATTATTTATTATTTTAAGTAATATAATTTAAATCTTATACATTTATATCATTAGTTGGGAAAGTTCATAAAGATGATGGAACACTTCAGATTAATTCAATAACTGCACAGATGGACGGAAACTTTTCTTGTATTATGACAAATGTCGAAAACATGGAAACTAATGTTAATCCATTGACATATAATCATGAAATCAGAGTGGTAACTGTACCGGAATATACATTTGTATATTCTGTTATTTATAATTTAAGTAAATTTTGTGATCTTACGGATGAAATTTTAATAGAAAAATATTTTTCAAATGAATTACGTACAGCTGTATGTGATTCGGCATCTGTATGTAATCTTCGAATTGAAAATACGAAATGTGGAAGAAAAAAGGTAATATTTGTTATTAATTAAGTATCGTTTTCTTTAAAAGAAAATTATTAAGCTGAGTAAATTTTAAAGTTGCATTAAATAAATCAACCTAGAAATAAATATTTATTTAATTAATTTAAGTACATTGTACTAATATAAGAAATTACTCTTTTTATGTATCTTGCGCTACCAAAAATAAAGAAGAGTGTATATATATATATAAATATATTTCTAATAAAATATATTTAATTTGTTTTTTAGGATGAAAAAAAATATGTATGGTTCAATGTTCTTGTTTCGTTTAATTCATTGTCTAAAGTTAAAACTGCATTGAATTCATCAGTGTATGATTTCGACATTTCTATTGAAATATATATAAAACTTATGAGATTAATAATGAGCAACTGTAGAAAGCTATTAAATCAGCCAGGTACTGAAATAAACACAATTAACGGCAAAAAAGTTCTCAATTAAATAATTACTATTAATAACAGAAGAGTAATTTTCTTATTCCAAAAGTCCTATGAAAAAAGAAATAAAAATTCATGTGTCATATAAATACATAGTTAAACTAGTTCATGTTCTTGTTTGTATTGTCTCAATCCAATGTTCATTATTGAATTATTGTTTTCGTATTTTTCTACCAGTTTCATCTATGATATTATCGTCAGATAGCTGGATATTATTTTATATTATTCCGAAAGTTTTCAGTCAACAATAGAATCACATCAGACCTTGATTAAATATTTTCTCCCGTATTTTATTTAGAATTAGAAGAAAATCGCTATTTATTTTAATATTGTATTAAATTCACTTTAGCATCCCCAACATCATAAGATTTTATAAACACTTTTATAAAATTCTATAGTATTAGAGATGAATATTAAAATAAATTATTTTCTGTCATTGTTACATTTTTGTAAGATAAAATAGATATATTCTTTTAATCATTTTATTTATCGCTAAATCTTTTTTGATGTTATAATTTTTTTCTTATGTACCATCATTATTTTTTGAAAAAGTTATTAAATGCAGAGTAAAAAATTAATATATTATGCTCTATTTTTTTAATAGTTATTCTTAAATTTGTTAATTAGTTCCAAAAATATTTCTTTTTAATTTATAGTTTTCAGAACATAACATCACAACATGTATTTCTTTTCATATAAAAACAAGCTCTTAAATATACCAATTGCTTAATAATATAAAAAAATAAATTCAAACGTTAATAGTAATATATTTATAATAAATAGTTAATTTCATTTTCGCAAAAATATTTTTATTCTTATAAATAAAACAAAAAAAAATTTGAGTGTTTTTTAAATAGTTATTTTTGAATATTTTTATACACATTTCAATGGCGATGCCATTATCTCTGAAGTATAAACATAGAAAATGTTTTAAATAATGTTTAGTGATGATTGATTTGTAAAAAATGAAATTAATAATTTAATTTTAATAAAATAATATCCATTATCTGAAAAAGATATCAACTTTTACCTGTGAAATGATTTCCTTGATATTAACTGTTTTCATAATAAATACATAATAAAATTATATATAATAAAAAATATATTTCAGTCTCTTTTAGATTGCGAGATGAGACCATTAAGTTAGTGCCCATTTTGGTTTCAACACTTGAGAGTAGCAATTTACGAATAACTGTTAAATGTCAAGCAGGATTTAAATTGAGTGCGGGCTATGACATATTATGCGGTATATTTTTTAATTATTAAAACATTATATATATATATATATATATAGATATATATATATATATATATGCTCTAAGTAAATAATTAAAACAATTTCAAATCAGTTATATCAAACATTACATTTTACAAATATTTTTTATAAAATTTTTAACACTTTTTATAATTACAAGTAATAATGGTAACATTTCTGAATAATGTGTTTAATGCTTTAATCGTATTTTTTATATCAAGATTATAATATAGATTATGAATTCATATTTATATTAATTTGTTTTAATTTAAAACAAATTCTTTTCTCTGTAATATCTTCTAAAAATTGTGATTTATCAAATTTAAATTTGATAATTTTTCATGTATATATATATATATATTTCTTATGATTAAATTGCAGTACCGTGTGAAAAAGATACATATAATAGTGGAGACTCAGCTTATTGCTATGAATGTCCTGTAAATACTTACCAACCAAGAAAAGGAGCAAAAGCTTGCATTCGATGCATAAATCCATTAGAAAATGCAAAATGTTTCAAAGGAGTAAGAAAATTTAATATATTTATATTTTTTATAATTATACGTAAGACAATTAAAACTTGGAATTTCATGAAAAACTTATATTTATTAATTCGACGACATATTAATATGATCAGAAAAAAATTGCATATAAAAAACTTTGAACTAATTATATATATATATATATATATATATATATATATATATATTATAGCATTGATTTATCATCCTTAAAATATACTTATTTCAACAATTTTAAAGCCTGAATGTAACTGTAAATTTTCTTTTTTATAATCAGTTTTAGATATTATTTCAAACTTTTTTATATTTCACTAATAATTATTAAGATAAACGTGATTTTTAAACTGTAGTTACACAACACTCAGTTGCGTTGCAAATGTGAGCTTTTTCAATCAAAACTATTGACAAATAAGGCAAATTTCTTCAATTTTTCTTTATTAGACTTAAATTATAAATAATCCAATATCTGTATCTTTCAAATATTTTTCACATAAAAACAAAGATTGAAGTGGCTAAAAATAATTCAAATGAATTATTAAGTCTGATATCATTAAATGTGATACTATCTTCTAATGTTGGAGTGAGTGATTTATTTGTGTTAAAGTGAATTTATGTACAATATAAAAAAAGGAAAGGGCTAAAAATAGTTTTGACTAAATGTAGTGAAAATGAAATATTCCACAATCTATTATTATCAATATTGAAAGTATGGAATATTCAATAGCCTTTAAATAATGCCTTACAATAGTTTTAAATAAATTAAAAAAAGTATATAATAATTTTCAAATGATGTAATTGCAGCTTTCGCATTACCTTAACTACAAAATTTACGTGACAATATTTTGCTTGTGTCTATTTTTATTGGTAATTGTAATGATTTGTATACACAAGAAATACGTAAGTGATCATACAGTAATAGATAAAGTAAATAAAACGACCCAAGTTCGAGTTCGGAAACGTAAAACTTCGAAATACGGTAGCGAGGATGTTGAAAGTGGTTTGACGAGGAACAGGAGTATGTACGGTAATACAAAATCGTACACTAAAAGAAAACCCAGCGTGCCTATACCACTATCAATGGATGTTTACACTTCTAATTGAAACGTCCTTTTTTTATTATATCTTCTTTTATTATGTATTATATATCTATTAGTTTATTAATAATTATATATTTATATACATATGAATTTGTTTATATAATAATTATGTATGTACATATACTTAATATTTTCTAGAGAAATAAAAATATATTCTATAAATATTTGATTTACAAATAACAATAATAATTTTACAAAAAATAAATGATTAACAATATCGAATGATTAAAATTAAACATTTCTATATTACTTTGTTTAAAAGAATTATTATTTTATAAAGTGTTTCTGATATTCTTGTCTATTAGGTATGAATATTAAATAACAGAACTAATAAAGTTATGATACTGCATTTTGAAAATATTACAATTTTAATATTTGTTTTCTTTAATATTCTCTTCATCTGTCTTTACACATTATTGCATTTTTGGATAATATGGTTTGAAGTAATATTGCAATTATTAGTTATCCTTCTTTTAACGTCTTCAATAATTTTGTCGTTTTATTATATTTTTATATTTCTTAATTATGACTGTTTCATTATTTGTCATTTGGAATCTCTCTTAACGAATATTGCACATCATTCTAGCTATGTTCTCTTCTGTTTTTACTTTTTGGCATGAGAAAATTTTCCCAAGCCATACATTTCGTATAAATAATTTTACTGAAGTCAAAACATATTTGAAGATGTGAAAAAAAATATTAAAAATTTATCGACGATATTTTTTCATTGAAAAAATTACTTTGCACCTAATTAATAGAAGAAGAGAATAAAAAACTCTTGTAACAAATACAAACGAGAGGTTTTCATTATATCATTTCAGTTATGGAAGATTTCGTTAATATGCTGTATACGATTAACCATAATTGAGAAAATAATACTATAGTCGAAAATAAATCTTCAACATACATGAATCTCTATTATAAAATTTGAAAATAGTAGATAAAAACACTACAAGAATTCTTTTTTCGCTACTTTTTTTCTCCAAAAAACGACATGAAGTTTATAAAGCAACTTCGTTAAAGAACTAATCACATCAGGTGCTATTTTTTAATTAAACTGATTTTATTTATCGTAGATTTTTGATTTAAATTATTAATAAAAGTATAGCATTTACATTCAAAACTATTATTTTAAATCTTTAAAGATAACTATTATCAATATATAATTAGTATACATTTTTGAGTGGCAGACATTTTAATCGTTGAATATCCATTAACTTTGTAGTAAGGATTTTCCTTTATGCGAATTCAATATATTCTATTTTCTCTGAAATACAATCTAGAGATAAATCTAAGATTTATATATATATGTTAAGATTTTAAATATCTACAAAATAACATTACATTTTCTTGTATTAATTGTCATATCTTGACTAGAATACAATAAATATTACAAAAATTTCAATTCGGCGGAAGAGTTAATCCATCCAAGCATATTGCGGTTTATTGTTGTCAGTTGGATAAGTAGAAAACATATTAATTGCACTCTGAATCTTTTTTGATTTCATTGATTTAAATCCCGATGATTTCTTTCGAATGAATCCTTTAAAAAATCGATTATTGCTATTCAAATTATAATATGTTCCTTCTTTGTTATCGTTCATGTTATCTTGTTCAAGTACAGCTAATTTTGAAATACCGATTTGATGTTTATGAGTAGACTTATACAAATCATTCACTTTTGCTTCTATGTTAGGATTGATTCCTCCCTTCGGTATTGTTTCTAAATGTTCTGTATGCGGATTTATCGGACGCAATGCAGATAAAGCTCTCGAAACACCCGCCTTGAAAAAGTATGAATGTAAGTAATTCATTGGAAATTATAAATAATATTTATTATATTGTGAAACTGTTAATTTTTTTTCAAAAAATTAAAACAATTAATGAATGAAAATAACATATATGAAAATAAATAATATCCAAATTGAAACTAAAAATCTAAATAAAATATTTATTTATATACTTTTTTACGAATATACGATTTTTAAATTATTATAGCATATATTCAACTGAATGATGATTTTGGTAAATACTCCAAAACAAAATAGCAAATAGTATTACTTGTGTGATATATATATATATATATATATATATATATATATATATATATATATATATATATATATATATATATTAGTGATGTATTTGCAAATTACCATGTCATGTCGAATATTGTGTTCAGTTAAATCAGCTCCAAGTATTTCTTCATACGGTTTCATACGTAATGGAATGAGTTTATTTACAATCCATAATATTATGAATGTTGCAAACATACTCCATGGTATATAACAAACGCACGCCAATGCTTGAATCCCCAATAAATACCAACCACCGCCTGTATTTAATTACATTAAAATATTGTTATTAATTTCTCTCTCTCTCTCTCTCTCTCTCTATACATATATATATATATATATATATATATATATATATATATATATATAAATTTTTAAAAAATTGATGAATAATTATAAAAAATATTATTTTGAAATCATGTTATTTAAATTAATCTTTTTTTATTACTACCTGTACCACAATTGATTTGTCATTACTAATTCAGCTACACTCAAAAAGAAATCATTCCTAACATCATAAGATTTTATTTAAAAAACATTTTAATATTCATTATTTTATAACTTATTATAATGTGTTGCTCCAAAGAGCACAACATGATTTAGCACAGCCATTGAAATACATAAATAAAAAAGTAGACATAAGATAGTAATTAAATACTTTTATAATTCTTTTGATTGTTTTTTATAAAAATAAATAAAAAATATCGATTGTGTTTAATATTTAAGATATTTGCCTATTTAAATATAAAAAGCATATTATTGTTGTTGCTTTTAATAAAGTCTGATATTTTTTTACAACTTGTATATAAATATGTATAAAATCTATCAAGGAAAATTATATAGATTTGATTAAATACAAAAACAGCAATAAACTTCTACAATTAAAAAAAATATATATAAAACTCCTATTTTATTTAATACACTTTTTAATTATCAATTATTTTTAGAGTAATCTATATTTTTGCATACCTCTAAACAATCCAGACATTCCACCGGTAGTATCAAGTGGTTTAGGATTACTGGCAAAAAGACCAACACATATTACACCTGGAATAAAGAAAGTATGATAATTTAACTTATTTTTTTTATATATATATAATGTTACACACAAAATATGCTTTAGTTACTTACATTATATGTCGATAACTTATTTTTTTATTCATACACATGTGTACTCAAATTTAATAAAAATATTTATAAAAGAACCTAGTGATTAGACTATATATTGTACTTAACCCTTTTTTGGATTTAATATTATGGTTATCCTACGAGTTATATATTGTTATAATTAGTTTAAAGAATCTTATAAGAAAATAAATAATTATTTGTTATTTGATTAAAAAAAAGCAGAAATATCGAAACTTGATGTAACAGTATGCGAAACTTTGGATGATTATATGGATCAATAAATACAAATTAAAGGACGATTTTTTTTATTTTATCAAAACTTAAAAAAAATAAAATTGATTTTGAAAATAATACGAAATTTAATACATTCACAAACATTAACACAAAATGTTCGATTTGAAATGGTATGAAAAATTTAAAAATGTTGATATATTACTGAATTTTAATTTGATATTGCTATAAAAAAAGTTTAATTTTCATAAAGGTTTTCTTTATTGATGAGAACTCACATAAAATACAACTATTTAAAATAAATAAAATATAACAAAGTATTTCAAAAAATATATAACTAAACCAGTAACGAGTGTATATATATATATATATATATATATATATATATATATATATATATATATATATATATATTTCTAATATACTTTTTTATTTATTTTTCTACTTACCCCAAATACCGCCTATGAAATGCACAGACACTGCACCAACTGGGTCATCAATATGCATCTAAAATTTATATATATATATATATATATATATATATATATATATATATATATATATATATATGTAAGGCCATTCTTTAATTTCTGTCAATTTTTCATAATTAGTTTTTAATATACTCTTATAATAATTTTTTCATAATAAATAGTAAATTGTAATATGTTATATTCTTAAATAGATATATGTAATTTATATAACTCATTTTTATTGCAAAGTTTTACACTTAATTTTGATGCATACATTACCAGATTATTTAAAAATATTTTTTTATTACTCACCTTGTCGAAGAGGGGTTGTGTTAAACACGTTAATGAACCACCAATTATACCAATTATAATTGATTCCCAAGAACTATATAGAAAGCATCCAGCAGTAATTCCGACTAGGGCACCTAGTATTCCATTAACGACTAGTACAATATCAACACTTTCACCGCGCGATTTTAACATAGCAAAGCTTAAACCAAACATCCCACCACCTATAGAACTTAACATTGTCATAACTCCCGCTCGACCTGCATAAGCCCATTTTCCTCCACTGACCTGAAATTATTATTATTATTATTATTATTATTATATATATATATTAATATATATATATATATATATATATTAATTGAATAATCAGAGAGAAAACCTTATAACTTTAATTTTTAACAAATAACTTTGTGTCAAGTTTCACTCTTAAACTTCATATTTGGGAGTATTTTTTATATCATACATAAAATACATTGAATATATACGCATATGAATATAAATAAATAAACATGAAAATAATTATCAATTATAAAATTAATAATAATATATACCCCATAGGTGCTTCCAGCGTTAAAAGCAAGCCAAGCCCACCAAAGAATAAAGAGTCCTATAATAACATTGACTGGAGATCCTAAAGGCGGACCGTCTGTTCCATTTGAAAATCTACCTAAACGAGGACCTATCATTATAGCTGCCATTAGTGCAGAACTTCCTCCTGAAAATAAAATTTTATTTACATCACCAGGCTAAAATAATAATGATGTCATAAATTAACACATACCTACTAAGTGTATTGGACCAGATCCTGCGATATCAACAACTCCTAATTTTTTTAAAAATCCGTGTTCACCCCAAACCCATCCAGCAGCAATACTATATGTTATTGTATTTAACAAAGTATACAAACAATAAGCTTTAAAGTTACATCTACAAAAAATAATTTATTTTAAATAAAAGATAAATATTTTTCATTAGATATATAACAAAGTAATATTGAATAATATAATTTAAATTTTTATATATATATATATATATATATATATATATATATATATATATATATATCACTGTAATATTACACATATAAAAATTCAAGTTATAGCAAATAAATTTTATTAAAATTAACATAGAGTATTCTGCTAACTGCTTATTTTTAAATAAGGTAATATAGCAAACACAAAAAATAAATGCATCTGTGTTCATTGCAAAAAAAATGTGAAAAACTGAATAAATTGAATTACAATCAACATATGTGTACAAATTTTAACTTGTTTACTAAATCAATATGTAAAAGAAATGGTAAAAATGAGATATAATGGATAATGTTAAATATTAATATTAAATAAGAAAACTAAATATTTTTGGCAAAATGGAATTAAAAAAAATATCATAAAACCTATTATTTACTACAAAAAAATATAGAAATTATTATATTAAAAAAATATGTCCATCATATATAAAAGTTACAATATGAAAAAAACAGTGAAAGTAAAAAAGTAATAGATGATGATAAACGTTCTTCTCCATATATAGAAAAGAAATTGATAACAACTATAAATTTTTAAGGTATCTCTTCAACTCCACAAGATATAAAAATATTCAATAATTAATTATTATTCACTTTATTTGTTTATAAATTGATGCGCATTTCGATGGTCATAACATCATTGTGTAAGCGTTATATTATGAAGTTTAATAAATTAGTTTGATTTTTTCTTCTCTCTGATCTCTAAGACTTTATAATACAGCAATCTGAAGATGATGACATGACCATTGAAATGCGCATAAGCTTATAAGGAAATAAAATGAAAAATAAGTATTTATTGAATATTTTTATAATATCTTCTGATATTAGAATGATAATTCATTTATTATAAATGAAGTTATTTTTTATTTTCCAACAAGTTATTTCTTTCAGATAAAATACAAACCTTTCTGCCAATGCTCCACTGACAATTGTTGTTGCAGTTGTAGCAAATGAAAGTTGAAAAAAGAAAGCAGTAAATGTTGCTCCAAATAATGGATCATCAACTAATGGATTAACAAGAAAATCTCCTAGTCCAATAAATGGATTAGAAAATTGACTTCTTCCAAAAGTAAATCCAAATCCAAACAGCCAATAAGTAAAACCTATTATTTATATTAATTTATATTGTAGGTAAAATATATTTATTTGAAAACATTACCTCCTAACACTACATCAATAACAGTTTTCATCATTATATTTACTTCATTTATCTTTGAAACACATCCTGCTTCAAGAAAAGCAAATCCTAAACATATTTTACAAGTTATTAATATTATATTTACTTGATTAATTTATTTTTTTACCTGTCGTTAATGTAAATATAATGAATGTAGATATTATAACAAAAGTACCATCTTCCACATTTAATGCATAAATCCAGGGTATTGATGTATTTGCCACACTTGAATTATTTGCACTTGGCATTTTTATTCAACTAACAATTATATATTAATAGAAAAAAGTAATATGTGCACTATAAAAATATATACCCTATTATTTATCACTTATACTTTTTTAATTTTTTAAATAGATTTTTAAGTTTATTTTATTTATATTATAAATGAAACACAAATACTAACTAATATTATATGAATAAATTTAAAAAGACTTTTTTTATAACAGATGATTTTTTCTTGAGACTCTTTAAACTAAGAAATAAAATTATCCATTAGTAATATACACGAACACTGATTTTTCTATGACCTATCAAAAAAGCAAACAAATTAATATTAAATGAACATTAAACATGATTAGTCCATCATTGATTGGAGCTCCTTGT
>CP092092.1:28748255-28858255 GCA_029203775.1 Neoneuromus ignobilis | reverse complement strand
TGACATTTTTTAAATAAACTAAATTATTTTCAACTATATATATATATATATATATATATATATATATATATATATATATATATATATATATATAAATTATATAAATACTCACTCCATATGTACTGCCTGAATTAAAAGCAAGCCAACCCCACCATAGTACAAATAAACCCATTACAGCATTAACAGGAGATCCTAATGGTAACGAGTCAGTTCCATTTAAATATCTGCCTAACCGTGGTCCTAACATTATTGCAGATATAAAAGCAGAACTTCCACCTTGAATAAATATGTATATAATATTAAAATTAAGATATACAGTTAATATTATTTGATTATAATTATTCAAATTTTTTATTATTATATATAAAATTGTGGGTTTCAAATTATAATTAATATAAATTTATCATGTTCTATTATATAGAATTAATAAAAATTAAATTCTTCAACAACAAAATTAATTTCAAACCTTATCAGAAAAATCTATATGATAACTAAAAAATATGATACATATTTGCCTACCCACAAGATGTACAGGACCAGATCCTGCAATATCAACAGCTCCTAAGTTTTTAAGAAATCCATGATCACCCCAAACCCAACCAGCAGGTAAAACATAAACAATTGTATTAAGACTGCTGAATAGACAATATGCTCTAAAATTACACCTAAAAAAAATAACTACGTCAAATAAATATATAGATTATTTAAATAATAAATTATTACCGTTCAGCCATAGCCCCACTAACAATTGTTGTTGCAGTTGTTGCAAATGACAGTTGAAATAAAAAAGCAGCAAGCATTGGACCCATTAATGGATTATCAACAGAAGGATTCATAGAAAAATCTCCGAATGTAATAAATGGATTTGAATATTTACTCTCACCAAACGATAATCCAAAACCAAAAAGCCAATACGTTAAACCTAAGTGTTTTATTATTATTATTATTCTTATATTATAATAAATAAAAATTTTAATGATTAAATTCATTTTCAACTTGGAAGTAATTTTCCAATTATAGACACACAAACATATATATATAAAATAATTTTTATAAAATTCAATAAAAAAATACAAAATAAATTAACAAATTGATTTGAAAATTCACAAATAGTATTTACTTAGTATTTAACTGAAATTTATTAATTGATACTTAATTTAAAAATTAACAATTAGTAAGCACAAAAAATTATAACATTAATATTTATATTTACTAATACAATATTACCTCCTAAAACAATATCTACTACATTTTTCATCATTATATTCACTTCATTTTTAATTGAAACACATCCAGATTCTAGCAAACCGAAACCTAAAATACATTATGCTTGTAAAAACAAATTTAAATTACTTTAAATAAGAATTATTTTATTTATACCTGTTTGCATAGTAAATATTATAAATGAAGAAGTCATAATCCAGTTCGCATCTTCTATATTTAAGTTATAAAGTGAATATACTTTTGGAGTGCTATTTGTTGTAGGTGCTTGATTATAAGGATAACCGTAACCATAAGGTAATGGATCCATTATTGAAATTATATATTCTTAATTCCTAATATAGAAATAATGAATAAGTAAGCACAATTTATATATATATATATATTAAAAAATAATTTATGCAAAAGTAAAAAAAATTGAAATAAAAAGAAAAAATAAATTAAACTAATTCGAATGCTTTATATATTGGATAAATATTAGACGATTAATTGAAAAACAATTAGTATTAATTAATTTATTATTGTTTAATTTAGAAAGTTAAAATTGTTATAAAAAAATCTTAAAAATATAATGCTAATTAGTTTTTAATTTTTATTCTTTCTGGTATTATAGAGTTTATAAAAGCTAAATTTATAATATTTATATGAAATCAAAAAATGGTTGTTTTTGTGAAAAACATTTTCAAACTTATTACACTTCACAAAAAATCAATTTACTCCAAACCACAAAATTTGTTAATATGGTGTCTAATAATTACTTATTATTATTAATTTATATTTTTCTTAATTATATGCATTTAAGTAACGATGCAATCATTTTTAAAGTACAAGAAAAAAAACTTTACGTGCCCATAATAAAAATTATGGTGTTGATGTTACACTATAGTGTAAAATTATTTTATGTCAATATGTTTTATATTTTAAAAAATTTAAACGTCAATGTAATGTATTTATAGGTTTTATTTATTAAGTATTTTATAATATGATATTATTTTTTAATGTAATGTTTTTTTAATTCAAAATTTAAAAATAATTGAAAAAAATAATTTTATATTTGTTTTCAAGTAGTTATAATAATATCCTATTATAAGTATATTATATTTGACATACTTTAAATTATCAAATTATTAAAATATAGTAAGAAAAAGAGAAATAATTTTGTAAAATCAAAATTAAATATCCAAAATATTGTTTTAAAAATATTATGATCAAATATATATTTTTTTCTATTTTACGTTTATGCTTATAACAAAGTTAAATATGAAAGTTTTTAAATAAATTGTAGCTATTTAATTTGTAAATATATTTTATTATAGTATTATATATATATATATATATATATATATATATATATATATATATATAAATATACGAAGGTCGTTTGATAAGTATGGTAAATTTATTTATTGTTAAATTTAATTAATTAATTTTTTCAATTTAGTTTTTCTCACTTTTTTACTATACTTATCAAACGATCCTCGTATTTAAAATTACTGAATCAATTGTATTTGAAATATATGCAGATAAATTTAATAAAATATTTTTGTTTTATAATTTTTTTAAAAAATAATCTATTGTTTTATATTATATATTATATCAGAAATGTTAAGAAGTTATTATTTGTCAAATAAGAAAATGAATTTGCATATAATTAACTACGTGTGTGCATGGTGTGTAGAATACGTTTCGAAATTTGCCGCCTAATAAAAACAAAACTGCTTTAATGTCATGCGCACAAATTCAGGAGTAGTGAGATCAAAATGGCTACATCGGATGACGAGCCTATGCATTTATACGAAGTTTTTCAAAATTGTTTTAATAAAATCGCAAATAAACAGCCTGGTGAGTGAAAAAATCAAGTTATTTGCATGTGGTCGTCAATCAGTTTACTTATTTTAGTGTTATAGTGCCTAAATTAAGTGTATTTGACTTGTTTGGTACAAGCATGTCAAGACTGATTTCTGGTACACATAGCTTTGCTAACAGCTTGGCTTTTTAACTATGAAAATTTTGTTCTTAACGTATTTCTCTCGTTGTTTTGACCTACATTATTGAAAAATGTCGAAATTATATATTTATAAATTTATCGAGTCAGTGTATTTACGATAGTCTTCATTTGAATAACATTTATACTGATTGACTTTTGATGATACACCTCTATTGTCAAAAGTTCATTTGTCTGTTGGGGTTAATTCGACGATACAATTCAATATACGTTATTTATTTTACGAGTTTTAATTTTAAATGAATTATAACAACAATTTATTCGATGCAAAAGTCTATGTAGAAATCAACTTTGACGTTGAAGTGAAAAGATTTGTTATTATTTACACTTCGTGTTTGTATAAACAGTTCAGATTAGAACAGTATCAGTCTTTCTAGTTTTTGTATACTTTTTGGATTAAAGACGGTGCACAATGTGCGATTTTATAATTAAATTAAAATATTAGCAACAGGTATCACATTGTGCACAGATGATGTTTAGTTATACATTTATACAATTTTGAATATGTATAAATTTTATATTGGCATGTTTACACTTGTTGATTTCAATTTGCATAATTAGTAAAAATAACAGTGGCTATTTTTTTAACTTCATGTATTTTCAATTATTTTTATTTTAAAATAATATTCTTTATATATTTTTTAAAATTAGCCCCACAAATTATTAATGTTATAGTTTGTTTATATGTAATTAATGTTAATTTCGATTGTATCAAAAAATGGAAATAAACATATTAAAATTTTATTGTTTTAATGAATAGAATATGTGCATATGTACATTTATATACATAGATGCACACTTACACACACTCACACACATATGTATGTACACATATCTGTCATTTCTTAGTTATTTGTAATGTTTTCATATTTTTTAATTAGTTTTTTTTTTTATATATATATATATATATATATATATATATATATATATATATATATATATATATATATATATATATATATAAATATGCATCATAAATAAATTCATGTTTTTTAATATTGTGTTTTCATATATTTTTACTTATTTTATTTCATGTATTATTTGTATATAATATATAAACTATTCTTTTTTCTGTCTATTTTTTCTATTTATTTCTGTGTTTTGTGTGTGTATGTATATATATTAAATATATATTTATATATATAGTACAATACTTTAGTGGGATTATTTTTTTATCATAATATCAGTACGATAAAAATAATTGTGATAAACCAATGCATGAATCTTTAAATTTTTATTAGTTTAGTAAATAACATTTTTATTTACAATTTATGTAATATATAGTTTGTTCACTGTTTTGTATTTATTAAAAAAATAATGTATAAAAATTTCATTTAAAACTTATTAAACAATTTTAAAATTTAACCAAATTTTAAATTGATATTTTATTTCTTTAATTACTATTATTTACATATTTAACACTTCATACTTCATGTGTATAATTGCCAATATTTATACATTTTTTATTTTCGCCCTATTTTATTTTATAAATTCTAGTGATAAATTATTTTTAATTTCAGTTGTTTCTTATATGATTTGTACTGTCTGGTTTTAACATTTTTTTTAATTTGTTTTAAATCTTCATGAAGCTTTATATTTAGATTTGCTTATATATATATATATATATATATATATATATATATATATATATATATATATATATATATATATATATATAAACTGTAAAATCTATATCTTCATATATTTGATTAAAATGTGTCATATTGTATACTTTTATTTTCTGAAAACAAATATTCTGTACTGCACTACAGCAGAAATTGTTTATTATAAATGTGTATGTAATTAACGAGTATATCCATAAAGAACATAAATTAAAAATGAAAATAATATAAATGCATGTAAAAAATCTCTAGAAAAGAATATAATTATAAATGGTTAACGTATTTGTGTCGTTATTACACAATTCGTGTACACGGGTTTGGGAGTGTGTATGTGAGGATATATATATATATATATATATATATATATATATATATATATATATATATATATATATATATATTAATACATAACATGATAAGTGTGGTACATACATTATATTATATATATTTATTTATTATTTAATTTAATTTTTCAATTTAGTTTTTCTTACTTTTTTACCATACTTATCAAACTACCCTCGTATATGTTTGTGTGTGAGAGAGAGATAGAGAAAATACGTATGTGAAAATTTTGAAGATTGAATTGAATGATTCACTTTAAGATTATTTGAACATGACATTTTTTGCGTTATTTTGAAATATTTGTAATTTAGGCATTGATTGTGAGTCGTTGAGTAATGAGGATTTTTAGCTGAATTGTGTACGACTTTATATATATATATATATATTTCATTAATTAATTTTATGTTTAAGTTTTATAAATGATCATAATGTGTTTGATAATCAGAAAGGCCATTTCAAATAATAAGTTCATTAATCTAATCATTAGTATTTATTGTATAAAATTTCTCAATTGTTTATACGACTATTGTATGTGAAATATGATAAATTTTGTCAAGTGAATATTATACGATTATTCTTTAGCCAACCTTCATTCTTACAAACCCGTATCTTTGAAACGGTCGGATTTTAGCACATGTTTAGTAGACTTTTTTTAACTTGATTTGAATCCAAAACTATGTCCTTGAGTTACGAACATCATATGTAAAGGTGCTTGTATACGAAAACGTATATCTTTGTCAGAAATGTGAATTACATGAAGTTGAAAAGTTTGAAACTTATTTAAACATAAATTACGGTTTTTATAATGCCCCGCGATTTATTTTATAAAGAAAATAAATAAAGTATTTATATAAATATTGTTTTTTTTAAAGTTGTATTTAAGAAAAACTACTGAAAAATGGTTTAATTACTAAAAATGTTTGAATTAATGGTAAAATACAGGAAATTAAAGTTATTTATTATTTTTGAGTACAATTACAATATCGAAATATCGTAATAATTAAATATTAGGTATATATGTTCGTGTGTATATAAAACATACACGAGTAAATTTTATAATTAGTCATGTTTTATGCGAGCCACAGGTTACATACCAAAAGTAAAGTTTCATTCTTTGTTATTTTTAAAAATGATATTTAGTTATTATAAGGTCGTGTAATATGAAATGTTGCATTTTTATATTATTTCCGATATAATAATCCGACATTTCATATTACACGATCTAATAGATGAGAAAATATTTTATTTCATGGAAACATTAATTTGACAAACGTCAACAATCTTGTGTATGTGTGTATTATATAAAAATGATTTAGTTAAATCATTTTACTAATTAAATTTTTATATTTGGCAGTGAAACATTGATTTTTAATACAGAAATCATGCAAAATTCAGGCAACAGAGAGAAGTATCGAATGTATATTATGAATTAAAAGAACATTATGAAAAGAATGTAATGAATTTGAAAATAAAAACATGGTTCACGTACTTAATAAAAAATAATAAAGAATCTGAAGTGAAAAGGGGGGATTGTATTTTAAGAAGAAAAGATACTCAGTGAATAACGAAAGTTGGGAGTCAGAACTAAGAAAATAACTTTAAACTTTTTTATAAATATATTAAATAAAATATATTTTAAATAAAAATATATGTATATTATTGTTATCTCAAATTGCATTTTGTTATTTTTTTTATTTTTTAAAAAAAAAAACTTCTAGGTTGCGTTTTGTTTCTTTATTTCAAAAATAAAGTTACGTATTTAAATATGAGAAACGAAAGTACAGTAATACCTCGATTAGTCCTGCTTCGATTAGCTTGATTTCATTATAGTCCGGTTTGAAATTTCAAAAACAATAAAATTGTTTACTTGAAAAAATCCTACTAAAAAGTATTTCTTGAAAAAATCCCAAAAAATTAATACATAAAATTATTTTTATACGCAATTTTTCCAACTTTTCCCTCTATTATGAAAAAAGAAAACCGAAATCGTATTTGCACATTATGCGCAACGCATGCACAGTTCTAGTTTTGTGGTATTTTTCCTTTTTCTATTAGTTTTCGATTTGCAATTCTAAAATAAAGTCGATTTTTTGATAATTAAATTTTAATAACCTATTTGAAAATGAATTAAAATGAATCTATTTACCCCTGATTTTGTTTTGTTGATACATACAAATATTTGAATATATTACCCTCGTTTTATTTACTGAAAAACAAGAAAAAAAATTGTTTGGAACCAATTAATGTTTTTTTGTATTTAGTTATTGTTTCGATTAGTCCAGTTTCAAATAGTCCGGCTAATCAGTAGCCGGACTATGCGAGGTATTTTTATTTGTATAAAAGATAAAATTTAATTAAATAATTAGTAACAATAGTACTGTATAGGTTTCGAAATTTTCTTAAATTTTGTATTGTATTTCATTTAGACATTGTTTTTAAAACTTGGTTCTGTCTTTGTAAATAAGTCCAATTCATATCTTGAATTTTTCTAATAAAATATTTAATAGATTTGTAAGAAATTATCCTTTACAACTGTTTTACATACGAATTTTTATTTAAAACTCCCTAAATAATTAATCTGTTTATTATATAATAATAATAATTCGTTTTATATTAAAATCGCGTTTTAAAAATACCGCGATAAAAAATTTTTATAATTTCATTAATATAATTTAGAGTACTTTATTGAAATTAATGTATATAAGAATTTTGTTGTTTTAGGGCTTAATATATACACATCCAAACAGAAAATTTAAGTATTCATTGTAAATTTATGTAATGCTTTATATTTTTAAAGAAGTGATATGCTTTTTATATTAATAATGAAACCCACTTAATTTAAAATCAAGATAAAAAGGAGTAAAATAACATATTTCACTTAAAAAAATAATTACCAGAAAAAGGTATCTTTTATATATATAATGTTTATAAATAGAAGAGAAATTGAAAAAAATGCTGATTGTATAAATTATAGGAAAATTTTGTTGAAAACTTATAAAAAAAGTTCGTTACTTGACATTTACAAATTAAGTATAATAATATTGAAATGAAACATCTTCCACAAGTAGTTTTAACGGTCTAGTAATAGAGGATATGTTATGTTTTTGTATATGAATTTGAAATTTAAATATCTGAATTATATAAATATACTGACAATGGAAATTGTTAATTAAGAAACATTCTAATTTTGTAATCAATACCGATAATATTTTTAACTTTGTACCAAGAATAATTAAGGGATGTAGTTGGAATGTAAAAAATACATACTATCTAATAAGACAAATACTTCGTATTGTCGGATATGAGATCCACATTTCTCAATGTAAACGATAAAATGAAAAACATTAAAACGGTTTGAAATATAAGTTATATAGTAATGTGAATAATCAAAATATTAATTATATCACAGTGTGAATAAAAAAATAATATTTTTAAAAAAATAACATTTTTTACAATAGTTCCTCAAGTTTATACAAAAAAAAAATTGTTAAAGGAATTTAAAACAAATACTAAAAAAATACAGTTAGCAATCAGAAAATGAATTAATAATCTTTTTCAGAAAATAAATATAGTAAGAATCTTGTTTACCATTATGAAGCAATATACTATTAGTTTTCTTTTGGTGAAATTGGTTTTTATCAATCAATTGAGATAATTAGAAAATTGTGTGTGTGTGTAACAAATTTATTTATTTAAAAAAGCTAATTGTACTTTTCTACTCGCATGTATTTTATCTAAATAATGAATGAAATTCATACGCATGTAATACTTTAATTTTGGTTTCGCGCCTTATTTCGTTTAATCCGACACATTTGATGATCTATATTTCGTTTTAGCTCTTTGTATACATATATGAGTATTCATACTCAACCACGTAATATTTTTAATATTTTTGACTTATGTTAATTTCTACGATATTTCATAAATTAATATCTATTGAGTTTATCGAAACATTGTTTACATTTTTTTCCTCTTGTGCATGTATTAATGTTTCTTGTTTATTTAGGTAAGTTCATTAGAATGTTGTTAAACGTCAATGCCATACAAGACATGCGAACATAACTTAGTACCAAACATCTGTTTAATCGATTTTCAGAATTATTATCGTACATAATGTTGCGAATTTGCAACGGAACTATGCGAATGGATAGTAAAATATTTCAAAGTGCATAAACTAAATAAACAATTAAAACACGTCCATCAATAATCTGTGTAATTGAGTGAACAACTTTTTCGTTCCATTTGGTGCGTGTCTGTTTCTTCGTCGTTTGTTGACGTACTTAATTGGATAGTATGTATATAGATGCCTTTTGTTGTTGATAACATCATTAATGTCGTGATTTATGGTGCAAAATTTTAACGGATTTTTTTTATTTATTCGTTATCATTTTACTAAAGTATGTGAGTTTATTATTGAAACTAGTTCGTGATAATTATCACAAATGATTATTATTTTAATCATAAATAATGTAATATATGTTGAAAAAGGTGTTTATCTCTTGAAATTGTAAAAATGGAAAAATAAAGTAACCAATTTTATTTTCCAGTATAGTCTCTTTAAATTTCATTACATTTATATAGTAGAGTATCTTTATTTCTGAAAAAATATTTAGCATTTTTGTATTCAAAATTAGCTAAATTGACATATCAATTCTCTTTATCACTTTTTATTTTTTGTTTACGCTGCTAGAATTTTAATTTTATAAATAAATAATAGCCTTTTAGGGTCAGGTTAATACTGTAAAATGTTCATATAGTTTTTTTGAAACTTCAAGTGTGCACCAACACGGTGATATGTAATGACAGCACACTTCGAAATAACTGTCCAGATTTCAAAGATCTTCAAAACTATTATTAAAGAATTTCAATACAAATTCTTTAATATTAGTTTTGAAGATATGCACTATTTTAAAATGGCAATGTTACTTTTTATTCGCAATTGATTATCAAAATCATTTAGAATCTATAGTAGATTTCATTTTTAAAAGCCATTTCTTGTTTTTCTTTTTTTGTCTTAAGGGTTTTAGTAATAGTTTCATTTATATTTAATCCATTGTTTCGAGATCATTGTTCATTGCTTCACATGGGTTTACGTGTGTCGGTTTTGATGGATTATCTTAAAGAAATAATTCGAATCTCTTTTTTACCATTGAGTATAAAAGGGAGACGTCATCTGACTCAATATTCAGCAGTTTTATGGATATGTCCGTTGAATTTTTGTATCATTTTTTGTAAGGAATTTAATTAACAGTTGTTAGTTTATTTTAAATATTTTTTTTAAAAAATATGTGTTTGCGAATGCAACAGTGAATGGAAAGAGGCTGATGATATGATACCTAAAAAGTATCTGTTATTTCATATTTTGAAAAAAATATACTACTTATCATTTATTTTACTCTGAACTAATATGAATAAATATTAATTTAGAATAATTATTCATATAGTTTCACATCAGAATAATTATTAATTTACTAGCACGAAATTCTCTTTGAATACTCAATAATTTCTCACTGTTCATTCATTTTGTTTATGTGGATATATGATTGTGATTTCATCATCTTCGAAGCATAAACTCATAATATCAAAAATGATGGTGTTAATATTGAATTTCACATAAGTAACAGTACGCGAGCAATAATTAATTATTGAGTAATCTAATAACATCTCGTGCTATTGTAGTAGTGACTCGTTTGTGAGGATTGAATTAGCCAATGTTCAATTATATTATGAAACAAATTTAAATATCCTCTCTGTAAAATAAATTAATTAAAAATAAATAACGTATTGCAGTGTATTTTTGCCAGATGAGATTTTAAAACAGAAAAGGAAATAATGTAATGTAATTAAAATTAGACTGAAAATTACAAATATATATATATATATATATATATATATATATATATATATATATATATATATATATTAATCTAATGTCTACTAAGTGGATACTTTATAAAATGTATTTCATATATTATTTTTCATAAGTTCATAAATTCTTATTTTGAATATTATGGTACAAAATATAAAGCAAGATAAGGTAAAACAAAATTATATATATATATATATATATATATATATATATATATATATATATATGTGTGTGTGTGTGTGTGTGTGTGTGTGTGTGTGTGTTTGTTTGTGTGTACACGTATACAGATTAGGAACTATATGAATTTTATATGGGTTAACAAAATTTGTATCTAGTATATTTGGTATTTTTTGTTTATTAGTTGCTCTAACTTTAATTAAAATAATTTTCATGGAGTACATTTCATTAATTTATATTCACTTTAAATTTAGAACGCATAAATTACTTAGTAAGTAGTCTTATTTACGACAAATACTGAAATCTAACTTTGGAGAATAGATTGTGTGTGGCAATAACTTTCAATTCGTTTAACCTATTTATTAATGAATCGACTTTTGTACAGTAATAATGCCTAATATATTATCTTGTAGTAGCATGTATAGAAATTAATATTTTTATTTTTTCTTTTACAATTTTGTTTAAATGAAAGTCTAATTAGTTTTTTTGTAACATCATACTCTTAGTAAAAGATCATATATATATATATATATATATATATATATATATATATATATATATATATATATAAATGTAGGAAAAGTAATAATACAGTAGGAACAAGATACAAATAACATATAGCTGGGATATTAAATATAACAAGTTTGAAAAATTTACCATAACAACAGTTTGAAAAGTTGAGAGGGAATTGAGATAATTCCAGTAGGTATAATTTAGGAACATTAAAACTTTTAGACTAATACTAAACAAAAAAGATTTAGATGACGATAATATGGAAATTTACGAAAACAAAGTTTAATTTAGTTTAGCTATTTTTTTAACAGATCAGTCAACCTAAATCTAAAATAATTTATATTTTTATAAAATTACAATAGGCAGTTATACCTGTTTACTGAACTCTATATATTAAATGAAATTATAAATTATTAATAAATTGTTCTTAAGACTAAGTTTGTACTGTTAAATATATAAAATAATATTTTAAATCTTGTTAAAACTGATTTTTTTTAAAAAAAACTAAATGTATGGAAAAATATCTTAAAGAAATCAATTCCCAATTTTTTTTTTCTAAAATTAAAAGTTATTAATATTTTTTCTTTAAAACATTTATCTATTTGTTTTATTTTTAAACGCATGATTTTTGGCCGACTTTTTTAATATATTTTCGTCATCTATAATTAGTCCTGTATGCTTGTTTACAACACTATGAAAATTAAAACGTTATTGATTTAGACTCAGACTTTGATCTGCCCTTGTTTCATATTTTACATTTAGTTGTTTTTGCAGTAGTGCTAATATAAATGAAAATTGTTTAATCAAAAAAATATTTTTGTATATAAAATCTATATTTTTTTTAAAAAAATGGTTAATTAATGTAACATTTATTTATATACAAAACTGTTTTTTAATTTAATTGAAATTTTACCATCTAATTTTCTCAATCTGAAATCAGTATTTTGTTACCATTCTTTACGCTTGTTTATCGACATCTACAATACATTCAACCGGTTATTGTTGTAACAAAAAGATTAATAAAATGATTTATTAGGTTAATAAAATAGTGCTAAATTAAATTATTAAAAACACTTTTATGAATTCAAATTATTATTTTTAAATAATGTTATTTTCTTTTCTTAGCCTATAAAATATGACAATAGTCTATATTTTCGTAAGTTAAAATTTGGTATAATTACAATTCGTACAGTAAATAATTTTTTAAAATTTAAATCATCATACAGAGTACGTGCGTATTTTCAAGCACTTCAACGCATATATATATATATATATATATATATATATATATATATATATATATATATATATATATATATATATTTATGTATTCGTACACCAACACTCACTTTCGTATATATGGAGGCATTTAATGACATTGAAAGAGAATAAGAAACCAGTTGTCACATTGCTGCCGTATTCTCTAAACTATACATTCTGAATACTAATTTTGTACACGATTGTATTAATATGTGTAGTATTCTTGTTCAAATTGATGTAGATTTGTTTAGGTACATGTTTTCTATAAATTCGGAACTTTTTAAGAAATGTACATGTATAGATTTTTGTGTGTGGAAACGTATACATGTATATATATACATATATATATATATATATATATATATGTATGTGTGTATGTATGTATGTATGTATGTATGTATGTATGTATGTATGTGTATACAATACATATATTATATAATATACTCCAATATTAAACATTGCTTTAAAATCGAATAATATAGGTCATCCAAATGTGACGCCTAGATTTGTTTTGTTAAAAAAAGAAACTATACACATGTTTCTAATACACCACCCTATACACATATTTCTTTTTAATGTATGTATGGATGTATACTTATAATAATACTTTAGTATGTTTAAAAATATAATATTAATTATATGTAGGTGTATACGTGTGCAATCAATTGTATGTATATTTCCGAGGCTTCTGCACGATCTCTGTATGTATGTTGTATGAAAATAAAATATAGGCTGTAATGTAAATGTAAATGACGATGAGAAAAAAACCTCATGTGATTTGCGACTACAATAAATATAAAACTGTGTCGATGTATGTATCAAATGGTATGTCGATTGTCATCAAATATGTATGTTGCTGCTCTTGCAGCTTATGTAATCTATTATGTTAAAATATGATAACTAATGTACGTATATTTTTGAGGCAATTATGAAGAGTTATTTGATAGAAGAGCGATTTTAAAATGTATGCGTCTGCAAAGACCGCAATGCTATGCTCGGGCCGCAGTGTACACCTCTTGATATGCTATGTATTATGGGCCTCGAGGTCTATGGTCTTATAACTGGCTCTTGTCATGTATGTACATTATTTATTAATTAAAAATGTATGTAATATGTATGTCACAAATGTAACATGCATTTAACAGCGCCATTTTGTTATAAAAAACATTGTTTTTATGCCATTGTATCATTTATTAACAATAAAAGAACATTCATCAACAATTAAACATTGTTTTTAAATTGAATAATATCATGTAGTCCAAATGTGACCCATTTGTTTTGCCAAAAAGCAACAACTTTAAACCTATTTTTATAATAAAAAATTTTTATACATCTAAATATTGAAATACATTTTAAAAGTTAAAACGACGTAACCAGATCTTTTTTTGAAAAAATATTAACAAAAATATACTTACCCGGGTACCCGGGTTTTTAGTAATGTTTAAAAATGTTAATATTTTATGATTTCGATATATTAAAATTATGTGGATTTGTATCAGAACTTTTAAAAAATTATAACAATTGCCTCACCAACTCATTTTTCAAAAAATGAATATTTGGATCATTGGCATTAATTTGTTTAACATTTCTCTATTTCTTTAACAAACATTTTTTAATTTAAAATAACGAGGTACATTTAATATAAAATTAAAAGTTATTTCCGATGTTACACAAAACATCCTGTATTACTTGTATGAATCATTAGATTTTGCATGACCATATATGTACACAATGTCTGTATGTATGTATATAAAACAATAAAATGAAAGTTCTAGTTATATCGTGAAAATTGAAAATATACGTGAAAATTAACATTGATTGGCAAGTGATAGAGTCGAGTAAATGTGGTTACTAAACTGAAGCTGCTGTGGTTACTGTAGTAATTGGACGAAAATTCGTCTGTGTCTGCCTTTATATATATATATATATATATATATATATATATATATATATATATATATATATATATATATATATATATATAAAGAGATAAACTCGTACATTTCTTTAAAAAATATCACAATTGAAGTTACTTTCCTCGTAATTATATTAACGTTTTCAATTGAATTAGATCTGATTTGCTTCCAATCTAAAAATAAATAATTATCCAATAGTTTTATTTTGATGAAGACAACAATATTAATGTACATGCGTTTTGATTAAAAATAATTACTAATTAAAATAAGGTTGAATCGTCTTAAAAAATACAATAGTTGGTAACTTGTTTCAGTAGTTTTGATATTGTTGATCTGGATTAACGTTTTTTAAATAAATTTTTGCATTATCCATTCTTTTTATTTTTTGTTATAATTATTCTTTCATTTCTAAGAGTTCAATGCAGTTTCATATTATTATATGTGGAGACTTCTTCACTATTAAAAATATTCGCTTTTGATGATATTCCAAGGGTGAATTAAAATTTATTTGAATTCATCCAAAAGTGTACATTTTCTTCATTTCACAATGTAGTTTGAACTTTATTTTATCTTTTCGTATCTCAAAATTATCTTTCATTTTTAAAGAAACTTTTTGTAATGAATAAATTGGGCAAACATCCAAATTTTCTTAATCAATGCTAGTTAAAAAAAATTACATAACTTTCTCGAATTATGTATTTATTTTCTTGACAGTATAAATTTTCATTCAGTTTGTAAAACAGTAAAATGACTTTTCAGATAATTTCTTTATAGAATATTGAAACTAACTTCTTTCACTGTTTCTTTATTTGACCATGAAAATTATTTCAAAAAATCTAGAATTAATTCCCATGTTAATTTTCTTTTCCTTCTCCAGTTTCATTGTTGTATTTGATTCGATAATTCCGACATTTATTAACATTGCAAACATGCAAATTTAAGTGAATCATGTCGCACGGTGTTTGAATATTATAATTACTTCACTTTTATTTCTCTTTTATGTATATTGGTGATTTTTTATTCCTATTTAATTATGAAACTGTTTTTTATGCAGAAGTGTGTTTTTTCGTATGTATATATATATATATATATATATATATATATATATATATATATATATATATATAAATGTATGAAAGGAGGAAGAGAAAGAATACCTTTTTCGCACTTCTGACATTACTCGACTTATTTTTTAAAACGTGATCTGTCCAAAATTAATAAATTAGTCTTTAATAAATTTACCTATCAAAAAATTCGTAATTTTAGAAGAATTGAAATAAATATTGTATAGAAACTAATATGTTTGTATATAATTGAGAATAATCGATGAAATAAAATACTTTATAATAAAAAGGAAATATATAAAAATTAGTGAATATATATTATATGTGCATGTTTATATATATATATATATATATATATATATATATATATATATATATATATATATATATATATAATATATAGGAGTTTCCAATGAGCGCTTTAGAAGTTTAAATGAAAATAAAACAAGTATTTAATTATTTTTTTTTTAAGTATATTGTATGGCATTAATGATGAAACACAATTTCACTCATATGGCCAACACGACTTCGCTTGACATACTTCATTCGTTTAGTCCAATTTTTAGTCACTCTTTCACATAATTGTGGTCCAATTTTAAGAATTACACGTTCAATGTTTATTGTTAATGCTTTTGTTGTTTGTGATTTATCAGCATAAACCAATGATTTCACATAACTCCACAAAAAATAATCTAATGGAGGTAGATCACATGATCTTGGTTGCCAATTGATAGGTCCATTTCGTGAAATAATGGACTCATTAAACTTTTGTTTCAATAAGTGTATTAAACTTTTTACAATTTCCAAACGTTGTTGAAATGTTAAACGTTGTATGATAATTTGCTAAACTATACTGAGTTGAAATATCAAAATCAGTTTGAAAACAAAATTCAAATATGGCTGCCACCAGCTGTCAAAGTTCTAACATTATTATTGGAAAACCCTATATATATATGAATAGTTCATCAGTGTGTTTTACATCTATAAAAAAAAATCATTCTGTATATTATCAAAAGCAATTTTCTCTACAGCTAATACGAAATGCATGTATATTGTACTATTGAGAAAACTATAATAGGAATATTTCCTTTTATGTCGTAGTACAATTGCATTTTTGAAATTTGTGAAACATTGCGTATGTGTCCATTTATATCTTATATCGAAAGGATTTTATGTGTGTGTATATTCATATATTTATATATATATATATATATATATATATATATATATATATATATATATATATATATATATATATACATACATACAGACATATATACACATATTTGTGTCTAAGTAATAAATCAGAATTATAATCTAAATATTGTCTTAGTAATTAACGTTTTTTTAACTAATTACATATAAATTGAATGGGTATGTATGTGTGTCGATACTGGACATTCGCTCATTTATACGCGTTTGTGTACGTTGATAACTATATATGTTACAATGCTATACCAACATATGAATTGTAATTGTATAAATGTTTGAAAATTGATCGTAAATGACATTGATACACTATTCTAATCACTATTACTACGTTGACAGTCAACGTGTTAGCTTCCTTATAATTATCAATAGTTCATGGACTTTCTCAATGAAAAATGCAAAATAGTTATATTATTTTATACATTTGATTAAATAATGTTCAAATTACTATTTAAAAAAACATATTATTTATATATAATTAATATAAATATCTGTAATTTGCTGTAATATATTGTTAACGAGAAATATATGCATAAAAAGCAGATGTATTTATTTTTGCGAAAATTTTTAACTTCATACACATTATATTTAAGTGTTATTTATAAAATAATTAATTGACTATATAAAATATTTTCCATTAAAGACATTTAAAATTCGTATTTTCAATTAAGTAGTAATTAACAGAAAAATAAAAATGTATCTATTGTGTGCCAAATGTACTATTGATTTTTATTATATCATGTATATTTTATTGGTTTGTAATTTAAAATTTAATCATTGGAAAATAAATCCAATTAAAAACTATTCTATATACATTATTTTTTATTAAAACATAGTAACTCTTTGTGTGAGTCGAGTTTTCAATCAAAAGACAAAATTATTTGTTATAAAAAAACATTTAATTAATTGGCAATATATATTTTAAAATTGAATATTTATGAAATTGTGTAATGTTGAGGTATGATTCATTTGTATTAATTTTTGAAAATATTAATTAATCAATTTAGTTATAAGGTTCACGCTTTATACATGGCTGACAACTAAGAAAATATGAACTTATAATTGAAAATTACCAATAAAACACAGTAAAGTAAATTTGGGTTTATACCTGCATTATTGTTTTCTTTTGAGGGGGGGATGTAACTTGTGAAGTAAACATTTTGTTCATTTTATAATATTTTTTAAGAAAAAAATTGGCGTTAAATTGATAATAAACTGTGTATATTAAGTGTAGTATTTATTTGTATTATTCATGATTAAAAACTAAAATAAAAATGAATGAATGGTTCAAAAATTAAAAATTATAAGATATATAAATATAAATATGTTAATGTAATGATGATACCTTTATTTTAATAGTTCGCGTTAAACATTTAAAGATTTGATTGAATTAAAGGTTAGATTGTAGAAAAAAAATAATTAATTCAATAAAATTCTTCGTACATTTTATCGAAATTATATCAAATACTAAAAAACTGTCAGATATTGAAAAAAAATATATTATAAAATTATTGTTGTGTGTACAATGAAAATTAAAGTAACAAGTCAATAGAAAATGTATAGTTTAACATCTTATTTATTCTTCAATAAATAATATTTTGTACTTTATATGTATTTTTCTAAAAAAAAAAGAAAAACAGCAATTAATTTCTTATAAACATATTTCAAAATGTATAATCTATTTTCTAATATTATAGACATGTTTTTACTTTTTAATTTTATTCAATTATGCAAGAGTTATTTATAATTAAAATCAATAATTTAAATTAATTTATTTAATAAAGTTTGAAGTAAATTTCAATTTCCTTGTTTATTTTTTAGTGTAATATTTCTCAATTAAAATATCTATATGGAAATATTCTGTTACTTGCTATTCTAGTAGTGATTTAAGTAGATTTTTACATTTTCTAATAGTCTTTTATTCTACTACGTTTTAAATTATATAACTACTGTTACCAATCTTCATAGCAGTAGATAAACAAAAAAAAACAATTTACTTCATCAAAACTAACGAGTACTAAGGAAATGAAAAATAAAAATCTGAAAATACATTTATACATTCGCCTCATTGTCTTTTCTTAAATATTCGACAAAGATACGAGGAGTAACCTTTTTGTTTTATGATAACACTCATAGCGTCCTACACATTATTTGTATACAGGTTAAGTTTTGTACAAGTAAAATTCTTTATTCGACGTCTCTTTTCATCGCACGAACACGGTGTAATGCCAGTGCGAAATAGCGTAACACAGTTATAGTGTTTTTAATTTTATATGCATTATAGATGGAACATCTGTCGTCTTTAGCCAACCATGGCTCTCCGTGCGGTTTTGTCTTGGTGTTCTATACCTGATATTCGTTCTACAAGCGAGATCTTTCAATTCGTATCCATGAGACGAAACGAAACAAATATATATTTTATTATTTTGTATTACTTACTTACTTCACCTGCCATGTGTCTAGTTAACTGCATCATGTAGAATATTGAGAGACTGACCGAAAAAAATGCACATAGATTTGTACATTGAGTATGTGTACATATATATGTGTATATATATATATATATATATATATATATATATATAATATACATACATATACATATATACATACGTACACATGCCAAAGAATAAAGAAATCTGATTGAGGATTTTGAAGAAATCATGAAATGTGATTGAGTAGTCATTTCAGATAGATAATTCTAGAACAACATTCTTTATGTTTATGCTGTTTAATTAGGTATTTTTATTTAGTCTCAATAAAAATAACAGATTGTTCCGAACATTATATATATATATATATATATATATATATATATATATATATATATATATATATATTTAGTAATGTATTTGTATCATTGATATTTAATACTTGAGTTTATGTATGTTTTCTTGTATCAATTTCAAATTTATTTATAATGGGTTATATAAATGTGACACGTAGATTTGTGTTTTATTAAAAAGCAACGTGTGTATAGGGAAACATGTGTATAGTTTCTTTTTAATAAAACACATATCTAGATGTTACATTTGGATGACCCTATACTCATAACAAATTTTGTTTTTAAATGTAATAATTTATCGTAATTATATAGAGTCATCCAAATGTGACGCCTATATTTGCATTTTATTAAAAAGAAACATGTGTATAGGTTCTTTTGTTTCTTTTTAATAAAACACAAAACTAGACATCATATTTGGATGATCCTGTATATGGAATTCTGACTAAATTCACGAATACAAATAATTACCCCTAATACTCCTCCCCCACAAATAATGATGAATTAAGGAAAATATTAGTAATTGACACCATAATTATATTCATTGATTCTTTGATAAATGCTATTGAAAATGATTTTATTGCAAAAGCTAATCTAAGATTACAGATAGACATATTAAATCAAATATTTTATAATATCTTGCTTTGATAGTAATAACAGTAGGTCATTGAAATGCACGTTACAAAAAAATACATAATTATTGAATGTACATTTTTTGTAGTGTTTGATAACGATTTATTTGTATAAAAGTAAATTATCAATAACGGTGAAATAATTGTGATTTAAAGTATCATTTTATTTTTTTATTTAACGTTAAACTAGACTAACCAAATTAATCTAAATAGAGTCAATTAAAATATTCTGAACGAACCGTTAAGAGCAATTTTTAAATTGGGAACTTAAAAAGTCTGTGTTGTTTCTCATTAGATTTCATTTAATTATTTTATTTAATCGTATTTTTTAAAAAAAATAAGAAAAGTTATGTTCTTACATGCCCAAAGAATATTTATTCAAAAAGGTAATTTTAAAAATATGAACTAATTTAAATTTATTAGTTCATCTTTACACATTTATACACTGATGCACATAAGTCATGGCACACATGGGTAACATAAGCAATTTATATTGATAAATTCAAGAAGTCGTTAAATTAAAAAATATATTTAATTGAAAATAAATATAATGAATATTATATTTATTTTCAATTAAATAATTTTTTTAATTTAACGACTTCATTGAATTATATCAATATAAATTGCTTATGTTACCCATGTGTGCCATGACTTATGTGCGTCAGTGTATATATATGGTGAGAATGACACAGTCATTGACATGTGTATTATCAAAAAGTGAATACTATGTGATTATTGAATACCAAAGTTTTTTGGTATTGAGGTCAGTGATTCATTTGTATAAATCTTTTACAAATTTTAATTTGTTTGCTGATCATAACTGAAATTAATTTATTATATCAGTTTTAGTATGCATTTTCATATATTTGAATTTATTTTTTTACACATATTTTCTTTAATCAAATAAATCTTTACAAAGTGTGTTTTTTTAATTTTTTATTATGTATTTTCGTGTTTAGGACGTTTTGCATTAACAATTGAGATATATCTTTTTTGTAAATTTTAGTTTATTTTTTTGAAAGTAAATTACCTCTGATTTCTTTTTATATTATTTCTCTAAAAAAGTTAACATTTCTATCAAAATTCACAAATGCATTAATAAGTAATAATAACAAATTTGAACGAAATGTCTAATATTAAAATAGTAATTGTTTTATGGCAATGTTTTGACTTTATTGGTATTTTCGTCCCAAGCTATAAATACTGTTGTATGTCATAAAATTTATATATTTTAAATTGAATTTTCGATTCTAATTCTTCACACTTCATCTTTACGAACTTATTAATATTCTTATTTCTTTACACATTCTTAAATTTGTATTAATCGTTATTTTTTTATTTCCTTTTTCTTAAATATTAATTGATCATCTTAAGTAAGAATAAAAATAAAACATTAATAGTTCGTTTCATCGTCGGCATCGTCTACTCGAATCCGCATTATATAGTCAAAGTCCCGATATAACTTCAAGTGCTCTTCTTGTTTCACTCTACCGAAAATGATTGTGCCGCCCTTGTACACCACTTTAAACTTAGTTTCTATATTATCTGGTCGAATGGCTTCTTAATAATTATCAATTATAAAATCAAGTATTCAAGGACATATTATTCATATTAAATGATACAACTTGTTAATTATTTCTAAATGTCAGCCAATAATCGTGTAATATTCACGTTTCGATTTCGATGTTTGTAATAATTTATACAATTATTATATTTTTCGGATATTCATAAATTGTATGTAACATTGGCGATTTTGTTGTTATGTGTTTGTGTCATTGTTCGATTAGTATTCAGGTAGATTTCAGCAACCCTCTTTCGAGCTAGGTTTTTAAATACTTGTCAAGTGACAGTTAGTTTCTTTCCATGGATAGTTGTTTGTGATTCAAATGTGGTTTTGTTTGCATATACTTTTACACACACATAAACATACCTACATGCATTTAGAGTCAAACATGAGTAAATATTAATATATGATTTTTTTAAAAAAAGAGTTTTGCAAAGAAAGCTTTAATATTCTGTGCTATTATTACAACGAACTCTGTGCAGATTAAAATTGATTATATGAAAGATATAAATTGAAATTATGTTTATTCAAAAGTAATAAAAAATAGAAAAAATCGTATAACGTTTAAACATTTTTTTAAATAATTAATAATTCGTTGGGTCCATTTTGATGATAAATTATGACATTCTATGGAGCATTGATATCACTACATTTTATGGATATTATTATATTAGTTCAATCCCAATCTTTGTTTTTTTTAAAAAAAAATCTTTTTTAGTTATTCATATAAGTTTATCGAGTTTATATCACAAACGAGCATTGAATTTCGTTTGTTTAGATGAGAAAAGACTGGACCGATTAAAAAAAGTCTATAATTTAAAAATATTTAAGAAAATGTTGTTTCTTCATGTTTTTTTCATATACAAAAAGTAATTTTTAAATAAAACATCTTATAATAGATTGAATTATCTTCACATAATCGTTAGTTAAGTAACCATAATATTCTAAAGTGATATGAAGATGGAATAAGTTGTTGAAACTAGTAAAATATGATACAAAAAATGTGACCTTATGATCTTATATTTAAGAGTTATCTATATAAAAACAATATTTACTCTTATTTTATGTGTATTTAATTTTATAGTGTTATTTTTTAGCAAAATAGTAAATATAGAAAGAATTGTTTATTTTGTACAATACCATAAATTATAATTTTTGGTCATTTTGTTAATCAAGCGAAATTTTATCTATGAAATATAAAAGTGCGAAAAAATATATTGAAGTAATTATCCTTTAAATCGGCATATTAACAAATTTAGTCAAAATTAAAAATAAACTAGAATTTAGGTATTTGCATAACAAGGTAGATACATTGAATGTCACATAATTAGGAATACAGTGTGTGTGTATGTGTATATATATATATATATATATATATATATATATATATATATATATATATATATATATATATATATATACCTAAAATATAATGTAAATTGTATTCATGAAAATATACAAATTTTTCAACCTGAATCCCTATTTTTCTAAAATTATAAAACAACGTTAAAATTAAAATACATTATTTTGTACATTCCTTAGATTTTTATATAGATATTAAAAAAAATATTCAGCAGACATTTTAAAATTACATGAATAATATACTAAATTCGTAGAAAATAAAATAAAACCGCGAACGAACGAACTATTCAATTCATTTTAAAATGTATTCAACGTTACGTGTACGTTAACCAATTAAAAATTCGTAATTATCCACCATCTGTCCGTTTTATTAAGATTATGTTGAAAAGATATGTACGAAAAGATTTATATACTAGTTCACCTAACATTGGAATTTAAATATTGTAGGTGTCATTTTTTATTTTATTTATTTTTAATATATATATATATATATATATATATATATATATATATATATATATATATATACAGATAAAATTTGTTACTAGAATAGGAATATTTATTACACACACACACACACTGTTGATTACACAAAAACATATTTATTACAAAAATCAACACATAATAAATATAGTTAGATTTTTGATTACATGAGAAAGTGGAGTAATAATGGATTTAAACTGAAAGACGTGAGAGTTAGTCTTTATTCAGTATTTATAGGACATAAAATGATATACGAGGTCAGACAATTAAGTAATGCGACCGATAACACTGCGAACTTTATTACATAGCAGAAGGACCTTGGCCACCCTCGTACGATCATTTCTTATATCTTTTTACTCTATTGCACAAAACAATGTTAAATGTGCATTTTGATTAGAATTGAAAAATAATATCAATGATTAAAAATCAAGACTAATGAATAAATGGAATAAAGATATTAGATTTTAATGAAATAAACAGAAAGTGGAGCAATAATGGGTTTAAACTGAAAGACGTGAGAGGAAGTCTTTATTCAGGATTTATAGGAAATAAAATGTTTTTATATATATATATATATATATATATATATATATATATATAAATCTATTTTTTAGGTTAGATAGAACTCTTTATAAGGATAATTGCCAAGTCAGTTATCAGTTTACGCGCTATAAGTAACATTAGGATTCAGTATACTTTGGCAAATCATTATGGAACGTTTTACATTTGAGCAACATTTCCAAATTGTAGAAATTTATTTAAAAAAAACAGTTTTCCGTTCACCAAATGTATAGAACACAAAATTTTGTTCAATGACGTAGTTTATTTTTGACTTAACGGATGCGTTAATAAACAAAATTGCCATATTTGGAGTGAGACCAATCCTGAAGTGATTCACGAAAACCCGTTACATCCAGAAAAATGCACCGTATGTTGCAGATTACACGCTAATGGTATCATGGGACCTTATTTCTTTCGAAATTAAACTAGAGAGCGCGTTATCGTCAATGGTGTCATTACAGAACAATGATCAGTAATTATTTGTTTCCAATTTTGCACGATATCGATTTGGAAGAGATGTGATTTCAGCAGAATGGTTCCAAGTGCCATACTTCGACCGAAGTAATCGAGTTATTGAAACAAAAATTCGACGATAACGTTATCTCCAGAAATGGACCTGTGAATTGGTCTCCACGATCGTGTGATTTGACGCCTCTGAATTATTTTCTTTGGGGGATATGTGAAGTCTCTGATTTATGCTTATAAATCAGTAATGATTGAGGCATTACAAACCAACTTAACTCGCGTTATTGCGGATAAAACCCAAATTTCTTGAAAAAGTGACCAGAAATTGGACTGACAGAATCCGATATGTTAAAGGTAGTCGTGGTGCACATATGCCCGAAATCATTTTTAAATGTTATTGCCATAAAATGATCTTTCGAATAATACTAAATAAATGGTCATCCGGTCAATTAGTATGTGTTTTATTTCGATTGAAAATTTTATCACGCTTAAAAAACACTATATATATTATTTTTTATTTCTTTAAATAAGTAAATTAAAAAAAATCTTTTATTGTCGTATCATACAATTGCAATTTACGAATCGCATAGTTATTTATTTGCATGAATAATTTTAAGTTTTACGGTTGAAGTAGAATCAGTATTTTGGTACAGATCGGTTTTACAACATAGTTACCTATGTGTATGATTTTTTATTATTATTTCCAGTAACAATTTAAATAAGTGTATATTTTTTTGATTAATGATCCATCAACTTGAACTGAATAAAAATGATATTCATTATAATACTGGTCATTTAAATGTTAATAAAGAAAAAAAGATTTATTTTTTCAATATAACAGAATTATGAAGAATAACACCGGTTACAGAGATGTTTATCAATTCAAAGAATTGAATGTTACCGCTTACATTTTTTTTTAGTCTGATACGGAATCTGTTTTGATGAAATAAAATTTAAATACAATTGCTTTTGATGATGTGTATACAAATAAATTTTAAAATTGTTTTTTGTATTTTAACTCGGCAAGAAAATGAAATTAATTTAAGTAAACAATAATTGAAATATTTTAATTGAAGAATGTTTTGAAAAAGAATACTTGTAAATGAAATTCCATATATACATACATACATACATACATACATATATATATATATATATATATATATATATATATATATATATATATATATATAAAACGTATGTTTATGAATATAAAAACATACGTATATTTATTTCAAATAGTTTCTAAATATTTACATATTTCTTGTTTATGTTTATTATTATACATATATTTTTAGGATAGTGGAGAACGTATAAAAATAATTTAATTATTTTGTCTTTTCTGTGTTTCAAATTTATATTGATTGCTTTTTAGCAAACAGAAAAAAGATCTTTATTATTTGACATTCCATATAATTATATAGGCATATTCAAGTTATGACAGAATATTAATTACTAATTATTTTGACAAATATTTTTGCTGCAAGTTAACAATTTATATTATTTTATTTTAATTGCACTATAAAACGATGTCATACTAATGTTACAATTCAAATTCAATTTTTATTCAGTTTGACCTTTTCCATAATTCGATCATTTTTTTTCAGATAGAATTATTGAAACTTATTCATAATTAACATTTTTTCTTTTTTTAAAAATGATAAATTATTGATATTTATACCAGTAAATAAAAAAAAATAAGTATAAAAATTTTGAATATTTTTAAATTTGGTAATTTATCCAAATGTAACGCCTAGATTTGTATTTAATTAAGAAACATGTGTATGGTTTATTTTATTTATTTTTAATAAAACACAAATCTAGATGTCACATTTGGATGATCCTATATATATATATATATATATATATATATATATATATATATATATATATATATATGTATATGTTTAGGATTTTAAAGATCAGTTTGTGGGCAATGTATTTTTTTAATTCCTGATTTGAATGAGTTACCGTTCTCCTTGTTTTACATTTTTGATATCGTTATTCTATTTACACATTGATTTTACCTTTTCATACATATTTAACTGTCAGCCACAATTTCTATTGTGTGCTTTTACATTATATTATACAGTATTTGTTACCAAATTTTGTTTCAACGTTTTTACTTTTTCACTACATTTGCAACCTTTATTTATTCTCCAGAACAAAAGAGTATCATAAACGTTCTTTTAAAATGAAAAAAAATATGTAAATTTAATATTAATGAGATTTGTTTAGATATCTTTTTTGTTTATCTTTCGCAAATTTATTCCTATATCAAGTTTTTTTATTCTGATTTATTATTTTTCATGATTACTACTTCATTCAACAATAGAAAATCATAGTAAATCATTGATAATCGTTCATTTTTTTTGTCCATTTCTGTTCTTCAGAAATGAGTATCATCAAAAATGAAATAGTCAACAGTGTCGAATACAAAATCTTACAGGTTTATTGATGGCTCGTTTTTGCAAATCGAATTATTTTTAATGCCAAACTGTACCTTAAATTGAATCCTATAACACAGAAATACTAAATTTTATACACTTAATAAAAATGAAAATATATCAGATAACACATATCTATATTTATGCAGTGAATTAAAATATTGTCCAAGAGTTCATAAATCAAAAAATAGCCAAAATGTTTTAAATACTTTTTATATCACATTAAATATTTTTATTAACAAATTAATTAATATGTTTTTCACAAAATTGTGTTTTAAATATACATATTCAATCATAATTTGCATACATATCATAACTAATTACTATGTTATTTTCTTTAATTATTTCTTTAGTATTTGTTTGGTTATATAATTTAGAATAATTTATTTACTTGTTTTTTCGGATATCAAGTTTAAGCGCACACACACACACACACACACACACATATATATATATATATATATATATATATATATATATATATATATATATATATATATATATGTATAATTCTCAAAACACTGAAGATAACGGAGTAACCAATGAAAATATAATAATAGGAGAACAATAAAAGATTATTATACATTGTAATAAAATTTTATGCAGTTATGGTATTGATTAATTGACTTTTTAAAAACAAAGAATTCAGACTATAAATGTTACTGAATAAATCTGATATTAGAAATAGTATTGTAATTATATTTTTATTAAACATAACTAATATAAAAAAAATCCGGTTAACCAGTCTGGAATCTTTTCGATATTTTATCTCTAGTGCGAAATGCAAATATCACCTCACGGCAAGACGTTAAGAGGTAATTTAAAAAAAGAATACAGTAATACCTTCGATTAGTCCGGTTTGAAATTTCTCAAAAAAAAATTTTTTTACTTGAAAAAATCCTACTAAAAAGTTTTTCTTGAAAAAAATCCCAAAAAATTAATACATAAAATTATTTTTATACACAAATTTTCAAGTTTTCCCCTTTATTATGAAAACATAATAAAAAAGAAAACCGAAATCGTATATGCACATTATGCGCAACGCATGCGCAGATTTAGTTTTATGGTCTTTTTTTCTTTTTCAATTAGTTTTCGATTCGCTACTCTAGAATAAAGTCGATTTTTTGATAATTAAATTTTATTAAACCATTTGAAAATGAATTTAAAATGGATGTATATACCTTTGATTTTGTTTTGTTGATACATACAGACAATTTACTGAAAAACAGGAAAAAGTTTGTTTGGAACCAATTAACGTTTTTTGTATTTAGTTAATGTTTCGATTAGTCCAGTTTCAATAAATCCGGCAAATCAGTGGAACACATTAACCGGACTATGCGAGGTATTCCTCTGTATATGGATAATAGACGATAATATGCCTTGAGTTTAAAAAAAAATCAGTGAAATCACCAATAGGGTCGGTTTTAAAAACTGTATTATCTATTTATATAAATGTATATATAATCATATAATAGGATCGGTTTTATAATACTGTATTATCTCTCTCTCTCTCATACATACATACTCTCTCTCATACATTCTCTACATACATACATATACTATATATATACATATATATATATATATATATATATATATATATATATATATACACAAACATACACACATACTTACATACATACATACACAAATACATACATACACACATACATACATACACACATACATACATACACATACATACATACATATACATACACACGTATACATAGGAATATGTGGCATTTGCATATCTATATGTGAACATATACTAAAAATTTCTTTTTGACAATTCTATTTACAAGGAAGTTGAATAAATACATGTAATAATTAACATTATTTTGGAAAAATTAAAAATGAAATAAATGTTTATTTAAATATTTGTATTTATATGTATATATATATATATATATATATATATATATATATATATATATATATATATATATATATATTGGAATGTATTTGCTACAATTTTGCGTATAAGGAAGTTGTAAATGATAAACAAAAATATTTTATATAAATCAATGACCGTTAAACATGTCCCGTTAATAAATAATTTTAATCTAGAACGATATGTATTTTTTTAACTCTCGCGAAGTTTATTTTTTTTATGGGTATTAAAACCGTTTCGAATCAATGAAATATGTATTTTCTGTATGAACACTAAAAATAAGTATGCGTCGCCGTTGTCGAAATTAAGAATATTTTTGACACTTGTTACCTGCCAACAACGAACAGATGATACTATATACAGTTAGGTTGTAGATCATCATAACTTCATATTCGAATAGGCACTATTATAACACGTTGCGGTGATTGTGGGAAAACCTGTTCTTGTGTCATATAAAAGAATTGTTTTACAGGTGCCTGCGTAAAAATAACAACGCTGCCAAAGTTAAGACACTGACGTATGACAGTAATTAATATCTAATCGAATTCGATTTGAGAATTTGTCTAAGTTACACTTTTACTTTGTATTAGTTCGAGAATAAGACGCATTCTTTCATTCGATTGTATAACGGAAAAGCAATCACGTATTATATCCAAATTAGAATTGTGTATGTACAATGTATAGTCTAATGACAGTAACCACTCATTAGCTATTGTTCTTGGAGTGGATTATTTTATCTGATTCTTGTTCTGTCCGGTATATATTATACGTGTTTTATTTACACTTTTACTTTTTACAATTCATTTTTGTATTTAGATACTATATATATATATATATATATATATATATATATATATATATATATATATATATATATATATATATATATACACGCAAACAAAGCGTAATTTAATTATTACTGAAAAATATATAAATTGATCTTCATAGAACTTAATATTTTCTGGGAATAGCATATGATAATATAGATTCAATAAAAAAAATCTTACTTATTTCGAATCTTAGAAAATGAACGAATAATTATATAAAAAAACAACTTATTAAGAATTCTATATATCACACTAATTAAGCAGTATGTGTACAATGGACCTTTCCAGACTAGTTAGCATGCATACAGTACTCACGCCCATTTCCACTCGTTTCACACCCTCATATCACCAAACTCCTCCACCTAAAAAATTAGTTTTCCGGTAAGAGCGTGTGAGACGAGTGGTAATGGGCCGTGAATACTGTATGCATGTTGACTTGTGTGAAAAGGCCCAATGGGAGTATTCACACTAGTCAACATTCATACAGTATTCACGGCTCATTACCACTCGTCTCACACGCTCTTACCAGAAAATTAATTTTTTTAAGTGAGGGAATTTGGGATAAGAGGGTGTGTGACGAGCGGTAATGGGCGTGAATACTGTATGAATGTTGACTAGTGTGAATACCCCCAATGTTTGTATCGGTGTTTTTTTAGGCGTAGTAAAACATTAAATTAAATCTCAATCGAAAGTTATATCTAACCTAAAAAAATCTTTATCATATCTTTATATATATATATATATATATATATATATATATATATATATATATATATATATATATATATATATATATAAGGGGATGTTTTTCTAGGTTAGATATAACTTTCGATAGAGATTCAATTTAAAATTCTATCACGCTTAAAATACCCTATATATTATATTTGTAAATAAATATTAAATTTATGGCCATTTAAACCAAGTGTCAATATTAATTTTTTTCTTTTTAATTGTCATCTTTACAAAATAAGTATTGATATTATTTATATAGAGAAATAAAAATCACCTTTGATGAAGTAGAAACTAAAATGTATATAAATTCATTTGAAGAAATAACATTAATATCATTTTATATGATACTGTATATCTATAATAATTTTCAACATAAATTGTATTATTAAACTTGGACTATGGGGCACTCATAATCAGTGTACGATCGAACTATAACAGTACTCGGCATTGTATACGAAGCACTTAGCAAATAGTTTCCAAATCATATAACACCCGTTATCATATTTACAAATTATAAAAAGTATAATACTTCTAATTATTATGAATGAAAAATTGCATGATTGATGAACATTAATTAAATAGTTTCAATAATGTAAGTTTTTAGTCATTTTCAAATCATTGATACTAAAAGAAATGATAATATAAAGTCAGTACTTAACTGTAAATAGCATTCAAATGATTAACAAAAAAGACAATTATTTAATTTGGCAAAAATAGCCTCATCGTAAAATTAATTCTGGTATAATTTAGTATTATATGGGGCCATCCAAATGTGACGCCTAGATTTGTGTTTGATTAAAAAGAAACTTGTGTATAGTTTCTTTTCAATAAAACACAAATCTAGGCTTCACATTTAGATGATTCTCTCTCTCTCTCTCTCTCTCTCTATATATATATATATAAAATCATTTTGAGTTTATAATTATTAGCGGGTAAAGGATTTCTAAATTGTTTGGACATTAAGGACTATTTTTTTAACGTAGATAAGACAAGAACTTATATTGAATATCACATAAATTATTTTATTAAACGACACTATAAATATTTATATATATATATATATATATATATATATATATATATATATATAGAGAGAGAGAGAGAGAGAGAGATGTTTTTTAAGCATGATAGAACTTTAAATTGAATTCCTATCGAAAGTTCTATCTAATCTAAAAACATCTTATTATATATATATATATATATATATATATATATATATATATATAGTGTTTTTTTAGATTAGATAGAACTTTCGATAGGGATTCAATTTAAAATTTTATCACGCTTAAAATATATCCTCTCTCTCTCTCTCTCTATATATATATATATATATATATATATATATATATAATTTTTGATTCAATATTAATTTCATCTGAATACACTTTAACCAGTATCAACTTGTGTTTACATCCTCAATAAATGATTCATTCTTATTAATAATCTAGTGCAGATGAACATAGTTTTTTCTTTGATTTTTCTTCCTTTTATTTCATTTTAGTTTAATTCAATAAATGCATTGAACAATATTTTCATTTTTTCCATGATTCATACCAAGACTTATTTTTCGATTGGCTTCATCCAATTCTTCAGTCATTTCTCTTAACTGTTCTAGATTATCTATAGAGTATCGTGACTTATTTGGAGGCAGTTACAACTTTTATCATTTACTTGTATTTCTTTATTGCTCCATACATTTACTAAAGACGCGCAAAAAATGTTGGCGTATTTTTTAAAACTTTTTCCAACTATGATGTTTTTTGAATCTATAAAAAATCACTGACAATGTTTTTTTTTTAATATATACATATTAATACATTTCTTATTTGATACTTGTTTACAAGTAGTTGAAGAAGTTCAGTTTTTTTCAAGCATATTTCATATTGCAAGACATATTCAGTGTAATTATATTTTGTGGTTTTGAGGTTACTCTTCTAAGAATCGAATTGTGTTCCGTTTAGACGGAAATACTTACAGCAATTGATATTTGATATTAAAATTGAGATCATACGTAATATAAAGTGTATATATATATATATATATATATATATATATATATATATATATATATATATATATATACATACACATACATGCATACAGATTATTCCATATTTTGTTTACTTTATAAAATTTAATTTTTTAAATTTCAGTTCTATCGATGATTCAAATGCACGTGAATGTTTTTAAAACGGAATTGCATTGATAATATTTATCTTAGTTGTACCTATATATTCAATTCGTATTAATCATAGTATAATCCGTTTTACGCTCTAACTGTTGGATTATATCAAATCAGTTGGTAAAGCATAATCGTTTCTATCTTGGTAAAGTCATATTAAGAGATAGTAAGGTTTTAATAATACGTTGACTTCTCTGTTTCAGATTAGTATCTGTTTCAAAAGTCCTTAATTTAGCACCGGTATTGTACAGCGAATTAACTTGTGCGATAGTTACCATTATCCTAGTTAACATCATTTTCCTACCTATGTAGATATAATGTTAGACTGACGTAATTACACCATGCTTTAATTAACATGTCTCTCGCATACACGGAGCGTACACAGATAAATTTCGAACAAAGACACATTTACGACGAATCCACCTTATCGCGATCAGTGCATCTCACTTGCATGTTTCTTGTCCAGTTGCAAATTATCCTTATTCTACACACCCTTCACGGTCAAATGCTTCCCAAAGTTGTAAATTCTGACAGTGTTATCGTCGTGCCCTTTGTGTCATTAACAATTAGTACGGGGTCCGGGCGAACGACGGGGACGGGGACGAGTCAATATGACACGGGAGACACAAAGTGTGGGTTCCAGTGTGCAAAAGACACCGGAGCGCACGGTCAACTCGACCGAGTCTAGTGACAAACTGACAGCCGTTCTTTATATCCGATCTGTTTTATTTGTGTTTGACTTTTATTTTTTTTAGTCATATTCAACAGTCAAAAGAACGATTTGTGAACGAGTCATTTGAAATTATTTTTGAATTGGCCAATGATAATTTCTAAAGAAAATTTATGAAACGCAGATTATTATTATTTTTTTAAATCGAACATTATATATATATATATATATATATATATATATATATATATATATAGAGAGGGAGAGAGAGAGAGAGAGAAAGAGCAGCATCAACTCCTTTTTATCCACTGCTGGATGAAGATCTCTTAAATTTTCTACTTCCAGGATCTAATGTTTTTCATTTCCATTTCAAATTGACAAACTTAAGACTATTTAGTCTATCCATGGGATTCTTCTTGGATCCTTTTATATTTAATTCACAATTAATAATGTGTATTTTCTATTGGGTTGCTCTTCTCATTTGACGATATTTTTTCTTCTTGTCGCTATATTTTATTCTTAATATGCATTTTCAATGGTACTCTTTGTTGTCTGAAATTAGCGAATTATTCTGTGATTTAAGATACATGTTTCACTATCATAAGTGGGATTATATGGGATACATTGATCAATTTTTTTCTTCAACCAGAGTTTTGTTGAAATTGACATATCATCATCGTCGTCGTAAAATCATCATCATGATTTTAGCTTTGTAAAAAATGATTTCAATATTAAAATAAGTCTAGTTACTGAATAACATAAATGAAAGAAATTAATTTTAAAAATGAATCCAAAAAGTAAAATTATTTTACTGTTGTTTTGATGATATGGCCAGTTTGTTTCAGCACAACCAAATCAATTAACTCAACACGATAACATTTTATAACTGTTCAATTATCATATATTGATTACTTTTTTCAATAATTCTCAATATTTCATTTACCATATCTTAACATCTTAATAAAATAAAAAATTATAATGCTACAATGTGAAGATGATGATGGCTATCAAAATATGAAAACAATAATTGAACATTTCCTATAAAAGATTATGTTTTTGTGGAGTGATCAATTTATGTTAAAATTATTTACCTGCATTTTCATATCATCTGTTAATAAAATTGTTTCTTTAATTTTTTCCCACAGTACTTTAGTGAAATATCGATAATATGAATATAAATTTTAAAAAATTCGCGTTAATTAAACTTAAATTTTTCTAAGAATATTTGTTTTTTTAAAATTCATGATTATAGTTAATGAGAAGTAATTGTATAAAGCATTGTTTCTGTATTAAGAAATCAACATATGTGTATAAAGCAATTGAATTAAAAATTGCAGGTGTAGATAATTAATACGTGTATATAGATAAGTATTGTGATAAGTAACATGTGTTGAAAAAAGAACATAGTATTTTATGTGGCGCTTCATATATTTTTTCTTTATCTTACTTTATAAAAATGTTAACCACTCGTATAATATTAGAATTAATAACTTTATATACAATTTAAATTGGAGATGAACATTTATTGTTATCACTCATTTAGTTGATCAAAATATTGTCAAGTAAGAATTGAGGAAGTTATATTTTTACTGGTAAAATGTATTAATAGTTGTAAATAATAACGTGGAATAATTGTATATTTATTATAGAAAAAAGTATAGAAGTTGTGATCAAATTCCAGTCAATAATGATCTACACAAAAATAATAAAAAAATATAATAATTCATTTATTTACTGTAGAACTCTTTGTTGATACTTAGCTTGAATTAATATTGAACTATGGTGTATTTACTAATTTTTAAGTATTTCTGTAATCAAAACTTTTTTTAAAAAAATAAACAAAGCAATTAGAATAAAGAGCAAAATTATAAAAGTGAAATATTCACTCCAAGATTACAAGATTTTGTATGTTGAGTAGTCACTTATTCATCATTTTCGTACATTTCAATGATCATGTTATCTTCTTCAGAACATGAAATTATAAAATCAATTTAAATAATAATTAGATAAGTGATTAAAAAGTACTTTTATAAAATTTTGTAATATTGGAGAGTGAGTAATTAATGTAAAAATGATTTTTTTATATTCGAAAATTTAAACAGTGTTTATAGTAATTATAAAATACACAACATTTAAATTTATAAATATTGGATAAAATTGTAGAAAACCATTGTTGTTAATCTCTTGAAATAGAAGTAAATATAAAAACGTAAACATCTATTATACAATTATATTTTTTTAAATAAATGGAAGTAAATCATTATAGATCGTTTATTCATGAAAATGTTATTCGTTCTTAAATGTATTTTTCATGATTTTCCGATAAGCCTTTTTTATCGATTCAGAGTTGTTTTTCTTCATGTCATATTTGTAAAAAATATTCAAATGGTTCAAGGTATCAACTAGATTGAATTGAGATTTAACTGATTCGAAAAATAAAATAGTCTAAGTATTTACTTTGAAAATCTTTTTAAAAATAGTTCGATATATAATGATATATTTTTATAAAATCTTTTATTAGATACTAATTATATGCTTGGACACGAACATACACCCACTTGTATACACTTATATGTACATAAAATCACTTTGTGCTTATATGTATATAAAAAGTAAGAATATACACATTTATATATATATATACAATTATGTAACTATCAATTAGATGAATAAAAACTTGAATCAATACTAGATTTTTTTGAAACAAGATTAGAATTTTTTTGTGAATTAAAAAATTTTTTTACTATCATAACTACTACTTATAAAATTTGTGGTTAAAATAGTTGGTATTGAATTTTGTGAATTATTTATTATTAATTTTTTTTTACATAAAATAGATATTATATATTACATAGAGAGAGTATCAATCTTTACTGAATTATATACATTTTATTCTCTTAATCTAATTTTAAAAAACCTTCATTGGCAATGATTTGAAAATAATAGAATGAATAACATTTCAAACTCGAATATTTCTATGAAAAAGTAAACTTTCATCAACTTGTTTTTTATAATTTTTGAATTTAATTTCTAGTGTCAGATAATTTTTGGTATAAAAAGAAAATCTATTCTATAATTGATATTCTTTCAAGTCGGATATTCTATAAAAGCTTTAAAATATAAATTAAAGTCACGAATTTACGTCTATTTTCGAAATTGTCTCATTACTCATATATTTCACTATGATTGTCCATTCTGAAATGTTTGTTTAGCACGAAACGAGTTACATTTCTTTGAATTATTTCTATATGTTGTTCTGTTACTGAATGATTCATAGACTCAAACAATACTCAAAGATTTCACAGAAGTTAAATAAGCTTTTTTTAAATACTGGGAAAAATATTTTCGTATAGCAATGTTTAGATATTCATTGTTTAAAAATTTAGAATTTTAGATATGTATATAATCCTTGGTCAAAATACCTTATGGGAAAATTATTTAACTAATTATTAAAAAGAAACCTTCCTAAGACCATTTTTTATCAAATTAATATTTTAACAATTCTTGTCAAGAATAGGAATACTTACAACGACGTATTGTCTTTATAAGACTTATTTCAGATAAAGTTTCTTCTAGGCTTCTTAAAATGTAGTTGTTTTCTTTTTAATATGTTTATTTATTTATTTATTAAAAAATATATAGCACTTTTTATTGATAGTTGATTAGTTTAAAATAAACCGAGCACACTGAAAAATCCAATTTGCTGAAATATAATGTATGTGATTGTTCTTGTTTTTTTTATTTTAAATTTTTCACTTAAATTTTATTTTCATATTAAATTCATATTATTTTTATTTATTACATTCACGATTTGTTATTGATATTTAGTTTTGAATTTATATTTGAGTCGATTTATAAAATTAACAAAAAGTGTTCAGAATTCTTTGAAACTTGCAAATTTTCAAAAATAAAATTCATTGCAAAACAAAAAAAGTACATACAAAAAAAAAACGATATTGCATTGAAATCTGCACTGCGTTGCATATATGATACGTGACTTACCTGTTGTGCCGCAATTGGATCACGGGCAGGAGAGCTTTTTGGGTACTAGGTCACCGAACAACTTGTCACCACAACTGTTCTAATGGGACGAACACAACACGATTGGCGTGCGGTAGGTAGGAAACATTCACTTGCTCGCTCGTGGTCAACGTGTGTTCATTAAATTCGTTCATTATTTATCACGATAATTGCTTCGAAAACATGATATTTGGTCATCCAACCGACCGGTGTAATTGTGATGTTTAGGGTCAAGTTGCTTTCAATGTGCCGACGTTGTGATACATTAGTGGTAATAGGCTTATAATACCACTCTATTAATAAATAAACAAATATTTGTCACGAGCAAACACAATTATATATTGATAGCATTATGTTCACGTACTTTTGAATGTATTGCTTTACGCGATGTAATAAACATTTCTTTCTAAATCACTGTAAGAACTCATGTTCAGTCCTGATTGAATACTGTCATTGGTTATGGTCGCGTGTTGAAGTAATACTTTTTATATTCACATATATATATATATATATATATATATATATACATAAATCATATAAGACTGCCCAAAAATATTGGGGCAAGTTAAAATTTGGAAACAAATTGGTGTTATTCACTTTTTTAAATTTCTCTTTTTTATAACCTTACTTAAATTCTCTAGTGAATAGTGTGAAATTTGATTCAGAAATTAAAAAAATGTACATTTATGTTCATTTTTTTACCTAAATGACCACGTTTTGATTTGTTTACTGTCAGATATATTTTTATTATTATTTGCAAAATTTTGCATTATTCACATTCTGTTGAATTTCACTTCCTGTCGTGTTTAAAATTTTCCATATATTTTTCAAATTGTTGAAGTGTTTTTTCTGACTACTCGATTAGTTCATCCTAGAAATCAGGTGATTGTGGTATCCAGATTATCCTTTTTAGTAAACCTGACCATTCCTTCTTCGCCAAATATTGTTTGCATAACTTGAATGAGTGTTTTAGGTCGTCATATCTTTGAAACACAAATCAGTCCCAATTAATCGTTGATCTGAAAGAATAATTCTGTGTCCAAAATGTGACCATATGAATCTTTTGTCATTTTTCCTCGAATCTTAACAACATTTCCAATTTGATCGTTTCCAAAACATCTCTACGTTATGAAACTTCTTTCTATATTTAAATGTGTACGTTAAAAAATCTTCTAAAATCTTCTTTCCTTCTTAATAACGCACAATCCTTTTATTTTGTACCAAAAATTTCGAATTTAGATTTATCAGTTTAGAATATTTTTTCAATCTCCTTTTTCCAATTCTGATACTTCTTAGTACAAGTGTTTTTTATTCCCAAGTGAGCTAATGACTTCTTTAAACAAATAAAACTAAAAGTACTTCTTTCTAATCAAACTACGATTAACTTAGAAACTGATATAAACGTTTAACAACTATAGTTGATCTCTTGAGCGATTTTAAGTGTAGTCAATTTACTTATATTGACTATAATTGAAGATTCATACAAAATCGTCCTGCACAAAGTTTATTAACAACTGTATTATTAGATTCTTTTTTTAATAATGTTTTATGATGTAAATCGTGGTATTTTCAAACAAGCTGAATTTTCTTTGCATCATTTTGCCTTCTTTATAAGAATTAAAAATGGCAGAATGTATTTTAGTTGATATTTCGCGACTTCTCGTTATTCCAAAAAAGCACTACAAAAACTATAATGGTACGAATAATATTTTTCAATTAATTAATCCTTTTATACCCGAAAAATACAAATGTAAATAATACAAGAAATATAAATGAGAAAACCCAGTGAACGTAATCAGCAGTCATTTTAAAAATAGTTTTTTAAAATCACATTAAAATTTGCATCTATTTATCAAAATAAAAATTTCATTACTTGTAACTTTTCAATAAAAAAAATTATTAACTAAGATTTTGTAACTCCGTGTTCTAAATATCTGTATGGAAATCACAATGCGTATTACCGAAAAGTGAACAATAAATAATTATTGATTAGTTTCATACAATCCTTTGGTGTTAAAGAATGAATCATTCAAAAAAATATTATTTTTTTGTTAGTTGTAAGAAAATTGACAATTTTTTCCAAAGCAGAAAATTTAAAAATTAAAAAAAGTCCACTGAACTTTGTTTTGTTCCCAAATACAACAGGTAAAATAGACGATGAAACTTGGACAGATAATTTCAATGATTCAGATTGTTTTAAGCGACGTTAGAGATCTTTTGAAATTCTAAATACAAGCAGTGATCAGTGTAGAAAATATTTACGTTGTGTTTTTTATAAATGCAGAATTTTGTAAAAGAAATAAACTTTTAGGAACTAATGACACCTAATGTCTTTCTAAAGTAGTTGATTTCAAAGCAAAGATTTTAATATTGCATCGTGACCATATCTCTCAAGATTATATATTGTCATGATAGATGATTTAAAATTGTATATTTTAGATAAGTGAGATAAAATACTGACAAATTATATTTAAGAATTATATGAAGCGTTATCCAAAAGTTATAATAAGCAAGAAATATCATAGTATTATTCAACTAAGAGAAATTGATCATATTAAGATTTATTTGTTAGTTATAAATTTACCTGGTTAATATATTTTATATTAAAAAGTCAATTTTTCGTTTTATTATTGCAATATATTAATATTTATCGAGATTCTTACAAATATCGAATGCATTCATAAAGTAGATTTATGCGAGTACACAATTTTAAATCTGAAGCGGAAGTTAACAAAAAAGAAAATAAGAATTATATGATAGGGTTGAAGTTTTGTTGGATATTGTTTGTGAGTATATATATATATTCTTGGAAAAAGTTTGCAGCTCTTTGAAATGAGTTTACTTATCAGGTAGTGGAGTTCTAAAGTACAGTTGCAATAAAACTGGTTACATTCGTAATTGTTTTAGGACATTTTTTTAACATAGCTCGAAAAACTATATTAAAAGTTGTACTCAAATAAAAAATATATGTATGGTATTTTATAAATTTTAAAATATAAATGATATTACATCAGATAAAGAAATATCAAAAGTTTTTGTTAAGAATTCTTTATCAGAAAGGTAATATAAAAGTAGATTTACGTTATTTTTATTTTTGGAACTGTGGCTGATTTAGTTTAACACAAATGAATTTTTATCTCCAACACCACAATGGTTATAAAGTGTTTAATAATCACTTATTGTTCACATATTGTTTATACATATGTTGGCTGATGCGCATTTCAATGGCGATGCCATCATCGTCAGAGCCTTTGTTTTTTTTAAAAAAAAAAATATTGAACACTTTATAACCATTGAGGTATTGGAGATAAAAATTAATTTGTGTTAATATAGATTGACGTTATTCTATTTTAAAAATAAATCGTGTCAAGAAAAGTCATATTTGTCGATGATAATACAGTTGAATGAGATGAAAAGTGTTTATTTTTTTTTAAAAAAAATATTGCATGAGAAAATATTCGTGCACAAGTATAACAATTTAGTTTTTATAAAAAAAAATGTAATTCGTACTTAATCGATTTTAAGATATTGTAAAATACACAAATAAATATTGTGTATTTTTAAAAATTATGTTATTATTGGCCATTTTTTTCTAGTATTATACTCAACATTTATAAGCATTTATTTTTCTCATTTTATTTATTTCTTTAATTTTGAACCGATATTTTAAACAATCTAAAATGATAAAATTTATTATAAAATTAATTTAGAACGCCAAATTTGTAGGAGTATGTAAGATAATTGGATACTTTTGTAACCGAATATCTAATAAATTAATGAACGTTATAATCAAAATTCAATTTATCGTCATCTCTTAGAAATATTTCTTTTATATTTAATTAAATCGTTGACGTGCACGTTTTCTCGTAAATAAATCTGAGCATTTTAAATATTTATGTAAAAATGTTACGATACGTTATAAACACATTAAAGAAGAGATGTTTTTACTAAACGCGATTAGATAGTAATTACGTTTAACATTTTCCCTTAAAGAAAACGAATGCAATTAACTGCTCTATTGAACGTGAATCGCATTTACTGGATAAAAAATGTATACTGAATTTTACGACTTATTGTTTATTAACTAAGAAGCAGACAACAACAATCTAAACATGTTTTATAATTCCTATACAATCATTTTAATATTTGATCATCTCTTCGGATTTCATTTTATCTTTTCATCGATGACTATGTAGAATGCTTCGAGCTATTTCTTGATAACACTATTGTAAAAATTTCTCTACTTTTGCTCCATCAATGCAGTATTTACTAATGAAGTGGCTAGCACGATTAAAACATTATATATATATATACTTGAAAAGTATTTAACAATAATAAATACAGATGTATGTCATATCATGTTAATGAATAATTTACTATATGTACTTATACTATTTTCATTTACTGTTAAATCTTAAATATTCTACATTAGTGTCTATTTAATCATTGTAAAACATATATAAAGAAAAAAAACTATATATTTTATTATTTATTATTTTACATACATGTATATGTGTGTGACATTCGTACATATATGAAAATAATTTGATTATTGACGTACACTAATGGGTAAATCTACAGCTGTTTTGTTGGTTAATAACTCATCAGTGGCCTTAATACAATAAAATAAAACAGTATTTTATTTATGTCTGCTTTGTTTGATTTGTTCAGTCTATTTTTTTTTGGTAAAAATATATATTATTTTTATATATACAAGACGCAGCACAAAAAATAATCAGTAAATGTTATAAAGAATTTAATTTCTATTTATATGCTTTATTTTAGTCACGTTGAGTATTTTGAAATATATACAAGAGATTTTCAATTTTATATATATATATATATATAAGGGTCGTTTGATAAGTATGGTAAATTTATTAATTGTTTAATTTAATTAAATTTGTTAATTTAGTTTTCATTACTTTTTTACCATACTTATCAAAAGACCCTCGTATATAAATGATGTATAAATTTGTTAATGATTATTATTAATGTTATGATAAATTAAAGCAGAATATTAACACTAGATATACCAAGAATTTATATAAACCTATCTCGACCAATTAATCGATTATTTTGACAGGTTGGTATTTAGTCTAAAAAATTGTAATTTTTATTGTAATAAAAAAGAGCTTTTAATAATAAGAAATTATATTTTTCACTTAAATATTGAAATTACATGATATGATAAATAATAGTAATAGTGCCCCTTTATTTCATTTTTCATTTTTCTTAGCGCTATTTTGACCGGTTGGTATATCTAGTATTGAATAAATGGTTTAGTGAAATATTGTATTTTTAATTGTGATAGTTATTATTTTAATTTTCTTTACTATTGTCATAAAATATTCTGTGCACGGTTTAAATTAATGAATTATTTGGGAAAAATAAACCAACAAAATTTATGATTTTGTAGTTATCAATTTAAAAATTTGTTTTTAAACCAAATATATTTTTGTAAGGCCGATTATCAAATACAAGTTATATACTACTTAAAAGTGCATCGGAATTATTAATATTGAATAACCGAATGAATAGTTCAGTGTTTGAAAATCAAAGGAAATTTAGTAATAGTTTATACAAAATAATAATCAGTAGAAAGATTTTTAAGAATAATGAAGTTTTAAATATATAAAAAAATTATATATTAAATTTATTATTCTCTCTATATAAATATTTACATAATTTTATAAATATATAGGTGATAATTTTTATCTCAAAAAATCTATAAACTTATGCAGAATATACATACAAGTTGCAACTTGTTAGTTAGTTGTAGGGAGTAATAACGTATTTTGAAGTGCAATGGAAAATTTTAGGTAATAAAATCACACAAAGAGTTAATATTAAATTGTGGGTATGTCTAAACTAATAATATACAAACTTTTTGATTAACAGAAGAAGTTTATGTAAATTTTTATAATGGTATTTTTTTAAAAATACAAATGGTCATTTTTGGCATCGTTTCCAAGTATTAAAACAATCAATATAAAAATATTTTTATCTGAATTTGATTGACAGAGAGGTAAAGAAAAATTGACCAGAGTTATCGTTTAATAACTCGATTTTGTATTAATATAATAAATCTATTTCCAAATTGCCTGAGGTTACCTATTTTTATTTAGTGAACGTATTTCATATTTTCTCGTTGCGAAAGATAATATTTTTTCTAAAATCAGATACATAATTTTAATCATAGTTAATTTTGTCATTGTGATTAATAACTTAAATGTAAATAAATTAGTAATTCCCAACACCTGAAGATTTTATAAAAATGTTCAATAATTATTTATTATTTACTTTTGCTCATAATTTTGAATAATATATATTTTAAATCCTATAATAAATGTTTGTAGAAATTTATTTTTCTACATTAATATAAATGCAATGGACTTTATAAAATTCTTTTAATATGGCTAATGTATCAATTTGTGACTTCTGGACATTAAAAGAATTTCAACACAACTATTAAATTCTAAATTACAAAAATATATATATATATATATATAATTCAAGAAAGTTATATGCATTTTTTTATATTTTTATTTAATCTTTACGTTTTATAATTTGAAAGTGAATTATTTTAGTGCAATTAATTATCACTAATTACAGTGCAAATCGCATATTATGTATAATTTTATTACTTACATATTATAACTAATAAGTTAATTACTAGCACAAAACTAAACTTTTAAAATTTAACATGAATTATGTGACAAGCTCTGTTTAAACAACTTCACTCGTTAGTTGCCGCGAACTTATTTAAATTATATTACTTTTTATAACATCGAAATTTATTAACCTACTATTTCTACCGACTATGTATTTATTACGTCTAATTAACGATAATCATCTAATTATTTATGTAAATTAGGTTTGTCAGGTATTAAAATATTTAATATTGTTTTATATCGTAACTGAAATTATATCAGTGTAATTATTATAAGAAAATTGACGCATAACTAAGTGGTATGGATGGAGTGTTAATGTCAAATGACAGTAATTGTACCACATATATTTTATTTCTGTATGTTATCATTGTTTCATATTCGTGAAATGAGTAACATTAAAACTTCTGTTATTTTACCTTTGATATTGATGTCATGGATTGATATATTTCTACTGTTTATTTAATATTTTACATTTTTTTGCATTGCATACAACATTTTTTATTGCTATTATTTATGTTATATATATTATATATATATATATATATATATATATATATATATATATATATATATATATATAGTGTGTGTGTATGTATGTATATGTATATAAACACGATATAATTAATAACAATAATCAGTAATTCCCAAAACTACAAAACGAAATATATGTAAAATTATATATATATATATATATATATATATATATATATATATATATATATAATATACACTGTAAAAAAATTAAAAAAATCAATTATGAAACGTTCACCAGAAATATTGTAGTAATATCACTATTTCAGTAAATTATCAAAAAGGAGATAATTGTATGACTACTTTTTTCTGTTACAAATATAGTAATTGATTTAAGTTCAGATATAAATTCTTATACTATACAAAGATATTTTTTTTTAAAATACATATACGACAAAAAGCCTGTGAAAAAATACTAATTAAAAAATAGAGGATGGTACAATTAAAAAATTGTGTTTCCATTGTTTGTATCTTGTGATGATAATTTAATTTCAGTAATATGTTGTTCAATTATATTAATTGCCATTATTTTATTTTTTATTACATTTGGCATTGCAGTAATATTGCAAATTTATTGTACACTTACGAACGACTAGTTATAAATATTTCTTTTTTTGATATGAAGAAATATTTCGAAATTAAGTTGAAAAAATTATTCTAAGAAATGTATAGGATCATCCAAATGTGACGCCTAGATTTGTGTTCTATTAACAAAAAGAAACTATACACATGTTTCTTTTTAATAAAACACAAATCTAGGCGTCACATTTGAATGTATTATAAATATAGTATTTCCTGAATGTAAACAATCTGTTATGTACAATATACGAGGTTGTTTGATAAGTCCGTGTAAAAATAAAAACTGCTTCATTTTTTTGAATAAATCGTTTTTATTTTTCAACATAGTCTCCTTTTAGGCTTATACACTTCATCCAACGCTGCTCTAGTTTGTTGATCCCTTCCGAATAACAGGATTTGTCCAAGTCTGTAAAATAGTCATTCGTTCCTGCAATCACCTCCTCGTTCGAATAAAATCTTTTTCCCGCGAGCCATTTCTTCATATTAGGGAACAAATAATAGTCCGATAGAGCCAAGTCTGGAGAATAGGGGGGATTTGAAACGATTTGGAACCCTATTTCCATTAGTTTTGCAGCCACAACTGCTGAGGTGTGAGCTGGTGCGTTGTCGTGATGAAAGAGGACTTTTTTGTGGGCTAATCGGGGACGTTTTTCTTGCAACTCGGTTTTCAAACGATCCAATAACAATGAATAATATGCACCTGTAATGGTTTTACCCTTTTCCAAATAGTCGATAAAGATTATTCCTTGCGAATCCCAAAAGACAGTCGCCATAACCTTCCCGGCCGAAGGAATTGTCTTCGCCTTTTTTGGAGCAGATTCCCCCTTGATAACCCATTGTTTAGACTGCTCTTTGGTCTCAGGAGTGTAGTGATGTATCCATGTTTCATATACAGTGATGAAACGACGCTTAAAGTCCTGCAGATTTCGCTGAAACAGCTGCAAACCGTTCTTGCAACACTTCACACGACCTCGTTTTTGGTCGATCGTGAGCAATCGCGGCACCCACCTGGCGGATAGCTTTTTCATGTCCAAATGTTGGTGCAAAATATTATGTACCCGTTCACACGAGATGCCTACAGCACTAGTAATCTCACGCACTTTCACTCTTCTGTCATCCATCACCATATCATGGATTTTATCAATGATTTCTGGAGTGGTGACCTCAACAGGGCGTCCAGAACGTTCAGCGTCTCTTGTGCTCATATGGCCACTCCGAAAATTTTGAAACCACTTATAAACCGCACTAATCGAAGGTGCAGAGTCACCATAATGTTTATCAAGCTTCTGTTTAGTCTCCTGAGGCGTTTTGCCTTTAATGAAGTAGTGTTTAATCAACACGCGAAATTCTTTTTCGTCCATTATTTGACAATCACTCGATTTCCTTGATTGCAACGATTGTCAAACACAAAGGAATAGACCGATATGGCTGAAACTTGATGTGTGTTCTTCCAAGAGGTGCTACTAATTAAAAATAACCTCGATATGCACCAGTGGTGCCATCTTTCGGAATTTACACGGACTTATCAAACGACCTCGTAAAACATTTTTTGTATTCTTCTTAAACTTTTGCAAAAATGTCTGTATTTCTGTATATGAATCAATTTTAAATCTGAATCACTATATCTATCAATATATATATATATATATATATATATATATATATATATATATATATATATATATATATATATATTTGTGTGTGTGTGTATTTGTAATTCTCATTATTACAATCTCTCGTTTTTAAAAAATGTAAGTAACTACATTTTTTTAAAAAATAAAAATGTTTATCAACGAAAAATGCAAATTGTCGGTAACATTTCACAATGTATTTGTAATTTCTTATATGGATGTATATTGAGTTGTTTTTCTATAAATATTTAATACAAGCTATTGTAATAAAATCCCTTCCTATGATGCTTTAATGATATAGTTCTTTTGTGATGCTTTTTGCTTGCTTGCGTGATCTTTTTTCTTTATAATACTAGGTGCTGTATATATATATATATATATATATATATATATATATATTTATGTATATATATATATATATATATATATATATATATATATATATATATATATATATGTATATATTGTCATTTACGTTTTCATCGACGACATTGGCTTTATTTATTAAATCGAATCGGATTATTTATCGTTGCATACAGATATGAGATCATAAGTATTGTACAATAAAAATGTATATATCTTATTTTTCCACTAAACGACAATCACACATGCTATTAACACATTTGTAACATTGTTTGTATATATTTTTTTAAAAACGGATATAATATACAAATAATATATACATTTTCCACCGGAATAATTTATGAACGTCGTATATTTTCAACGATTGATTTAATCTAGCAGACGAACACGGTTGTAATTACCAATAACAATTAAAAATTCTTTTAATTATTTACTAACATACATATATTGGATATGAAACTGTTTATTTCATTTAACTTCGTCATTACAGTCTGTCATCTTGTCGTTTTTACACTGTTATGTTTTTCATGTCATTATATTGTTCGTTGACTGACTTATCACTCGAATCTAAAAACATTTGGGTGGCATATTTGTACTCGTTTTGTTGGAATTGTAATGGTGTTTTATTCTTTTTCAGTAACAGAAAAAACGAGCTTCCAGGCGCCATATGGAAGCATCGATAACGGAATGGTAAGATCAATTAAATATTCTTAATTTATTAAAATGTGTAAATTATATATGGATGTGTGTATAATCTTAAAGCAAATATATATATATATATATATATATATATATATATATATATAGTTATTAATATGTTTATTTTTCTTCAATCTCAAACATTGAGGAGAAAAAATTGTTTATAGTTTCTTCAGATCAAATAACTAAGCTCAAAAATATTTTAAGTTGGTCTAATTTTATATATCAGATAAAATCGAACTCAAGCTCAATATTTTTGTTATATATATATATATATATATATATATGTATATATATATATATATATATATATATATACACATATATCTATATATATATATATATATATAGAGAGAGAGAGAGAGAGAGAGAGAGTCATCCAAATGTGACGCCTAAATTTGTGATTTATTAAGGAGGTATTCTAATCTAGAATTTCGAAAAAAAATCGATTTTTTTTGTGCATATTTTCAAAGTTTAGATCTTTAAGAATATGTCCTTAAGAGGATTTGTCGAAATTCGAATTATTTTCGGAGTTATAGCTATTTTTGTGACGCGCCAACCAATCCGGTCTGGTCGGAACGAATCAACTTTAAACGCGTTTTTCTCGAAACTACTTTTTTCGACACGGTTGACGTGATATCTCAAGTTCTAATGGACCGATTTACTTGAAATTTGGTACAGAGCTTCTCAATATAGCATTGATTGCCCCCGCCTAGGATTTTTTGAAAATTTCGTTTTTTACTATTTTTAAAAAATTCCGAAAGTTAAAAAAATATGGCAAAAATGATTGTTTTTTCACACTGCCGCCATTTTGCGAAAAAAAATTTTTTTAAATTTCCCTAGGCCTGGATACTACTACAACCTTCTTTTTCAATAATTTCAAAAAAATTTTTGTTCCAAATGATCGAAACGATTGGAACCACGTCAACCAGGAGACACCTTTTTTTTCGAATCCCCACTTTGCGAGCCTGTACCTTTTTCAATTTTGTTTTTTTTTGTTTTTAATAATACTTTTTATATTCTTAAAATGTCAATAAATAACTGATAAAAAATGGATATTAAAAATATTTGTTGGTTTTTTTTATAGTGCCTGAAAAAACGTCTAAAATTCGTGCGTCTAGACTAGAATACCCCCTTAAAAAGAAACATGTGTATAGTTTCTTGTGTTTCTTTTTAATAAAACACAAATCTAGATGTCACATTTAGATGACCTCTCTCTCTCTCTCTATTATATATATATAAATTTACTTCATTTTATAAAAATTCATCAGGTCTATTTAATTTTTTTTATTGCGTGAATTTGTGGAACTATTTGCGAATTCCTAACATTGTTGTTTTTGTTCACTTACAGCAAATATATTTTAAAAAGTCTTTTTGGACCATTTATTACTCGAAATATTTTGTATTTATTTTTTATCATATACTTTGAATCAATAATTATTAAATATTTTAATAACTCTTATTTTGACTTCTTAAAGTATATGTTTGTTTTTTTAAGTGTGATAGAACTTTACATTGAATCCCTATCAAAAGTTCTATCTAACCGAAAAAAACAGTTCTTATCATATCTTTATATATACACACACATCTATATATATATATATATATATATATATATATATATATAAAGGTGTTTTTTTAGGTTAGACAGAACATTTGATAAGGATTCAATTTCAAGTTCTATCACACTTAAAAAAAACACATTAGTTATATTTGTTTGTTCTTTTTAACGACTTTTATCCTGTTCTTTATCATAGATACGCTACTATATTTCGTAATTTAATTTTAATAATTCCATTTCTGCTTCATTATATTTTAAATCGAAATATTTGTATTTATTTTATTGCACAGTTATTTTCAGTAAATCATGTTTATATGTAATTCCGTGAATATTCAAAATGAAATTAATTTCATCAGTTTTTGTTATCATGCAGAATTATTATATCGGATACAAGATGTTGATCTAATCATAGTAGGATGAAAATTGGGTATAGAAACGTATATGTTATTAGAAGCTCGTACCCATTTTTTGCACACCATTGTATGTTTGTATATATGTATGTATGTATGTATGTATATATATATATATATATATATATATATATATATAATGATAGAACTGGATAATATTTTGTGATATAAATTCGCGAACTATTGCTTGTCTCGACACGAAATTACAGGGTTGTTTCGTTATATCCCGTCCGTTTCTCCGTTTTCTCAAGCCACCCTCGTCCCCATCCTCCAATTTCTACATAACTCAAGAAGTAACTTTTCTTCAGTAGTTGTATCTTTTACACTCAACTCACAAACTTAGTTTTTCAACGATATTGTTGTCGTTTATTTATAAGAAGCGGCATACGATCTGATTGTTTCTAGTAATTTTTCATGGGCGTCCGTCTTGTTCGCCGCTCGTACGAAATCGGCACAAGGGTTATAATTTTTGTTTTTGTTTCTTATAAAACGTTGGCTATTACGTACATAAAAGTTAGAGTTAGTGCTGTTTTGTAATTTTTATTTGAAGTTAGAATTGTCTTCTCCGTTTTTGTTATTCTTATATATATATATATATATATATATATATATATATATATATATATATATATATATATATATATATTACTTATTGTTGATATAGTTTTATAATATCTTTTCTTCAAAAATTATACGATTAAATATCGTTATGTCGTGTATGTTTTATGTAATGTACGTATAAATGAATAATACTTAAATGTTTTTTAAAGTACTTTTGTCTGTATCAAATGATTGATTTCTTTTATTAAAAACATGCCTTATCACAGATGAAAATATTCAATGCACCGATCGATTTATTTCATTCGTGTATTTAATTTGCCTTGATTGCATTTTAACAGATAATTTATGTATTTAAAATTCTATTTGACCTTATCTCTTTGAATCTAGTTATACATAATTATTGAAATAGTGATTTACTAAAAAAAAGTTTATCAACAATATTACAAAAAATTTGATAGTAAATGTTTTAGTAAAGAACAAAACTTTATATTGTTTTATATTCTCACTGTATACTTAAAAACTTTTACTGTGGAAGACACTAGTGTGAGTATATTGGGGTGATAACTATGTTAAAATGTGAATTAGTCAAAATACTAAGCCAGTCGTAATAAAAATATTTGTTGTTGTTTTTATTTATATCTATATTTTCAATTTGTTGTGTTATAGAAGTGTAGTAGATAAGTTTAACTAAATTTTGAATTATTATTTCTCTCTTGTAATAAAGAATATTACAGTCTACGTTATTATATATGTTTTTACTATTTTTATTATTAAAATTTTATTGTGTAATATTATGCGATTTAAAAATCGTTACTTTTAATCAACTTATTTATCTACTCTTTAAGGGGGTATTCTAGTCTAGACGCACGAATTTTAGGTGTTTTTTCGGGCGCTATAAAAAAACAACAAATATTTTTACTATCCATTTTTTATCAGTTATTTATTGACATTTTAAGAGTATAAAAAAGTATTATTAAAAACAAAAAATCAAAATTGAAAAAGGTACAGGCTGGCAAAGTGGGGGCTCGAAAAAAAGGTGTCTCCTGGTTGACGTGGTTCCAACCCTTCCGGTCATCTGAAACAAATTTTTTTTTGAAATTATTGAAAAAGAAGGTTGTAGTAGTATCCCCGCCTAGGGAAATTTAAAAAAAAAATTTCGCAAAATGGCGGCAGTGTGAAAAAACAATCATTTTTTGCCCTATTTTTTTCAACTTTCGGAATTTTTTAAAAATAGTAAAAAACAAAATTTTCAAAAAATCCTAGGCGGGGGCAATCACTGTTATATTGAGAAGCTCTGTACCAAATTTCAAGTAAATCGGTCCATTAGAACTTGAGATATCACATCAACCGTGTCGAAAAAAGTAGTTTTGAGAAAAACGCGTTTAAAGTTGATTCGTTCCGGCCAGACCAGATTGGTTGGCGCGTAACAAAAATTGCTATAACTCCGAAAATAATTCGAATTTCAAAAAATCCTCTTAAAGACATATTCTTAAAGGTCTAAAGTTTGAAAATATGCAAAAAATTGATTTTTTCGAAATTCTAGACTAGAATACCTCCTTAAGAAAATATTAAATTTTGTCTCATAGTTAAAGTCAATTTTTTTAATATACATTTATATAGAAATATAACTATTGTTTTTATAGTAAGAAAATGATAAAATACTTTATATTGTATTTACACATAGATATCTACATGTAAGAGTTAAATATAATACATACTTTATTTTTGACGAACGTTAATTTACATGATATTTTTAGATTTACGTCAATAGCATATACAAAATTAAACGAATGATTCTATTTCAGCCATAATCTTTGTTATGTTGTTTTATTATTTTGATACATTTCTATTAACTACTTATATCAAAATAACTCTTACATTAAATGATTATTTTTATTAATTTTTTATTGAAAGTTTTAAGATATCACAACATAGTTTAACTTTGTGGATAATTTACTTTTTATAAATACCGTAAAATTGTATTGGAGTACATAATAAGTACTTATGTTAAAAAATACTCTTATAAATTTTACTAATACGCCAAATTTCGTCGAAGGAAAAATACACTTATTATTAGTATTTGATTCGTGTAAATATCTTGGAATTACATCACAATCATCTTTATTATACGAAGAGCATATTTTTAATATTATGAATAGAGCAGAGAAAAATCTAAAATTTGTATAAAAAAAAAATTAAAAGGGAAAATAACATTAAAAAAATAGTTGTGATTAGTGAGACCATTTCTTGAGTAATTGTATAAGATTCTTTTTTTTAATATTAAACAGACATTTTATCATATATAATGTTCCAATGAAATGATGTAGCAGCTCGAATATGGGTGCTTAGAAAATATACAAATATTCACCACTAATTTACACTTTTAATTTTCTTGTGGAGTATCCGAAAAGGACGGATTTTAATCAAAAAATAGTGTTTTATTTCTATGACAAAAATGATCAGATATTAAAAATTTAATTTGAAAAGCAAGTTGGTAAAAATGTTATCATTCATAAAAATATTCCGGTTTTACTGATATTCATCCCAATATTTTCAAATTATTTCCTTCCAGTATAGATTTTTACACTCTGATTAAAAAAGATAAATTTATAATTAATTTAGGATCGTTCCTTACTGGAACTTCTGCCAGTGGAGTTGTCCTAAACACATGTATTATTATTATTATTCATTTATTGTTTCTTGCGCACATTTCATTTACTTATTTGAGTAGAAGTAATAATGAGTAAATGGTTATTAAATACCCCAATAAAATTTTGTGATGTTGATGAATTATGTTCTCAGTATATAAAACATTATTAATATCTCATCAGATAGAAATATGTTACATTTGTAATGGTGATTACATGTAAAAGAAAAAAATTAAAAAGTAGTATTCATAAGAATGTACAATATTACACATAAATATAGTACAATCTTAGTATCAGATTATTCTTGAGTAAAAGCTTGTACGTTATTCGATTGAATATTTATTTATAATTATCCAATATCATCGTTAACAGTCGTGGACGATTTTTTGTTACAGGCATATGCGTTAAGCCCCACAGCCGTCGGTTCAGTACCATACGGAGTTACAACCGGCGGTGGTGGCGGCGGCCCTAGCCCTGCAGGTTCATTGGCCGGGGGCCCCGCTGAACCATTCGCAGCCGACTCACCGTACTTTCCGTTTAGCCACGGGGGTGGCGCACCGGTGCGTGGCGGCCAGGGCGTACGTGGCCCTCAACACCAATCACCAGTTAAAGGGGGCGGCGGTGGCCCCCGTCAACATGCGTCCCCCCGTGGCACCGCAGCACCAGGAGTTATTACGAAAGACGAACCACAACCCACCTCACTAGACAGTCACTGGGTGAGTGCTACTTTTTAGTTTTATAATTGATTCGATATTTTTCATACATTCAATAAGATAAATAGTAATGTGATTATTTTAATCCTTACGTAATTTAAAAATTCAATGAAAAGTATTTTTTTCAAGATTACATTTTTTTCTTGTATATACATATTGTTTTAGAAATATCCAAACTGTTGGATGATTTCTGATTGTTTTTTTTGTCGATGTCGTGAGTTTTAAAATATTGTAAATATGTTTTGATTCGTTTACGTTTCAAATTTATTAAAATGATATGAAAACACTGCCTCCATAAAATACATTCAAATCGACCGGCATCGAATTTTCTTCCAATTGTTTCGTCTTAATAAAAATTAATTGGATAAAATGTACATAAAATACGTTCGGCCGTCCACTGAAATGCGAAAAAAACCGTTTTTAGAATTCCTGTAAACGATCCGTTCTAGTCGCTCCGAGCAGTAACAACATCGATTTGTCGTAAACGAGTTAGATTTCGAACTTTTTTTATTTTCGGACCTGTACAAACGTTTATTTGAACTTCCTGGGATTCTGTATCTTATGCGATTGTGTCACTCCAACTCACATCCATATATCGGCCGACCGTTGCGTGTGGGTTGAGGTGATGGACGATGCCTTAGTCTAGAACTCCACTACTGATGGATGTACGAATGGGGGAAACGATGTTGTATCTTCCCGGCCACGGTGATTTGCCGTGACTGACAACTCAATTACACTGAACATTTTTCTGTCTGACTCTTTAGCTACTTTAAACTCTCTAAATATTTCGCGTGCATTTGGACAAGAGTTCTATTTTATATTATCAATTTACATACTGAATCCATCTTACTATTTACGTGTATTAAATCTATTCTCTTGTATATTTTTATTTAATTATTTCGTTTTTAAAAGTTCATGTTTTAGTTTTCCTCGTTCTCTTATTTGTGTGAAATGTAAGAAATTAACGACGATATTTACTTAATATCATGTAAATAATTTTAATTTGACTGGTTCACTTTTAAAACAACATACACACAGTGCTTCTGAACTTAGAACAAATTTATATTTAGTTACACTCATTTATAAACGGTGAAATATTAAATTTAAGAAACATTAAATTTAGATACGTCAGTAAAAATTACAAGGTTCCAGTAATCAAAAATACATTTTTTATATATTTTTCCAAGTCGAAAACTTTTTCTGTTTATTTCATCGATTAGTTAAATTTAGTTTGTATATTTCTTTAGTAAATTCTGCATATATATTTTCATACGATTTCCATTGATATGATTTATAGTACATCACATATACTCATATTTATTTCAAAATTACGTAATTAAATCTAATAATCAAAAATAAATCACATCGATTTTATACATTGTACCATTTATATATTCATTAAATTTAATTTCTTTCTTATTGAGAAGGTAGGGTTTGTTTTAGATTTTATAGCACTTTTTCAGAAATTGGATAATTTTTTCTCTAAATCTATTTTTGTATTCATCATTTCAATCTTATCTAATCTTTAGGTTTCTGATAAAAATATTTTTAATTTTATACTCAAATATTTACAATATCATTAATGATATTCATTGAAATCTTTCCTTCGTATTACACATGGGTATTTTGAGTATTGGTATTTTTTTTTACATTCGTTTTAGCTCTGGTTATAAGAATTTTTAATCAGTAAATGGTCAAACTTTTTGTAAATTAATTTTATGTATTTTTCCTAAAATGGTTTAAATAGAAGAAACTTTAAATTTGAACTTGAAAATAGACGAAGAAAATTATTTTTATAAATATTAGATTAAAAGTACTAATCAATGTTGTACATCAATGAAAAATAAATTAAAAAATATAAGAACCAAAGAATTTGCTGCGAATTCTTGTCATCAAAAAATTCATTTCAAAAGTCTTCTATATATTAACAATCTCCGAATATTTCTAAATGTATTTATAAGCATCGATGAAATTGTTTTAGTGCATAGAAATTAAATCTAAAAATACTTTCAAAATAACAAATCAGTCCATTAAAGCAAATAAATTACCAAGCTAAACGAAATATCTTAATTGAAGCATACGACCTTTGATGAAATTAATGTAGGCCATACATGAAAAAGGTTCAAAACAGATCAAATAAATAAATTGCATAATAATAATATAATCAATATACGTTTAAACGTGTATCAAAATGATGGCAATTTACAAATATGTGAATGCATATACACACTTACTCGTGTGTATCTTTGTATGTATGTGTATATATATATATATATATATATATATATATATATATATATATATATATATATAAATGTAATACAGATCTGTGAACTGTGAAAACGATAAAAAATAAGTAGAATGATTATATTTCAAAAAGAATCCATTTTTATTCAATAAACTGAAATGAACTTTGTGCTAAGTCACTACACTTGATAAAGTATGCGAGTCGTTCAGATTATTCAAATGTAGCTATTGAAACCAAAATCAGTCTGTTACGAATCATATGATGGCGCGCATTCAGAAATCTGTCGTATTGAATAAATTGGTTCAAAGTAACTCGAAGGACAATTAAGAGACCACTTAGTGCGCAGACATTTCTTACAGAAAATTGAGGTTATGTTCACGAGATATACTTCTTTGAACGAAACTCTATTTAAAACAGTCGAAATTATTTCAAGAAGAAAATGAATTTAGAGACCAATTTTATTTAATATGGCCGACGATGTATATTGTGTGAGGAATGTTCAAACGAATTTTTAAAACAAATAAGAAAAATACTCGTCGAGAAGGAAATATTGAAATTAAGTAAATAGATGTTTGACGAAAGTTATTATTAGATTCTGTTAATAAGCAATTGATCTATTATTATTTTAAGTAAATATTTATGACCGGTTTTAATTTAATAATTCCACGTGATTTTCAAATAAAATATTGTATTAAGAATAAAATTGAATGATTTCATTTTTATGTTATTAAAAAATATTATTTGTTTCTTCAAATTAATGTCACATACTGAGTATATTGAGTAATTAAAACAATTTAATAATTCGTTAACAAGTCCTTTTACTTTATAAAATCCTTATTTTTCTTGAGTGTAAAAAAAGTTCAATCCTTTTACAAGAAATATAACATCATTTAATACATGCTATTAAAATCATTCTATCATTTTCAGTAAAATTTTAAACAATTTTCTTTCTCATTTCAACATAACCATTGTTTTATTTTACTAGAAATTAATATATTATAGTAAAATACTGTTAAATGTTACAAGTTTGTGTATTAAAATGACTTAGTCTTATAGTTTAATTATAATTTAGATCTAAAATGGGATCAAATATGAACTCAGGTCTATAAATATTTTTTTGTTAATAAAAAATTATTATTTATGCTTTTAAACTTTATTTTAATATACAATAATTGTCCACTTAAAATGGACTCTACTCAACTATGCAAATTTATAACCGGTAAAAACCCTTAATATCTTTTTCATCTTAATTGAGCTAATATAATGTAAAAAAGTATTTTTTTATAATTGCATCAATTTTTTTATTTACAGACCAAATATACCTCAAAATATACCTCTGAATTTATATATATATATATATATATATACATGTATGTGTGTGTGTATGTATATTATTATATTGTCAATAAAATTCATTAAAGATTTTTTTTTCTATAGTTGTTATCACAACACACGGACAATAATAAACGTTAAGCCAAGTAATACCTTTAAAAATAAATGTAACGTAAAAATGATTGTGGATTAAATAATGTCATGATGTTTGTGGGAACTTGAATGTTATATATATATATATATATATATATATATATATATATATATATATATATATATATATACATTTGTGTGTATGTATATAAAAACATGTTTGTATGTAATTCATATTCAATATTTTTTCTTCCTGGTATACTTTATGACTTTCCTTTCAAGATAGATTTTTCTTATCTTTTTCAAACTACAATTTTGTATATACATTAATATCTCTTTGCGTGTGATGTGTTTTATGTTAAAAACTTCAAATTCATATAAGAAATTTATGGGATTTACAAATATACATTATGTAACTTGAGGGAGCATTATTATTTATTGGGGGAAATTTTAGATATTGGAAGTGTTATCACATATTTATTTAAAAGGGTCATTTTTGTACTACATAATTTACATTCGTGTATATATATATATATATATATATATATATATATATATATATATATACACACATATATATAGTTTGTATTATGTACTGTATTTTTTAAAAAAGTAACTAATTTTATATGTACGAAAAAGTGAAAAAAAAATCATAATAATCACAAAACCAGTTTATTTTGTCATGTATTTTACAATACCTTTGTTCGTTAAAAAAAGTATGTTAGCTGTTGGAATGTATTTTTGATACATATGTATAATCAGTGACGAATTTAAAGTATATTAGGGGAAATTGTAGATATTATAATATTTATCTTATATTTATGCAAAGGGGTCTATAATATCTGCGATATTTATATAACTTTTGCGCAAAAGACAAATTCCATGAAGTTATAATTCAGAAATGATTTTAATGTTTTTTTTTTCAATATTCAATGAATATACGATGTTTTAGAACTTTATATGCGCATTACTGGAAATTTATTTTAAAACAATCATGTTATTTCTACAATTTCATAAAGGAATTTATAGTACTGTATAAACATAAAATATTATATAAACTGACATATTTATTGTGTGATTAATTACATTTATTTAGTTTACATATTGCTGGTAATTTAATTGTATAAACTGTAATAAATGAATTAATTATAGTTTTCATATATTTTTCACAAACCATAATATAAGCAGTGTTTATCTTATTTTAACGATTTGTTTATAATTAATGTTGTAAAGTCTTAAACAGCAACATATGAATAATATACAAATTGAGAATAATAATTTTATAATATACATTGTAAAAGAAAAATTTATGATTGTATATGTATATATATTATTATTTGAACTTAGTCTAACTGAATTAATTTAAATATAATTGATTGTTATAGATGTTTTTATAAAATAATTTTAAAACAATAAAGTTTTTTAAATATGTTACCTCATGGGGATGTAAAGGAATTGCAGATAAAAATTAATAACGACGATTAGAAATGAGTATATATAAAATTTGAAACATTTAACTACATATCACTTATTATTTTAATTGTATTAACACGTTGACGTAAATGACGTCTATAGCCGTCCAATGCTAGTGATTGTAGGTGCAAATGACGACAATGGCCGTCCTATATTCTTAGTATTATAAATAAATGATTAAAGTGTATATCAGTGTTCAATCCATTTCCTTCTAAATTCTTCAATCTTCCTCCAAGTATGAATGATGAAATATTTCTCATTGAGTGCAAGTATGAATGATGAAATATTTCTCATTGAGTGATATAGTCATTTTATTTCAATTATTCCCAGAATTGGAAACTGGTTGCGACAAACGTGCTCGTAGAATTTAACGACGTGCATAGTCGCAAACATTTCATACATTTTGTCTCAGTCTCTTTTCAAGTGTGATTTTGGAAACTTCAAAAATATTTGAAATTATTACTGGAAAATTATTATAAAATTTACTATTCTGCTTTTTTCGTTACAAATTTTTTCAAAATTGAATTTTATATCTCTAAATGGATTTGTGAATTTTTGTTAAGCTATTATAAATTTTTGTTCTTGAATTTTTTAATTTTGTATTAAAGAAAAATCTAGTTATATGTTTATAAAAATATATTTCTGCTTTTTACTAAATTATTCTCACAAAATATCGTTATAGTCTATACAGCTACCAAAACTTCTATAGCTGTCTTTTGTGTATCAGAGAAATCGTGCTATTAGATACAAATGGCGGCTATAGACGTCCACTATTTTTTAGGAAAATTTGTTAGAAAATATAATAATTTTATTCTGTAAGTTTGAAATCTTGATCGAACTCCCCAAGAATCAATTAAAAAAAATATTTTTGTCGTCCATCACCGATTTCAAAGTGAGCGTCAACGTCTTAAAGAAGTTTAAGCTGTTAAAAAATCTGATTTTGAGAACGAAAAATGTAAATATTACAACAGATCTTGCAGTTATTGTATTTTTTGATCGAAATTGTTTATACTCATGAAAATTATACTAATTACACTGTGTGTGTATGTGTTGTGTGTGTGTGTGTCTGTATGTGTGTGTGTCTATATGTGTATGTGTGTCTGTATGTGTGTGTGTGAATGTGTTTGTATAAAAATATATGTGACTAAATTACAAATCGTTATTCAGTTTTAAAATAAATAATTTCACTCGACATAGTAACATATCCAACACACACACACACACACATACATATATATATATATATATATATATATATATATATATATCATGTTTTTTAAAGCATGATAGAACTTTAAATTGAATTCCTATCAAAAGTTATACTAACCTAAAATAACATCCCCCCTTTATCATACCTTTATATGTACATACATAAGCACATATATATATATATATATATATATATATATATATATATATATATATATATATATTTGTATATGTATATGTATATTATGAACGTGTGTTCTCGAAATAATTAAAGACATTCAATGAAATTATTTTCGTGTTGCGCGTGTCTTTGTATAAATCATCATATCCAAGTGCGATCGTTCATTATTGTTTATATACGGAAAATAAGTAATTGTTTATTGAACTCCTTTCTAGCAGAACATCAAACACTGGTCCACGAACGTAACGAGAACTGCAACAACGTATTATTACAAATGCAGGACGCGCAGCACCTGCTTCTTATTTTTACGACATCGAAGAAAATATCCACGGGCGACACGCATTATGTTGTTATTACTTTCCTCGTATTATGACACGCGCACTAACCAATCTGATTTCATTTTTTAATTGTCTGTAACTGTAACTATAGAAGGTATTTATATCCATATGTTTGGCGTACGACTCTTTATATCCAGACTTAGGACACTGTACTCGATACAGTTTGAAAATTGCGGCCTAATGAATTTGATCGTTGCAAACGTGTAATTAAAAATAACATCAATCCATGAAAAATTGTAATTGACCTCGTGTTCGTACACGAAAACCATATAATTATTTCATTGTAATTAGTGGAGAAGTTTACTTTTTGCCAAGACTCAGTTAAATGATTTATAAATACTATTAATTTGTACTCTAACTGAAATTTCTGTTGGTGTATTAACGATAAATGTATATCGGTCGAGTAACGAGCGAACGTGTTTGAAATGTGCGGTCAAATATCTTCAATCATCATTTACTTTGAATCGTTTTACTGTTTATTTTTACGTTAAATCACTTAGACGTGCGCATAAGAGAAATTCGAGTGAATTTTAAGTATTTTAAATTGTTGTTTTAACATTAATAAATGATAACAAAAATACATATCATTTTTTTCATAGAATATCATTTAAACCTTTATTGTTTCCTATTATTAATATTTTTTTTAAAAAAAATGATATTTTACATAGAATAGAAAATAAACTATAAAATCTTTTGTAAGACGATACAATCAGTCCATTTTTGATTGTTTATTTATATATATATATATATATATATATATATATATATATATATATATATATATATATATATAAATACACACATGTATAGGGTCATTCTAATATAACGCCTAAATTTGTATTTCATTAAAAAGAAACTATACACATGTTTCTTAAAAAACAAATCTAGATGTCACATTTTGATGGACCTATATATGCATGCATCTCTGGAAAAATTGAAGCTCTGTATGATTTTCTGTGGGCGTACAAATGATTTAATTGAATTTATTTGATTGCATGAGCTCATTTTCATTAAAATTAATACCTTAAGATTAGCTATGGCGTGATGGTTACTGAGTATAATTTATGAAATACACTTGTTATAAATAAAAATAGAATCGTAGATATAAACTTTTTTATATTAAAGACAATTTTCGTCATAATTCTTATTTATAGTCAAAATGAATAAGTTTAATTTTTTTCTCAAAAACTATAGAACTATATTAGTAACTCATTTATCTACCTAAATTTATATGATTCTTTTTTTTGAGAAATTTGTTAAGAAGACTTTTTGCATATTTTTATTCAAAACTACGATAACAATAAAAGCAACTAAATACACTAGAAACAGTTCTTATGAAATTGGCATATTGCCTGCGACAGACATAATATGATACCTAGGTGTAGACATAATTTATTGCTACAAATTAAATTGCAGCGACATTATCGCAAATTTCTTTTTTTCTCGCCGAATTGAAAACACGAATTTTTAATTAAGGAAATATCATTTCCTATGTATAATCATTATATATATATATATATATATATATATATATATATATATATATATATATTCGATCTCAATCGTATTATATAATAAATCAGTTTATATTAACATGATTACTTATTACTTAATTAAAAAAAAAATATGTACAAATATTATTTCAAAATTATATATTCTAATACTAATCAGATAACGAATACAACTAAAAATAATTTTCAAGATTATATTACTGTGATTAGTTTCTTTCAAAATACTATTGCAAAATTGTTTTCATGGGCGTGTCACGAATGTGTATGGGTGTACACACCAGTCATCACAATGATATTGTGTTAATTATTACTAAATAAGTGCGTGTAGACATATAAGCATATTATAAATATTAATAGGGATTCATTAATATTTAATTAAAATAATAGTTCATAATAATAATATATAGCTTTTTATAGATTCAGCGACGATGTTCATTTAAATGAAAGGAAAGGTCGTTCTGTGATTATGAAAAATGATTGAGTTTCACAGACTAGTTTCAATTCGTGACGTGATAGATTAAAGTAGACTTTTTATTTGTAAAGTAACTTGTTTAGATCTGGATTACAGCCAAATATTGTAACGATTTATTTTAAATGTATATTTTTATTAAGTTTTCTGATCATTTTAAATATAAATTAGTTTAATATCTGCGTGACTCTAATGTAAATCTACTTATGAAATATCACATTAAATTCTTTAGAGATTGAAACGTCGAGGTTACTCTGGTACAATGGATTTAAATTTCTATTAATTGATATTTTTCGTTTTTAATTTAATACAAATAAATCACTTGTTCTAACATCACAAGATTTCATAAAAATGTTCAATAAATTTACAATTTAACATTCTGTAACAACAAAAAATGTGATCAATAAATGATCTCTGGATATTTTTATAAAATCTTAGATGTTAGAGCAAATAATTTATTACTGTTAAAATGAAATTTTATGGTTACATAATGTGCTGATATGATAATTTTTGTCGCATGTGTCATCTTTAGATGTACTTGAAGGTGGTGGATTTTAATAGACCTTTTATAGTACATCTAACACAAAAAATAATCATACAGTTTCAATAAACAAATAATAAAATACGAGATGCAATTGGCTCTAAAAATTAAAGATTAGTTATAATACCAATATATCAATATGTGCAGTGCTTTGGAGTACGGTTCAGCCAGTAAAACTCCTTTAAAATGTTAACGAAAGTATATTATTGACTTAAATCAGTGTTGTATAGTTGATTAATTAATTTTTAATACATGGTTATATTTTATAAGATAATGTACCAATTACTATTTAAATAAATTTGTCTCATGTTGTATACTTTTTACTTTTTTAAATATACAAATTAATTTGTGTAATTAATTTATAAATAACCTTTATTATCGAATTTAATATATCTGTTTAATATTAAACACACATCTTTCCTTTGTGTGTATGTGTGTTTATGTGTATATACATATGCATAGTTTTTCTTATATATATAGAGAAAGAGAGAAGAAAAACTATTTTAACATTTTTTTTATCGACCAACTATATGTACTATTTTAAACGATTTCGATAAAATATACATGATGCAAAATAGCCGTACTCTTTCAGTAAAATCTCTGAGACCATCTGGCTCGACTTGAAGTAGTGTAGGGTGCAACACAATTATATGTTTACTTGAGCGACGAGTACGTGTAACACGACTTGTCGTAGGTGGGCTTACGGCCCTGTGTAACCTGAGTCAACAATGCACTGTACACAGGAAGTAGAGTATGAAATCACAGCATTACTGAACAGTCGAAGACCTGCTTGCTAGTTTGACAGAATTTCTTTATAGGTTGATAGAATTCTGCGTAATAACACGCGTGTTCATTTCTTAGATATTTCGAACGTACACAATACTCTTGAGAATAAAAGCTGAAAATAATTACAGTGTACAGGCGTACTAAAAGTTGCTTTTTTCTGTTTTCAGCAGAGACGGTCGTCTGATTAATGGTATAATAATATTTATGAGAACATTTATATATATATATATATATATATATATATATATATATATATATATATATGTGCATGTGTGTGTATGTATGACTTTAGAAAGAAATATCTATGCATGTATTAAAAATAGATTGAATTCGTGACATATTAAATCTATACATGTCACGAATTGAAACTTTTATTTTCTTTATTTACACTAGAGAATAAATCATCATAGAACTGATTTATTAATTCATCATAATCAAAATAATTTCTTCATTTAATTTGAAATTGAAAAAAATACAACTGAAATAGTCTAACAAAGTAAAAGTATAGAATTTTTATTGTGAGGTAGTTTAACAATTTACTTATTTACTCTGATGCACGGAATTTTAAAAAAATAAAAAGACCCATGTTGCACAGAAATTTTATTTTTATAAAATTTAACAAAATTGGTTTATTTTAATTACTAAGAAAATAAAATTACAAAAAAAATAAAAAAAGTCATTTAAGATTCTAATTATAGGGTGGGACGTAAACAACCCCTTTAAATAGATGGGACTATATGTAATCCTCTGTTCTTCAAGCTATTGTAATTTTTTGAGGTGGTATTAAAAAATATCCGCATATTTAGGTATCAAAAAGGTGTGACACTTTTAACTCTCTCATGCTCTAATGAGTTGAAAAAGAAACGAAACTATTTTTTTATTTCGAGATTATTTAACATAAACATATATTTTGTAATCATTTTTATAATCTTTACTCGAGTATAATAGTAGTTGAAATTGATTTAAACAAATTTCAAAATAATGATTTGTCGAAAACGGAACTTATAAGTTTTGAAAATCTTATAAAAAAATAAATAAAAAATGACTAACTAGCAGTTTTAAATATTATTATAAGAATAGTTAATTATTTATTTTGATTCTGTGAAAAAATTACTTTAATATAAATGAATTATTGCCCCATCACTACAACAAATTATAAAAATGTTCAACAATCATTTATTGTTTACTTTATTTGTTTACAAACTGATACTTATTTCGAAAGTGTTCTATTATAAAATCATCTAGAGAAGTAGAAAATAAGTGATTATTGATCACTTTTATAAAATCTTGTAATATTAAGGTTAATGATTCATTTGTGTTAAAATGAATTTGTTACTTCTATTAAATCTTCCACATTCACTATCACTTATATGAATTTTAATCTGTTCAGAGCCCTTTAAACGATTTTATATGAGAAGTAAAAATGACCTATTTTCAAACTGAATTGAAACTGGTAGTTTTGTCTAAAAAATATATTTAAAAAACAAACTAAGTAAGCTGTCATTTAATAATACAAATAAACATGACATTAGAATAAGATGAAACTTATTTTTATTTAATTATAAAACCGTACATTATTATTAAGGGGGTATTCTAGTCTAGACGCACGAATTTTAGGTGTTTTTCGGGCGCTATAAAAAAAACAACAAATATTTTTACTATCCATTTTTTATCAGTTATTTATTGACATTTTAAGAGTATAAAAAAGTATTATTAAAAACAAAAAATTTAAAATTGAAAAAGGTACAGGCTGTCAAAGTGGGGACTCGAAAAAAAAGGTGTCTCCTGGTTGACATGGTTCCAACCCTTCCGATCATTTGAAATAATTTTTTTTTTGAAATTATTGAAAAAGAAGGTTGTAATAGTATCCTCACCCAGGGAAATTTAAAAAAAAAAATTCGCAAAATGGCGGCAGTGTGAAAAAACAGTCATTTTTTGCCCTATTTTTTTCAACTTTCGGAATTTTTTAAAAATAGTAAAAAACAAAATTTTCAAAAAATTCTAGGCGGGGGCAATCACTGTTATATTGAGAAGCTCTGTACCAAATTTCAAGTAAATCGGTCCATTAGAACTTGAGATATCACGTCAACCGTGTCGAAAAAAGTAGTTTCGAGAAAAACGCGTTTAAAGTTGATTCGTTCCGGCCAGACCGGATTGGTTGACGCGTCACAAAAATAGCTATAACTCCGAAAATAATTCGAATTTCGAAAAATCCTCTTAAGGACATATTCCTAAAGGTCTAAACTTTGAAAATATGCAAAAAATCGATTTTTTCGAAATTCTAGACTAGAATACCCCCTTAATAATAATGGAGATACTTTATATTCGTGTAAATAGAAATATAGGTGTTTTTAAGCGTGAGAACTTTAAATTAAATCCCTATCGAAAGTTCTATCTAACCTAAAAAAATACCCATTGTGTGTGTATGTATATATAAAAGTATGATAAAAGTGTTTTTTAGGTTAGATAGAACTTTCGATAGAGATTCAATTTAAAGTTATATCACGCTTTAAAAAACACCTATATAAAACAATATTATTATAAAATCTACTTTACTACAATATATTTTGTATTTCACGTAAATAAGACAAAATGTTATTGCATGCGTAGAATTATAAAGTAAAAGTAGACAAATGAGTATAGAGCAAATAAATCTTGTAATAAATAAATGTACATTTTTGTATAAAATATATTAGAATTATCGAGTAAATTTTCTATTACCGATTGACGTAATCGTTCACAAAACTACTTGACTATTTATCGTATTGCGTCAACGAACTAGTTATTTGTAACATACGACGACATACACACCAAAGTTGTCTATATTTACTTTATTATTGTATATTGTCTCGAATGTATGTCATATTGATCTAATTTAATCTATTAATGTAATATAATTAGAGTAGGATCTATAAATTATCATAAGATGAAAGTGTTGGATACAATAATTTTAATGTAATAAACAGAACCAATTTTTTTGTAACGCCAACGGCAGTCATTTGATAGATTATATTCAAATAATGTACCAACAATTGACTCTATAAAAAGTACATAATAGCATTTCTAATGATTGTAATTCTTTTTTTGTAATTTATTGAGAAATTAAATCGCCTTATGTTTTTAGTTACACCTTATGTGTAAATAATTAAAAAAAGCATAGGATTTAAGCGTTATATTCAAAAAGTAAATAAAATTAAAATGAACACTAATCGATCCAGTAATTGAAATATTGTTACTTGTAATTATTTAGTTCTCATTGTATATAAATTTGATTCACACTCGTATGCACAATCGTGTGTATACGTATGTTTATGTTTAATCTAGAATTTTGTCAAATATGAAGTTCATTATTCGCCAACGTTGATGCTACACGTTTTGTTAATGAAATATGACATGTTACGGATTTAAACTAAGTTCCTTGTTAATTCAGCTCATCTCTCTCTAGTCGACTGCAGCTGTCTCAATTAGAAAATGTTAGGTTTATTCAAGTATAACGGCGTGTCACATAAAACTTTTTAATAATCGGTCTTCATAAAATTAATTCGAAACAATAATCGAAATTATTATCTTCATTCATTCATAGTTTTTCAGATATGTGATTAATATTAAATACATGCGGTCAGCAAATGTCGTGATACAAATTAAAACGAAAAAATTGCTACTCATTAAAATATAATGTTTAAAATGTGAAAATATAACTGTTCTTAAATGGATATTATATATCCATATGTTTATTGTTATCTATCTATCTGTATGTATATATAGGTGTTTTTTTAAGCGTGATAGAACTTAAAATTGAAATAAAACACATAGTAATTGACCGGATGACCATTTATTTGATATTATTCGAAAGATTATTTTATAGCATTAATATTTAAAAATGATTTCGGGCATATGTGCATCATAGCTACCTCTACATTCTGTCAATCCAATTTCAGGTCACTTTTTCAAGCAATTGAAGCCTTATGTCCGCAATCGTTTAACACCTCAATCTTTGCTGGTTTATCAGCATAAACCAGAGACTTCACATATCCTCCCAAAAAATAATCCAGAGGCGTCAAATCACATGATCGTGGAAGCCAATTCACAGGTCCATTTCTGGAAATAACGTTATCGCCGAATTTTTATTCCAATAATTCGATTGTTTCGGCCGAAGTACGTCACGTGGCACCTTCCTGCTGAAACCACATCTCTTCCAAATCGATGTCATGCAAATTTGGAAACAAATAATCATTGATCATCGTTTTGTGACGTACACCATTGACGGTAACGTAGCTCCGGCTTCATTTCGAAAGAAATAAGGTCCGATGATGCCATCAACGTGCAATCCGCACTATACGGTGAATTTTTTTGAATGTGACGAGCTCTCTTGAATCACTTCAGGATTGGTTTCACTCCAAATGCGGCAATTTTGTTTATTAACGCACCCGTTAAGCTCAAAATGAGCTTCATCACTGAACTAAATTTTGTGCTATAAGTTTGGCGAACAGAACATTGATTTTTAAAATAAAATTCCACAATTTTGAAACGTTGCTCAAGTGTAAAACGTTTTACCAAAGTATACTGAATCCAAATGTCACTTATAACCCCCAAACTTACAACTGGCATGACAGCTATTCCTATCGAAAATTCTATCTAACTTAAAAAAACAGTCTTTATATATTTATATATTTATATATATATATATATATATATAGTGGTACACAAAACTAATTTTACCTTACATGCATTAATATGTAAAAAACTTGAAAAAGGATATTAAAAGTAAAAGTAATATAATAAATTTTCACGAACATATTTAGGTACATATACATTTATGGAACATAAATAATTATAAAAAATAAAGAAGTTTTACTCAAAATACAAAAATTTTATTCAAAATAAACTTGAATACACATTTTACAAAACTGTCAGTAATTCTAATAAATATATATCATATTTATTCTAATTAATGAATTAGTAGCCCATCACTATATGCAACAATAAAATGTTAAATGATTTTTCATACTAATATATATCTATATATATATATATATATATATATATATATATATATATATATATATACACATATGTATGTATGTATAAAATGTTATTAAAAGGAGAAGTTAGCAAAGAAAATACACCTTAGTAAATTAATATTAAAAAGTGTTTAATGTCGCTTTTAATTATTTCTGCATTTCATTAAAAATAAACCAATCTGAAAGAGCATACTTAAGAGAAGTGATGAAAAACAATCCATTTTAAATCATTAGAGGTGACTATTTATCATTAAAATATTAAACGCGGAGCGTATAACACGAAATAAAAAAAGAAAAAAAAAGAAAAATGAATAAAAGTTACTCGCTGATACATAAAATACAAAATAATGTTTTAATCCGTGCGGAAAATATGCAGAAAGTTACTCGCTCTCTCGAGAACTTTATCAAACTGCTTGTCCTCCACGTCGCCCATCCCGCACTCGTATTTCACACCTCCGATATTTGAATTTTACTTAGGAACGCCACACATTTTCGCGAGGTGAACGTTAAGGGCGCAGATCCATTGTGCGCACGCCACGAATGCGGACGACCTTCGTCCGTATCGGCTCTAGGGCGCCATAGTGACATTTCATGTCGAATTAACTATTTATGTTTTGATGCAATTTTAATCGTGCTGGAGTTGGCGTCGCTGCTCGTCGTAGTTGTTTGTAACGCCGTCGTTCCCTTCTTCAGTTCACTATTATGTGGGCGACTGTAACACAGACGATTTATTGCGTTTCGAATGCAAAAGGGATGTTTAATGGTCGAAGTCTTTACCCCCTAGCTTCGGCGAACATTACTACAATAACATAACAGGCAGCGAAAGAGGCATTGCGTGTATGTGCGTGTCAACCGCGCCGTTGGTGAATTTAAAAATCTATTGTCGGGAATTATTGGCACCTCCAAACTTACTGTAATCGTTTCATAAGCCACGGACTTAATTAATTTGTTTTTATCGGAAATTCATAAACCGGAGGAATTTCTTTTTTAGTCGTCAAATATTAACTTTGACTTTTTTTAAGTTTAATCATTTATTTCATATATTTTTTGCATGTATATATATATATATATATATATATATAGAGAGAGAGAGAGAGAGAGAGAGAGAAAGTTGGCTCAAATTTAATTAACGAAAATATATTAAAACGATGAACAAATTTACATACAAAATCAAATTGTTGTAAACTGTTTTTTCTTCTTTTTTTTAATTTGGTTAATATATTTATTTATTGTTATTTGCATTTCTAAAGTTTTGAAAGTAATTCCTCGATTGGAATTATCAATCACTATTGATTTAACGTAGTGACTAATTCACTTAATACAAATGAGTCATTCATATGAACTTCTTCAGATTTTATAGAAATATTCAATAATTATTTATTCTTTTATCTAAATACTAAAACTTTTTATGATGGTGCCTTAAAGTCACACTATTTGCTGTTACTTTTGATTATATATGATTTATTTTTATGGATTATAATATTATGACTAATTTCAACACTTGTGAAATCGTCGAGTAGAGATAGAAAAAGAAGTTTTATTACTTATCATGTCTTTAAAAATTATTTTTGTAGAATATTTTTAATTACACTTAATCATTTCGAAATAAAACTTCAAATGACAAGATTTTAAATAGGAAAGTATTTATTTTCCATAACTACCACTAATAGTATTTATTGTATTATTTACTACATTAGTTTGATTATATATATTATAAGGAATGTTTTTATTTTATATTGCGTCCAAATAATAATTCGTAAAAAACAAATAATAATGCTTTTAGCTTAAAAGTGTTTTTAACTCACAGATCACTTTAAAATCATATAACTATTAGTGAAAAAAATCTTTTGGCATATCATAAATGTTTTTCGGCTTGTCTGTTGTCATGTTTAATTTTAGATAACTTTTTTAATTACTTCATATCTTTTCTCATAGTCTTTTAAGTAGATAATTTCAATGACATAGTTAATGTATACAAACTTGTAGTCTTTTCATTACTGATTTAATATTTTAATTGATTTTTGTAGTGTGTAAATGTTTCATTTTTTCCATCAGATTTCTTTAAAAGGATTTTATTAATTATAATCCAGTTTTGTTATCATTGTCATTAGTTGAGATACTTTTGTAATTGATTTGTTTGGTGGGAAAAAGTTAAACATTGACAGAATTTTCTTTCAAATTTGATATTTTTTCGATTTAAATGTTTATTTTCATTACTGAAGAAAAATGAAATAAGGCTATTTTCTGTGAATAATAAAATATATAAAATTAAAAAAATGTGAGAAAAGATTTTTTTTTGAAAGGTTTCTAAGTTTTACCTGATCTTTGTATTAATGAAAAAATTTAAAATCTCCAGTAAAAATTAAACTATTACAATTTAGATAAATAATTTTGTTAGAAAACAGCAATGCACTAGATATTGTAATAAATATTGAACATTAATTTTCATCATACAAAATCCATATGTCATATTTCTAATATAAAATTTGAATAACATATATTAGATATCATCACGTGACTGAGAATTAACTATTTATACAAATATCGGTTTGCATATATTGTACTTTATTATTAAAATAATAAAGTTGAAAAAAGTATCGTATTTGTAATGGAGTTCGAGTTCGTGTCCGTGTCCGTACATTTCGAATACATCTATCATGTGATCACAAATATGTGTTCATTACGTTACACCTCTGGAAAAGTACATGTATGTTTTATACAAATTTTGACCTTGAAATTATGTAAATGCATAAAATATAGATTTGATTAAAGAATGAGGTGTGAAAGATAATAAGTTTAATGTTTTTGCATATAGACTTAAATGAATGAAAAAGGATTATAGATTTGACTTTTTTTATATTTCTTTGTAACAATCAGATAAAATAATTTTTTTGTTATGAAACTCAGTTATTAAAATATTTGAAATTAAATAGGCCAAATGGTATCAAAAATGGCGATTTCAGTTTGTCTTCATATTGAGTTTCTGTATTATTTATATATACGAGGTCAGACAAGTAATGCGACAAAATTCAAAAATCGAGTATATTTAAAAATTAAGGTACATCGCTGCGATCCCCTTCAAAGTAGTCCCCTCCCGCATCTATACACTTATTCCAGCGAGTTTTCCAGTTTTCGTAACAATTCTGGAACACTTCTTGTGGGACCTCTCCGAGTACCCTCGTCACAGATTCTTGGATATCTTCAACGGAGTCAAAATGTCGACCTTTGACGAATTTTTTCATATGGGGGAATAGGAAAAAGTCGCAGGGTGACATGTCCGGTGAATAGGGCGGTTGTGGTAACGTTGCGATGCCTTTAGACGCCAAAAACTGAGAGACACTGAACGCACTGTGACAGAGGGAGCATTGTCGTGATGCAGAACCCAAGTCTTCGCGATCTCTGGACGCACTCTGAGCACCCTTTTTCGTAATTTTTCGAGCACATTGCGGTAGAATACTTGATTTACGGTTTGTCCAGGTGGTACGAACTCTTTGTGAACCACCCCTTTGCTGTCGAAGAAGCAAATCAACATGGTTTTCACTTTGAACTTGATCATTCTCGCCTTCTTTGGCCTTGGTGCTCCAGGGGACAGCCACTGTTGGCTTTGTCGTTTAGTTTCGGGGTCATATTGAAAGAACCAACTTTCATCACCAGTAATAACTCGATCGAGAAGAGTAGGATCACTTTCAACCTGCTCGAGACAATCTTGAGCGATGTTCATTCAATTTCTCTGTTCCATTTTCGTGACATGCACTACTCGCGCGTTGTTACAAAACACTAAACAGCTGGCGAAGAAATGATCGTACGAGGGTGGTCAAGGTCTCAATCGAGAGAGTAGGGATCTGCTATTACGGTGGCGGAGTTACAGGTTCGCAGTGTTACCACAGGCCGAGAAAAAAATCGGTCGCATTACTTAATTGTCTGACCTCGTATATATATATATATATATATATATATATATATATATATATATATATATATATATATATATATATATATAAACATAATAGCTATTTAAAAATGTGTAGTTAATTTTTCAATTTCATCAACGTATGATTATTGTATTATTATACAGTTTACAGTTTTTTTTTTATTGCTAATAGATCGTTATATTATAAAATGTTTAAATAAAATTATTTTATGTTTTTTTAAATATCTATCATTTAATTGTAAACTCGTTATGTGTTGTTTAATATAATATGTTCTTGGAATTTTCATAATAAAGATAGTGAGTTCAAAACACTCGCATATTTGTCTTCATAGTCTTGTTTTAAGAAATTATCATCTGCTCTCTCTCTCTCTCTCTCTCTCTCTCTCTATATATATATATATATATATATATATATATATATATATATATATATATATATATGTTAATAAAAATCATTATGAAGCACCTACAGTCATTTTTGTAAAACATGTATTGATATTTGAATATTTCAAATATCCACAACGCATTAATTACAAATAGTTTATTTATATTTATTATGTTATCTGATTTTTTAATGCCGTCGATGATTCGAATGAAAATCCGCGCCATCATCGTCGATTCCAATAATAATATATTATTTTAATAAATAATAGCTGCGTATATGCACACTGCTGCATAATTAATTTTTATTGGGATGTTTAGTGTATGGAATGTTCATTTTAATGTCGTTTAACTGGAAATTTATTACATTGTCATTTCTAATGTATATATTTTGTATTATATTACTTCTTTCATCTCCACTTCGAGCGATGATGCTGGCGGTAGTGCCCTTTGCAATATTTAAACGGAACGTTAGTGCCTGCGTCCCTTGAGGTGCGCAATATAAATGACCCATCGCTTCCAATATAAAGCGACCCACCATCCTTCGCATCACTCCTCAGCGATCGCAATATATAAATTGATTCCGAGAAATTGTGAACATGCGAAAAGAGAAATAAAACACTAAATTCCATAATTCTGGTATAGGAGAGTTTTCTACTTTTATATACTCGAGTTTTTCAACTTCAACTCTTTTATTCATTCATGCATGCATATATATATATATATATATATATATATATATATATATATATATATATATATATATATATATATTGATTTGTTTTTATTATAAAATTTAATCTCTACAATGAGAAACATTTATAATTAATCTTAATTTTAAATAGATTTCTCGAGAAAATTTAACATTAAGTGTTAAAAATTCCACTCATCAAATGAATTTAAATATTAAATTTTTTTTCCCCACAATTTTTAATAATTTCACACTAATTTCTATTCAGATTCTGCTTTTCAAATTTAATTTTCATTCTAGTGCATTCATACTTTTCAGGCAACTATTTAATTGGTTTAGCGACATATGAATATCACAGATAAGTAATATTTCATTGAGTTGAAATTATTATTTATTGGCCTTTATAATAAAATATGCCGCCAATCTTCGTTCATCATACAACATTAGTTTCTTCTTTTTTAATGTAAATTCTTGTGTACGATAATTGATTTTTTTAGAAAAAAAAATAACTGATAAAATTTATTTAAAAACTAACTATAGTAAGTAAACACTAATAGATCAATATATTTTTATCAGCGTGAGATAAATTAATTTGTTTTTTATATAGAAAATAAAGTATGTAGAAAAATCAAATTTTTAAATCCTTTTTTTAATAGTTGTTTCATTACTAAATGATGTTTATGCTTTGTCCTAATTCTTAAAAAAAATGCCAACATCTTGTTTCTTATTTGTACCATGTATAGAAATATATTGTTATAAAGCAATGCAACACTATCTACCATTTGTAAACCGATTTTAACGGTAACCTTTGACCACATACTGTAATAATAAAATAAAAATTAGTAAATTAAATAGTGCAAATACACTATTGCATCATTACAAAGAAATTACTTCTAATTTTTCTAAAATCGAACCACGCAAATGTTATTACTTGCTCATAAAAAAAACTCGTTGATTATAAAAGGTTAAACGATTCTTATTTTAACGTATACTTTTCATTTTGCAATTATTTATAAAGAAACCTTATTCTTACATTAAATTAGTTTCTGTATTTAATGCAATATCATTTATTGTGAAACTATAACTAGTAAATTGATGTCCTATTGTTTGGTTTAGTTTTCATACACCTCATCACTTAAATATTTTAATAAGAACTATTTAAATCCTGTTCATTAATATTTCTATAGTTGATTATATATATATATATATATATATATATATATATATATATATATATATATATATATATAAATTAATTTACGCCTACGTTTATATGTCATGATAATTGTAACAATAAATATTTACACACTATCTTAAGAAATATGCGTTGACGTGGTAAACAGTGTGTTCCATGGACTATATATGGATCGGAGCAAGTTTTTTTTTCTATTTTGCTTCGACAATGATATAATTGCAGATACGGTTTCGCATTGTTTGCGTTTTCTAATATATACTTTAGATACACCGTCGTCGCCAAGCTGTCTGCTGGCGGCCACTTACTACTGGTGCTCTCGCCTACGCAATGTTGTTTGTGTGCACAGGTTCGTACTGACAAACGCGTTCAAGTCACATAAATATCACCAATAGTCTTATTATATGTAATTTCACATTTATAACTTTATAGAATTGAATACGATAACAGTTTGTAAAAAAAAGTGCACGCGTTCGAATAAAAATATTTCATTGTAGAGGCGTGTAATGAACACAATTATCTGTTAGTTTTGACAAGCTTATTTATTGTATACTATTTTTAAATACGTCGTGTACCAGTTTATTTGTGTTGTACACGGTACATATATTTCTAACAAGTTTCTAATTGCAGTTATTCAATAAAAAACATGTCAGGAAATCCACAGGACAAGTGGACAAGTTACGAATTGAGAAATACATATAACCTAATAGTTGCATTTATCTGACCCATAAACCATGAATGTCTTATCATTTTAAAACATTTTTTTCTTTTTTAATAACGTAAATACAATACAAAATTTACGAAATAAAAAAAATACATTTAAAGATTAATAAACTAAAAGTCTTCAAATATATTCGTTTATTTTTTGAAAAATCAGACATTTGATGCTGGGACTTCGTAAGAGCAGGAAACAATACTAGAGTATTTATTCGAATATAAAGACTTGCTAATTGATACTAAATCGATGTGGTTGATTGTTTGCAATAACCAATCAACTTTTCAATATTACAATCAGATGATATCGCTTGTGTTTGCTATTTAAAACGCAGTTGTAAAATGGACTATAAAGGATAATGGTTGAGAGTTGTTTATTATTAAAAGTCGTATAACAAATAATTTGTGATTATATCAGACACTGTCGGAAATTAAATAACATTTTTTTTATAAAAATCAGTACAAATTTATATGTCACTGCTCAGTGATTTTCATCTAACAAATATTAAGATTTATTTTATATTCTCAATATGATTTATCAAATGTATACTATTTTTCTAATATTTATATATATATATATATATATATATATATATATATATATATATATATATATATATATAATATATATGAAATATATCAATATTATTGATTATAAAAATATTTCTCAGACTTTACTGTACTTAAAAGTAGAAAATACGGTGTCAAAATAGTAATTTCAGGTTTATACTGAAGCAATATAATTGTTTATTAACAATCGCATCAATTATGATACATAACTATTAAAATTTTACATTAATTCTAAAAAAATGTTGAATTAAATATTATCAGTTAAGTTTTCCCCAAAAAATACAAGAAAATAACCATACGAAGTTTATTTTCATTTCATTTTTTAAAGTGTTTAAATTTACTGAAAAGAACAAATAAAGTTCACAAAATATATTTTCTTATGTAGTTCGATTTTACTAAATTTGCCAAAATGGTTCAAAATTCAATGAAAGAAATTATTTACTTAACCCTTTAACTGTTTATGTCGAGTATACTCGTCAGAGCGAAACGAAAATTTTTCGCATAATGTCGAGTATACTCGTCGTGAAGATAAAAAAAATCGCATTCGTATTATTATTAAACGAATCAACTGTAATTTTTTCCCCTGAAAAAGGGCAAATAAAGATCTTTTAAAAAATGTACATTTTAGAATATTCGTTAGTCTGGCAACCTTATTTATTTTAATACACATAGCTTGTATTAAGATGAAATAACAAATTTTACCGTTACAAAACGATTTTTTCAAATAAAGAAAATAAAATAAAATAAAAAAAAATAAAAGAAAATAAAAAAAATTTTTATGTGATATTTTTTTTATCAATGAAATAAATTTTATTTGTTAACAACGAATAAAAATATATATTTTCTAAAAAACCAACACGCAACTTTTGATTTTTAATCATAATTGCCTACTTTTATAGGCAGAAACATTTTACTCTGTTTATGTCGAGTATACTCGTCTTCGCTGGAAAATAATTAAGCAGGCAGAAAAAGTTTTTCGAAACAAAATTAAACAGTTAAAGGGTTAAAATTGAAAAAATTACGTTTTATGTATTTTATTTATTTTCTATTACATTGTAACATACACATATTATATATATATATATATATATATATATATATATATATATATAAATTTAATATTGTATAATAAGAAAAATACAGAAATAAAAATTCTAATAAATAGAAATCTCTTTTGCTTTTATCAGTGTCTCTTATTATATAATACTTTAAAAATAATTATCATGTCAAAAAAATATCAATATTTTCCTACGATTGTATCAACAAATCCTATAACTTCCATTGAAAAATAATTGAAATAGTAATTCGAAATGTAGGTGTTATGAATGATACAATTAATTCATTTTTAATGAATAAAAAATCGATTCATAGTATGAAATCTTTGTAAATGAAAATATATATTTTGTTAAAATTTTATAAGTTTTATTTTGAATCACCATTTTATAAATATGTAACATAGAATCCACCAAAATTGACAATTGTGCCAATTGTATTGCTAATTTTTAATTTCTAATCACTTTATGCATTTCAATAATCATTCCATATCATGTATCATTTTTGTCTAATTATTATAGATTCCCTTAATTAGAATTCATTTCACTGTTTCAGAACATTTAAGTTTATTTTCAAATCTCAACTTGTTTTCAATATTAGTTGACTAGACGTGCCAAAAATGAGATAAATAACTGGTCATCATTTTTTACATGATATCTGATATTCTCTTAAGTAATTGCACTAATTGTACAAATTTATTTTAATTTTTCTTCGTTCATTGACAGTGTTCACAGTTTTCTATCCATCATGTATTTATAAACAAGTATCTCAGTTTTATCTATACAATTATAACCTATTTCATTACTTATTAAAACGAAACTAAGTATTAATACTTTAAACAATTTGAATTAATCCAAAAATATGCAAATCTTTCTCTCACTCTCTCTTTATATATATATATATATATATATATATATATATATATATATATATATATATATATATATATATATATTAATTTGAATGTTAATTATGAAAACATAAATGTCAGATGTTCATATAATTTAGACATAGGTCATTGGTCAATAAACTGGTCTGGCAAGGTTGAAGTTCATTTTTTTGTGTATACTTGACATTTTGTACTTTTTCCTTTTTCACGTTCTGTGGATAAAAATAGTTGTTATCACTTATTTATTTGTATTCAATTCATTATATGGAATCAATTTGTATTGGGATTAGAGTAGAATGATAAATAAATAAACTTATTATAATTATTTCTTCGATTAGAACTTCTTTGAACTGTAACCTCGTTCGATTCATTTTGTAATAAAGATGAAACCCATCCATGTTTTGAATACTTTATCAAAACACAAGTTATCAGTCATTTTTTCGACGTACTGTTACGTTCTGATTCTCATATAACAGCGGCATCCATTTCTGCATAGTTGGCAAATTCCGTCATGTTTATCTTGTTTATAGTCGCCAAGCTGTCTATCTTCAGTTCTTGCTCTTATGGCCGATTAACAAGGACATTTCAAAACAAAGATAATACAGTAATATTAATTCTGTATGAAACTGAATAACGTAACGCGGATGTTATTTACAATTTCTTTCAAGAATTTTATTTGCTAAACTCTATTAATAAATGTGTTACATATACGTCTCTACAGGTAACGGAAATAAAATGACCTTACAGGATTTTTTCATCGATTTTATATTTATTTTTATAGCCATTTTTGCAAATAGATTCTTATATTGTTACGTTTAACTCTTACGTAACCATACTAGAAGTATAATTTTAAATTAATGAAACATATTTTTTTTTTGTTACCGTACATAACTGGTATTATTCTAAAAGATATTTTTTTTTTACAGTATCCAATAAAATATTCTGTAGATAAATTATGATAAAAGTATATTTCAACAACTTATTTACAATTTTGTTAGAATATTTTTTTAAAAAATTTGGTGTTTATATATACAATTTATAGTTCATTTCAAATGCATATTTTTCACAGATTTTTATTATTATTTTTTGTTAGTCATATTTACAAGAAAGCTTATTATACATATACTCGTATAGTATTGTTCTCTTTTTGACAATACCTTATATTTTTATTAAATAAATTTTTGAAGTGCATAGTTTTATATTCAATTTGTTTTTATTTAACAATGTTTCCATTTTTTTTTTTAATTTGTAACGTAAAATGCCACTACACAGAATTATTTATATCCATTTTTAAAATATTACTTATTTTAATTTTATTAAAAGTTTTGTTAGTAAATTTAACTATGACATTCATATCTGACTTTATTACTCTCTTTTTTTACTTTCAACTGATAAATCACTAATTAGGCCATTTTCATCAACCATTTCAACACTTATTTTGTCTATTGCATCATTATATTACTAGTCTCTATAATACAAATCTTCATCGATAGAAACACAATTTCGTTTATATAGGGCCATCCAAATGTGACGCCTAGATTTGTGTTTTATTAAAAAGAAACTTATATAAACGTGTTTATAGTTTCTTTTTAATAAAATAACAAATATATGCGTCACATTTGGATGGCCCTATATATTTCTCCTAAACTACTATTTAAACCGACTGATAATAATAACGATAATTTTTTTATATGAGTTTGATAGTTATATTTTTCGCATAAATGAATTACTGCAGTTCTACATTATTTTTTAAAAATGTTCAATGATCACTTACTTTATTCGTTGATTGGCCTTTCAATCATTAATATCAGAACATTGTATTATAAAAATATTTTATAATGGAACTATTTGATGATGATGGTATGATCAACAGAATATGAATCAGCTATATAAAAAAAATGTGAATGATTATTGAGAGTTTATAAAATTTTGGAGTAATGAGGTGAATGATTCATTATTATAAAACTGATTAGTCATAGTGCCGAATGGATAGTGAATTTTGGTAATGTTTTAATGCTACATTTATAAACTAGCATATAACTTGTCAATTGATGGAATTTTTGAATTTACTAATTTTTCTTGGAAATGTTATGCATTTTTTTATTATTTTGCGGATAATTGTTTAATTGCCGAAAAATTTCAATTTTTTCATGAGTGTACATACATGAATATATATATATATATATATAGTAAACACATTGTACTGTTGGTGTTTTTTCAATCTTTGTCAAGAAATATATTTATTGCATGCTTTACGAAATACTTTTGCATATTACTGTGTAGATATTTAATGTATAATATTGTTTGTAGTAGGATATTTAACTTCGGCACGTCAGCATATGCTCACACATTAACAATACTAAAAGCACATAACTGTCTTATGAGATATCTTCAGAAAAAGATTTTATATATTCCAAGGCATAATTTGTCATTGTTTAAGACAGTTCTAAGCAAAATAAATTAGCGTATATTCTTTATTATAGATTACTAATGACGTCACTCGAGATAACGTCATTCTATTAGAACATAAACAGTTCTTCATCTTGATTCATTTTTAGAATACTCTCTGTAGCGTTCATTCCGAGAAAAAAATAATTCATCGGCGTATCACTAAGTCTGTTGGCCTCACTCCAGACCAAGAAGTGAACTCCTTTCTAATAGTTTTGTGTTAATTTTGAAGATTAGTATTTACTTCGTCGATAGTGTTTTTCTCGACGTCGGTTTGCATTAATTAATTATTTTTGATTCTGAAACTCTTACAATGATGAGACGAATATTGAAAGAATATTTAACATTAAACGTAATTTTATAGATATATGAAAAGGTAAAGTAAACAGATGTATTTTTTTAATGTGAGATTTATCATTCGCTTGTACGTTTTGAAAAAATAAGTATTTATTATAAGCTGAATTCGTATGACATAATACTTCTGAAATATCTTTACTGTATATCTAACCCTTTCATCACTGTTATATTTCATAAACAATAATTGAACAAATAATTTGATGGAAAATGAAAGTTATGAATAAAAACGAACTTTTTACTTACATTTATAACCATCATCTCTCAGAAATACAATAAAAAATATTATTAAAATGATGTTATTGTTTCACTTACTACATTTTTTAAATTCTTAAAATAAAACATTAACAGGTTAAATTTGATTTCCGAGTATTTATGAAATATATGTTTAATATTTTTGAATTTTGCAAAACTTTAATTATTACATTTCGTTAATTTTAGGTATTTAAAACATATCGAACGTGTAATTAATATTTTATTGTCGTTCAATTCGTTTGATATCAAATATCAAAGGGATAATTTGATCGTTGTGAGTTTTAATGTATTTTAGATTTTATCACGCATGGAATCATAGTTTTTCAGTGAAAAAAAACGATGCCAGTTCATTTTTTTAGTAATTTTCACTATTACAAATTTGTTTATTCATAAAAAAATGATTGTTTATACACAAACTCGTATAATTGTTATACTATATTGCAATTTACTTTTTTATGTCATTTAATTTATATAAATTGATTTCATTCTAAGCTTGAAGACATCTTTAAAAATTTAACTTTCATCAATCTATTTTTTTGAAATATTTTTTTAATATATAATTTATATTGTATTAGTTATCGTTTCCACACAAATGAATAAAAAATATTCTTTGATTAACACTTTTTTTTACTAAATATTCACTTAATTTCGAAAATTAAAATATTCCTAGCTTCGTTTTTTTCAAACTTCTGTGCTGACCTATCATTTTACCTACACTACTTAATTTGAAATATCTGTTTAGTACAAAATGATTTTTTTTCTATATAGTTTGATGCCTATGATTATTTTATAGGATTTATCAGTATTTTCAATTTTAAAAGCAACATCCTTTTCAAATCATACAAAATTTCTACCTTCTTTATCCGAAGATGGTTACAAAATTTGTATTGATTACAGGCATTGGGTTTTAAGGAAAAAGTATAATATAATACATTTTTTACCACTTTATAATTATTTTCTCAAAGTATCTAACAAAATAGCCAACAAATGATTTTTTCTATCTTCAAAAAATTTTTACATTAATGTGATGATTTATTTTCATATTTATTTTCTATATATTTTTTTCATTTATTTTTTCGTAATATACTGTACGATTGAATAGTTCTTTTTATCGAATTCACATATTCCGTGTTTCGAAAGACAAATTAATTTTTTTTTCTTTCAGCAGAGTGGGATTCTTAATATAAATATTTAAAGCATTTCTTCCTAATGTCATTTTATTCCATCTTTATTTTTTTCGTTTTCACCATAAATATAGTGTATGTGTGTGTGTGTGTGTGTATGTATGCTCTCTAATTATATATATATATACATATACAAACATATTAAAAAAACACTAAAAATCCCTTTGTTTGAACCAACTCGATACGTTTACAATGAGAACGGTTATTTTTTGTGTAACATCCGAAAAACTATCAATTACTGTTTAAATTTCGAGTTCGTACCTTGTCCGCGTGTGTATGTTGTACGGCATTAAAAAATTTAGTCGCATCATCAAAATATTCCTTCTATTACATGTACTTCCGGTGGTGTTGTACATTCGATACAACGCACTATAATATACTGAAATTTTGTATAAAAAGAAATCTAGAGACAATGACAAAAGTTTCATCTCGCTTTTACTTAATAACGGCGACCGTATGTCAACCTTGTTCTTCGAATACGTATTACATTTCTCCACAATCGAATACGGGTTCGGCCGTTGTAACTTGTATATAAACACACTTAGTTACAGGAATGACGGTATATAAGATATATGTGATGTGTTCTTAGAAATACTACGAGTGGATTACACACATAAACATTTATATATACGTACACATACGAGCCTGCACGCGTATGTGTGTGTATGTATATGTTTTAATATATACATAATGTAAGCATATGAACGAAGCACGCATATATACAGGATTTTACTCACTTACTGTTCATATCGAATGCACATTGATGGATGAACGTGTTCGTAAGCACATTCATCCGCGATGATCTCTTTGTTTTAATTTGTTTTTGCTCTATTTTATATCTAGACCTGTTTTGCAATACGTAGATTTTGTATGAAAACAAAACAAACATATTGTAACACTATTTTTTCAAAATTGGTTTAGTATCTGACAATTGCTTTTTTAACAAAATAATAATTCCTCTCGTAAAATTTCATAAATGAAATTGTCTAATCATTATTAGCGTGAAACAAGGTCATAAATGTAATCCCTAGACTTATAGTTTTTAATATATATATATATATATATATATATATATATATATATATATATATATATATATATATATATATGTAGATATAGATAGAAATACATAAAACCTCATATTTTCTACATTGAACTTTATTACTGTTAATTATCAACTTGGAATGGACTTCATACTTAGATTTATCATTGCTGTATTATTTTTAATAATATTTTTAATCAATTTCTTCGTTTTTTTTTAAAAAAAATATTTATTATTTGACTAGCAACTGCTAAAGTAGAGGCTCATCCAAATGTGACGCCTAGATTTTGTGTTTTATTAAAATGAAACAAACGAAACTATGCACATGTTTCCCTATACACATGTTTCTTTTTAAACACAAATCTAGGCGTCACATTTGGATGATCCTGTATTTAAAATACTTATTTCTGATACACGTTATTAAATGTAAATGGATATTAAAAAATCTCCGCTTAAAAGGTGGCTTCAAGCCTATACATACTTAAATAGAATTTATTCAGAAAACACGAAATTTTATTTTTTTTCTTCCTTGAAGTTTATGTTAAATAACAAGCAATTTGGAAATAATTCTGTGCTCTATATATCAGATTTATATAACAATTTGTAGAATTCACTTAATTCCATTTAAGGTGGTTGGTCATAGTCTTACAAGGGACGCGGGGTAAGGAGTAGTGGTCTACACTTTTGTATGGGCTAAAATAATGATTGCCAACTGCAAATAAATAATTCTGTATAGTATACATGGTATATGAACACGTCTAACACGCGCATGGTATGTGTCACATGCCTACAGTACTGCGCCGTGATTCGTTCTGGCTAAAAAGTTCGTACTGGCTATAACTTTAAAATCATTCATTTACAATTCTTTTTCAACTAAAAACTTGCAAACGGCGTTGTGAAGATTTGTTTTACTCGAGTGATAATACTATTAAAAATATAAGCTTTACAATAAAACATCTTTTAAAAAATTCTTGTCATTTTTTAGTGGAGTTTCAATGACTTAAGTTTCAATTTATACCACACCGCCATAAGAGCCCATGTTATAAGACACAATTTTCATGTTTTAATTTTTCTAAAACGGGATGGAGAAAAATTTCAAAAAAATTCCTGAAGAATTTGATCATTATATTCAAATTTTAGACTAATCTTATCATATTTTTTAACAGACCAACCTCCTTAATAAAAAAAATCTCCAAAACCTCACTGTAAAGAATTTTTTGTATTTTTTGTAATCATATTTTTTTTATTATTATTATTTTCAGATTATCCTGTAAACACACACACATACATATACACACACATATATATATATATATATATATATATATATATATATATATATATAAATTCATTCAGTTGATTTATGTTCATATATACTTTATTATTTTTCCAATAAAATGATTAAAAGATCATTTATTTTTTATTATTTTTAATATAAAATGCGGGTAATAATGATAATTAACTCAGATAAAACATTTACGAATAAAAAAAATGCTGAACAATTATTATTTACTCACTTAGTTTTTCGTTGTATTTTAAAATAAACTTGCTTAAAACAACAACTTTCTTGTCAAAAAACATCGATTTACTTTTTATTAATTTAATTCAGAAGTTTCTCCTGGGAAATTCGGTATTGTAAATAAATAGACTAGAATTAAGAATATTCTAAGCTTGAAGACATCTTTAAAAATTTAACTTTCATCAAGCTATTTTTTTAATATATAATAATATTGTATAATTATCCTTTCCGCAAAAATAAGTAAAAAAAATTTTTTGATTAATGCCTTTTTTACTAAATATTCACTTAATTTCGTAAATTACAATTCCGAGCTTCGTTTTTTCAAACTTCTGTGCTGATCTATCATTTTACCTACACTACCTAATTTAAAATATCTGTTTAGTACAAAATGATTTTATTCTGTATAGTTGATGCCTATGATTATTTTATAGGATTTATTAGTATTTTTTTTAATTTAGTATTTAATAATTTTATTATATTTTAATAATATTTTGGAAAACATTTTTTAAAACCATATTTGAAATCTACCATAAATGCTTCATTAAGTATATAAAATGATTAAAAATAAACTACGTTATTAGATCAATTTGTGTTCGAAATATCAGTTTCTTCTGTTAGAATTTACTCTAAAAAATAGATGCGTCGTGTTGTTCTAAGAAAGTTCAGAAAAATATCTAAAACAAAAATTGCATGCAAAAAAAATGTGTTTGACAGTTTACCAAAAAATTTTAGATTATTTTTTTATAAAACGGCGCTACAATAATGGTATGACCATTGACATGCCTATTAGCGAATAAAATGAACAATTATTGAACATTTTTATAAAATCTTGTGAGATCGAAAGTAAATAAATTACATGTATTGAAATGTTTTCTGTAATTTGATTCTAGGTTACTATTTTGTTTCAGGGATTGAAATGTACGTATTTTTATTTTCGACATAAAAATGTAATTTATAACTATTCTGTGTCAAGAACAGTTTTAGGAAAAACGTTTATTATTTGTAAATTGTTACATTTTCAATAAATAGTTAATAACAGGAAACAGTGCGCTCATTGTCAATTTTAAATGTTTAATTCATAGAATTATACTCCGCACCTTTTTTCATCACTGCATAAGGTAGTAAATTATATATATATATATATATATATATATATATATATATATATATATATATATATATATATATTCACAAAATCAGTATCAACATTAAATATATAGAATATAGGAATTAATATTGTGTGTATATGTGTATATATATATATATATATATATATATATAGAGAGAGAGAGAGAGAGAGAGAGAGAGGAGGTCATCCAAATGTGACGCCTAGATTTGTGTTTAATTTAAAAAAAAATAAACTATACAGATGTTTATTTTTAATAAAACATAAATTTAGACAAATTTGGATGATCATATATATATATATATATATATATATATATATATATATATATATATATATATATATATATATATATATATATATATATATATTTGAAATAACTGTTTAGTACAAAATGATTTTTTTTCTGTATAGTTTGATGCCTATGATTATTTTATAGGATTTATCAGTATTTTCAATTTTAAAAGCAACATCCTTTTCAAATCATATAAAATTTCTACCTTCTTTATCCGAAGATGGTTACAAAATTTATATTGATTACAGGCAATTGGTTTTAAGGAAAAAGTATAATATAATACATTTTTACCACTTTATAATTACTTTCTCAAAATATCTAACAAAATAGCAAACAAATAATTTTTTCTATCTTCAAAAAATGTTTACATTAATGTGATGATTTATTTTCAATATATTTTTTTCATTTTTTTTTTCGTAATATATATATATATATATATATATATATATATATATATATATATATATATATATATATATATGATCATCCAAATATGCCTAAATTTATGTTTTATTAAAAATAGTCTAAATGTGATTTTATATTATATATATATATATATATATATATATATATATATATATATATATATATATATAAAATCCACATTTAGACTCTTTCTATTCATTTCTGAATGAAAGCCTCTTAAAACTTTCCACTTTCTTTTTTCTTCCATTCCACGTCAACAAATATTCTCCGTCAATTTGAAGCAACGACCTTCTGGTCAGTTGTTTCGAGTTTTTACCTCGTTTGAGGCAGTTACTCTAGTTGCTCGAATAACCTGGTTGTTTCTCGGTTCAGTATTAATCTCTTTGTGGAGCATTTCCCAGGTCCCATGAAGTGGGCCTGTTGCACGATGTTTGACCAGAGGAACTCCAAGTTACCCGCGGTGGTAACTTCTTACTGGAACAAATATTCTCATGTATATCCCAGCTATTTATATATGGCCTTATTATTCATAGCCTTCAGCTATTATTCATGGCTTTCTTAATCCTTATCAATTTTTAGGTTCTCAATCATTAATTTTCTAGTCCATCGGTGGTCTTCTCTTGTTACCATATAACCAGCCATTTACATTTTAAATTTTTACTCATAGGTTTTTTTGCAAATTTTTCCTAAACTAAATACATTAACAATAACAAAGATAGACAATTAAGCTAGTTACTAATAATTCATTACACAGCTATATTATAATTCATAGAACAGCTCACTATAACCAATTTTATATGTACAAACTATAATTTGTAAAAATGATTTAAAACAATAAATTTTCTTGAATCTTGAATCTTTAAATTTTTTACTCTTGTAATATCTGTAATTTTAATTTTATTAAACTTTTGTAATATATATATATATATATATATATATATATATATATATATATATATATATATATATATATATATATATATATATATATATATATATAGTATAGCATCACCGCGTGTCATATCGATTATAGTATGAGCATATATATATATATATATATATATATATATATATATATAGTATATGTATATATATATATATATATATATATATATATATATATATATATATATATATATATATATATATATATCTATATAGATATATATATATATATATATATATATATATATATATATATATATATATATATATATATATATATATATATATATATATATATATATATATATATATATATATATATATATTTATATGTATTGTATTATTATACAATTCATACATATATTAAAAAATAGATACGATAAGGTGAAAAGATAAATAATTACATCTTTCTAACAGTTTAATAAAAACATGTTATTGAATACTTTCAAAAGTAACAATGTATGCTCGAATGTGTTTGTGTTTATGTATATAAGTATGCATGCATACATATATATATATATATATATATATATATATATATATATATATATATATATATATATGTATATATAACATGTAATACATAAGTAGATAATCGTAGAAATAGATAAAGCTGTACGGTGTGTGTGTACACCACCACGTATATCTGTTATGTATCTTCGTTCTCATTCGAATAGATGCGAATCCATATGAAACGAATTATATACACATTCAAAATGAGAACATCCATACGTATATCCATACGTAGTGGCTTATGATGTCTCCCTCATGAGTGGTACGCTTTTGTTGAATTCGCAGCTCACTTCGAAGCGTACGCGTTTACGGAGATCACTGCACTATTACACTACTTCATGTTCAGTTGCTTGTTGATTGAAAACAATGAACGAGTGATTAATTCGTATTTTCGACGTTTTATCTCTGCGAAGAGCGCTTAACGAAACCGATAAAAATATAAATACAATCGAATAGAATTTTACACATCGTTCTTATTCAGTCTGATCGGCAGAAGAAAACGTACACGTGATATAAATACCGTACAATCATGTGAACTTTAATTATTGTTTTTATTGACAGTGTTTACCTTCCGTATTTTTACGATTAACAACCTTTTCTGTTTATCGATAACTTTTTAAACGGTTTTCTGTATATGTTAAATTAACAACAAAAAAATGTTTGTTTCTGTAAACATCGGTGGCCGAGTGAAATATTTTCGGAGATGTACCGAATGTAAATAAATAAAATTCTGTATATACTTGACGTGTAAACACGGGTTTAGTATCTTTTAAATTACAAATAACAAAATAACATATAAATGTGTTTATTGAAACTACATTTGTTTTCGTTATTATTTAACATATATTTTTATGAATAATAATTCGAAATTTACTTTATGTTTCGCGGCTTGTGTAATATATTATGGTGAATAATTATTATCCTATATAAAACATTTTTAATAAATAATATTTTTAAACATTACGCTAATAAAAAATAACCGATTTTTTTAAAACAAAACATTAAATGTGATATACTGACATACTTTTAAATTAAACTATTTATTTTATAGATGTCTGCCAATTTTTATAAACATTTGAAAACTATTCATAAAGAATCAAAATAGTTTTGTAATATAAAAAAATATAAGCTCTTTTTTAAAAAAAATAAATAAATATTATATCTAAAATAAGAATTTAGAAAAAAATTAAATAAATAAATAATTTAATGAGAATAGTGTAATTGTTAATAACAAAATACAGTGTTTATCTTAATTTGCAGACTGTTATATATCTTTACCTCTATATGTATGTATATATGAATATATTTATATATATATATATATATATATATATATATATATATATATATATATATATATATATAATATCATTTTCAGTTATACACAATAATAGAATTATACTCATTTATGTAAAATGACAAGTTCTTTCAAAAGGTAAAAAAATGGATATGTTTATATTTTAAGGATCATTTTGCAATGTCCACTATATTAAATAAATATGTAGTTTCAGAACAAAATTTTAAAGTACAAAAATACCATTATATTAATTTTATCATTCAAAAGATCAGTATAATGAAAATTTCTTGTATTATGTTAACATTGTTAATAAGAAAATAACTAAAATAAAAAATATTTTTTATTATAATGTGTAATAGTCAGTGAATAAAATAATAAATTATAATTCTTTATGCTACCATTATATACAATATAAAAAGAGGCTATCCAAAAAAGAAACTTGAGCCAAATTGTCGTTTAGGACCGGTAAGACAGACCTATATATGTGTTTGTATTTGTGAGAAACAGCGAGAGAGGAAATATGTGTATGTATGTATGATTCATCAAAGTTGATTGAAAGATATTTTAATAATATTTTTTTATTAATATTTCTTTGAAGTTTCATGTACAAGAATGTTTAATTAAATTTTCTGCTATTTTATAAAATTGTCGATAGACAGCGAAGGTTATTTGTAAAGTATTATGTATTTATCAACATTAATATCGTCTTTGTTTTGACAATAGATACTAAATGAGATTTTTTTGACATTTTTTATTAAAATAATAAATTTATCCATTTTCGTATTTTGTTTGAAAGAAGAGCAAGTTTTTAAGATTCATCAAGTAACTAAATCTGTATTAAACATAATTTTATATATACTGTTGTTAAATATTTATTTAATTACATTTATACAAAAATATAAATTTGAATTTTTTAATGAAAACTATTTTTTTATATTTAAAATTTTAACATTTTTGATCAGAACTTATTAGTATTGTGATTAGGTTTTTAATTGTAAATCTTATTCAATGAATCTATTATTGTGTAAAACTTAACATGCTGTTCATTTATATGTGTGTATATACATGTATATAATTTATAAAATAGAACAGCAGTAGTGAACATAATCAAGAAGTAATTTAAAAAGACATAAACGTCAGAAGTGTCTAATATTTAGAAGAAATACTTGATAATAATATTTTTTTAACATTAACTTATGATGGAGTTATCATCACGGTATAATAATGTGACGTCATCCGCGGCAACTGTTACATCTTTTTTACCTAATCAGCCTTTGTTCTGGAAATATGAAAACCAACAATACACGATGCATTGCGATAGTGGGGTAAGAGTTTTCGCATACAAGATATTTTACTAAATGTTTTTGTTCTATGACATATCTATAATTATAAAATATTTCTGATATTCGTATTGTAATATTTACTGATATTTGTATATTTTTAATAGGAAATACCTTATTTAAATGAAATATATGAAATGTTAACACTTGAAATCTTAAAATACAGTAGCACATTAAAAAAATGAAGATTATATATTAATATTCAAGATAATTCTTGCAGATTTGAGAAGAAAAGAAGAAGAATATTCTTCCAAAAATATTTTGGAATTTTTAAAAAAATATGTAAATTACAATATTAAAAATAATGCTATTGATAAATTTCAATTTTTAGACTGAGCACATATTTGTAATTTCAGTTAATCAACATTTGATTAGCATAAATAAAACATGTTGTTCATTGTAGAGTTCCAGCAATGGCAGTAAAAAAAAGATAAAGTTGATGAAATTATAGTTTTTATTGAAAAGATCATAGTTTTTTTAAGTCTTCGTGCATATTTCATTTGATGTTATATTTTGTACAATTGTGGATATTTTTTGACCTAGGTATTATTCTTGTAATATTTTATACAAGTCTACAATTAAATCATAAAAATATTACGATAAATTAGAATGTGAATAATGTTTTTTTTTTCATTATTTCGAAAATTTCAAAACCAGTTCGTATGACTTCAAATAAAAAATCTAGGTACAAGAAGATAAATATGTACATTCTTTATTTAAATTTTACATTTTCAAAATCTTTCCGAACTAGTTCGCATTATAGAGAAAATCGATATATTATAAAACGATTGACTCGTATCGTTTTCCAAATCTGTAGACATATAACCGACCAGATAAATTTTATTATCTTTCGTGAATCTAACATTTGAACATTTCTTGTTCAGAATGGAATTTATTAATAATATAGACAGTTATAAGAGAAACGTATAAATATATTTTCAGACGTACGTTTTCATCTTACGTAAGAATTGATTTGGCACGAATTGCACACTTTTTGTTTCATTCATATATTTTTTTTATTTATGTATTTCAACTAAATAGACTATTTTTTTAATATATAAAATTGGTTCCAACTTTTTTAAATTAAACATTTTTTATTTATTATCGTATAATAGTCACTTTAGTATTAAATTTTATAAAGTTTTACGTTTCATTTCTAAATATTCTTTTTGTATTCAAGGGTAGGATTTTACAACTGTTTTTCGTATGCACTTTTATGTATATCTTACTTATTCACAACAGCTTTCCTAGTTTTTTTTATTTATAGATAAATATTTTTAAGCATAGTAAAATATTGTTATAAATGTTTTTTTTATATTTATTCATACAATTACACTTTAAACAATATTTTTTTAAAAAATAATAATAAGTATTCAAGCTATAATTCTTAAGTTTTCAATTTTGTTTATTCATATTTATATGTGAATGTACATATTTAATAAAAAAATCTATTTAACAATTTCAAATCTAAAAAAAATGTCTTAATTTATAATTATGTATGGAAAGGAGAAATATGATACAGTTCAATAACAGAATCATTAAAAATCATACTTTCATTTATTATAAATCTATATTGCTAAGTAATATTCACCAAATGAAATTCAAAAATGAAAAAAATATATTTCCTATATTGTCAATTGATATTTTACGATCAATACATGAAGAGATGAAAAAAATGATTTATGGTAAAAAATTCTCCATACAACTAAAAAGAGAAACTATTAGCAATTTTAATATAATGGCAAGCAGAAATTTTTATCGGGACTGAAGAAATGACAGCAGTTATTTTTAATATGGTTATATTTTGGTATTATTACTAAACTAGCAAACGAATTACTTCACAAAATATAAAAACATTTAATTTTTTAAAATTAAAATTCTCTATTATTGCTGTATTCATTATTGTAATGTTCTCTTTTTTTATATATTTTTACGGTAGTTTTTTTATTTATCTTCGAGTATCAATTTTTTACTTGAAGATATGTTAAGGATTTATTATAGAAAAAGATGAAATGAATGATAAAGAAATGAAAAATATAAAAAAGTATTTAATAATTTGTTATTGTTAATTGTAATTCACTTACACATACTTTGATAGCGATTCTGTTTAATAAAAAAATATATTATGTACCTGCGTTTTAAAGATTATTCCTTCTTATAGAAAGTATTTCTATAAGTGAATCAAAAGAATCGTTTTGATTCACATATTGAATTTGTGGTTTGAATAAAATTTAAACAACTCGATAAAGAAACAAATGTATTATTTGCTCTTGTTATAATTAATTTATAAAAAAAATATGTTTATATGTTAATCGTTGGTTATAATTTATAAACATATTATTTTCATATCAAATAAAACTTCGGGTTTTATTATACTTTTGTCTAATGACTTTTATGACCTATTGTGTATATACGTATATATATAACGACATTTTTTAAATATTATATATATATATATATATATAACGACATTTTTAAACATTATATATATATATATATATATATATATATATATATATATATATATATAATAATGAGTACATACAAAGGATGAATGCTAATTACATTGTATAAAAATGTACTACTTCCGCCGTGTTTAATTTTAACGTTAAAAAACATTCTTATTTTAAAATAAGTTCTTTCGTTAAAAAGTACTTTATTATTTTAATACATTGAATGTATATGCGATTTTTTTAAGAGGTTATATATATATATATATTATATATATATATATATATATTATATATATTGTTGAGATTTACTACACTGACAAGGTCAATTCTCTATATTTGAAAAGAGATTTTTCCGTCCGAACGTACAGTTCATACGTTACATTCAGAAAGTGACCAATTATATTTGTACACCTGCCGCAAGTACTTCTAAGAATATTTAATGCAGAATAAAAATATTCACGAATTAATTTTTAACAGTTTCAATAGTCGATTTTAGATTTTTTGACACACGCGACGAAAATCTTTTCGGAGTGAAAGTTTGTATGGTAACAATAATGTCGTGGTTTTTTTTTTCATTGATTGATTACTTTTATGTTTATTGTAATTTTAAACCAGGTTCATTCTGTTCGGATGAATTGTAACGCATATAATAACTGTATTTAGCAGTGTTAAGTAAATATGTAGACGATTTGTTGTACGCCGGTTAAAACAGATTTAAAACCGGATGTCAGTTACACATTTCTTTTACATGTATACATGCATATATATATATATATATATATATATATATAAATATATATATATATATATATATATATAAATATAAAGGTCATCCAAATGTGACGCCTAGATTTATGTTTTATTATAAAAAAACATGTGTATATAGGGTGGTGTATAGGAAAACATGTGTATAGTTTCTTTTTAATAAAACACGAATCTAGGTGTCACATTTAGATGACCCTTTATATATATATATATATATATATATTTATATATATATAAAATTTGAACAAATTTATTATTTTTTTCTAGCAAAAATAACTTTCATGAACATTAAAAATTTATTAATAATTTTCAGCTATATGTTGATATGCATAATTGTAAAATACTTTTATCAATTGATGCTTTGTAACGCATTTTGCCCTAGAATATTTGTACGTTTTGTAAATAATTCCCCTTTAGCACGTGTCACTCACCCAACATTACATAATATTTTATAAGTATTCAATAATCACTTATTCACTTTTTTGCTAATGCATATTTCAATAGATCGATATGTGTGTGTGTGTGTGTGTGTACACACACACACATATGTATATATATATATATATATATATATATATATATATATCATCATCATCATCATCATCATCTCCAGCCCACATCAACCCACTGCTGAGCGAGAGCCTCGTCGAATGTCATAATTAAAAAAGAAGAGTTTTCCGAGCCTCTTCCATTCTTTCCTGTCACTGGCCAATCTCATCCAACCTTGCCCTCCACAATATTTCACAATTTCATCTCTCCATCTTTGATGTGGTCTTCCTTTGGGTCTCCTTTTATCTCTTGGTCTCCATTCCGTAACAATCTTCGTCCATCTGTTGTCCTCTCTTCTCGCTATATGTCCTGCCCATATCCATTTCAACGATTTAACTTGCTCTATTATATCCATTACTTTTGTTTGTTCCCTTATCCATTTACTTGTTTTTCGGTCCAGTTTGGAAATTCCTAACATTATTCTTTCCATACTTCTCTGAGCAGTTAGCAGTTTCTGTTTCATTCTTGTGTTTAGAGTCCAAGTTTCTGCTCCATACGTACAGGCCGGTAGTACACATTGGTTATATGCCTTACTTTTTAAACTGATTGGTATATTGCTTTTCATTATACTATTTAGTCTTCCAAATGTTGCCCATGTGGCTTTGATTCTCGATTTGATTTCTGGCCATAAATCACCATCGTATCTTATAGTTTTCCCTAGGTATTTTATTTCGTCCACTTGTTCCAGGTACTGATTCTCTAGTTGTATTTTACTTCTTTCAGCGAAATTATTGAACATGACCTTGGTTTTTCCCATATTTATTTTTAACCCTACTTTTCGGCTTTTTTCTAAGAGGGTTTCGAGTAATGTTTGTAATTCTTCCGGTTTTTCACTTATAAGTAGTATATCATCTGCAAATCTTAGATGTGATGGATATTCTCCGTTTACTTTGATTCCTTTATTTTCAAAATTTGCGTCTCTTATGATCTGTTCTAAAATTGCATTAAATATTTTTGGTGATAAACTGACTCCTTGTCTGACTCCTTTCTCTATTTTTATTTTGTCTGATATATATATATATATATATATATATATATATATATATATATATATATATATATATGTATGTATGTATGTATGTATGAAAAATGATATTTTTTTATTATATCCAAACAATTTAAATTACATTAAATTTATGTCAATTCTATCAGTTGTTTAGTATTTACATATAATTTTATTTATTGTTTAAAAAGGTATGTTTTTAAAAATATGTACAGTGATTCGCCTTTATGGGGTTAAATGATATATGCAAGCAGAAATTATTTTTCAGAAAAAATGAATAAAGGGAAGAGAAATAATTGAAACTTGAGCTAATTATATTATTGATAAAAACAAAAACGATATTCCAGTTATAAAAAATAGATGCAATCATTCCAGAATGATCTTGCTTAAATGAAATTAACGATAAAATTCATGATTATAATATATTGCTGTGATATCAGTACTTAGTTGAATTCCCACGTTGTTCAAGAACTTATTTTAATCTACCAGGAATCAACCTAACTAAAAGATATACTCTGAAGTTTGTTCTCTCATTATTTGCTTAGAGCTATTTGAATATTATTTTTATTAAATATTCGATACGTTCTAATTTCTCTATCTAATTTTAACCTCAAATTTTCAGTGACGTTAAAATCAGGAGATAAAGTGTTTTAATAGCTTTCAAACAATTTTATAATAGAGATTCTTTTACTATTCGAGAAGAGTAAGAAATATATTTATCTTAGTAAAAGTTAAAATTACCTTCAGCCATAATTTTTGACATTAAATTTGCATTTTTTAAATACATATATTTATTTATTCGCATTTTTCCCTTTATAAAATGTAATATACTCATTCCTGAGACTGTCATACAGCCCAATATCATAATTTGGCCTCATCGTCTTTCACTCTAAGTTTTAAGTTGTGCTGTTTCAGTTTCCTCTGTATATTGACATCATTTATCTGGTTGAAGAGGTTAAATTTGTTTTAAGCAACACAGACAAGTTATTATTTAACTCTACAGTTTTTTAAATTGATTATCACGATTTAACTTTTTTAAAATATTCTCTTTCTAATTAGCAAAATCAGTTCAATTTACTTAGAAACGTTAGTTATGAAATTTAGTTAAGAATTTTTTGTTATTATAGTAAACAAACATTAAATAGTTTCATTTTAGAGCATAATTAAAAATTGTGTATCTGATTATTTTTTACATTGTAATGTAAAAACAATTCGTATAATTACTATAACCATTTTTTTAATGTCGATATGAGCTTAATTTTTATCTTATAATTAAAAGACTACATTTGAAACATGCATTCATTCACAGAAAAAAATCTTACCAAACATACAGTTTTCTGCGAATTACTTAATTTTGCAAATCATATTAAATGTAATTGTTTTTATTTCAATATGATCATTGTTTTTATTTATCATATTTACAGTCTGTATCAGTATATCATTTTTAATATCAATGAATAAATATAATCGAGTACCACGAGAGATTTATCAGATACTATATGAAAGTTAGCCAAGGATATTATAATCATATGTAATATAGTTATATATACGGCCCATAACGAGTCAAGCGGAGTCGTGTAATCATTAATAAGTTGTATTTATCTTTTAGATTTAGTTTGTAAAAGATAAATTAAAACTTTAACATGTTTAATAGATATTTTTTTATACAACACTTAAAATTATTTTGTTTTTTACAAAATTCCAAATATAAACAAATATAATAAAATGATAATTGTAGAAATTATTTCCTTTATAATTGTAGGTTAGAAATAGACAATTTAACACTTTTTAAAATAAAATAAACTATAGTTCACTCGTACGTACTCAAAAGGTTAAAATAAAAATAATTGATGGAATCTTACATTATTCAGAAATAGAATTTTATTTTTTTTTAATTTTTAATTACAATTTTTAAAGTATATATACAGAAATAATATAAATAAAAAATGGTTCATTTTTTGCATTATTTCTATTTAAATTTATATTCTAATGTATGTTTAATAAAATATGAATCATTTGTATCAAAATATAAAGTGAAGTGATATATCATTGAAAAGATTTTTTAATTCGAAATTTATTATTTTTTTAACTGACTTTTTACAATTATATTTGGTCAACGAAAAGATTATAATAATAAGTGAATACCCTCATTATATATATATATATATATATATATATATATATATATATATAAATTTTGATTGTAAATATAATACATTAAAATAATTAATTAACAAACATATCGCAGTTTAAGAAATATTAAGTTCTTTGACCCAAATCGCATTTAACAAAGAACAGCCGACATTTCAGTCTTGTTATGAAAGCTGTTTGACAAGCCATTATCGAATTGAATTAAAAGCAAGAATGATAATATGATAACAATTACTTCGTTGTTCTCTATTTATTAAATATATATATATATATATATATATATATATATATATATATATAAATTTGAAATATGCAGAATAAATACTTTTGTATAATATACATTATTGTTTATTAAAGTAATGTAATATTAAAAAGTTTAAAAAAATATAACAAAAATTATAAAACTTAATACGTATTTGAAGAAAAACACGATCCTTAAATATATTAAATAATAAATAAGTTTATTGTTTTGATGAAATAAACTCACATATAGAGACGTTAGTTTACGGCCACTCGTAAAAAAATTCATATTCTATGTTTAAAACAATTTGATTATATATCTTTGTTGAAGTAATATTTTTCATGTTTCCTCATATTAAAATGTCCTTAATTAAGTTACTGTAAAAAGATTAGATTTTCTATTTTTTTTTTCTAAAAAAAATAGAGATTTATTTATTTTAATAATATGGTGTTAAAATATATTCCGTTATCGATATTTTAGACATCCAGTGTTCATCTTATTCATGTTTAACAATTTTAAAAAAATACTCTAAAAATATCCGTACACATCCTTAGTCACTTTGTTAGTTTATAAAATTGAATTTGATAATTTTCGATCATAAATCTTCAGTTTTTTAATATTTTTATTCATAACTGTAGTACAAGTTACCATTGAGTTCATATTGAATCAATTCTTGCCTTTATTGGAACAGTCGATCTACCTTTTGATAAATAAATATAGTGCTTGAAACTTTAAATGAGTGATAAATTCCATATTAATTTACTATTTAACCTTTTATTATTCTTTACAAGATATATTGTTAACATGTAGAACTAATGTTTTTAGAAAAAGTGTTTCCATAAAAAACATCTTTCAAAATTTAGCCATTTGTATTTCAAATTCACCTCTAAACTATTAATACATATACTCATATATTTTCTAAAATGAATTTTTCATACAACATTTTTTTCTTAGAACATCTTTTGTAATTTGTAGAAATGAGAATTATTTCAACAAAATTAAAACTCTTGGAAATATAATAGAAAATTCAGATAGAATTTACTAAAATTAGCAAGTTCAATATCATTAACACTGAATATTGTTAAATATAAAAAAATGTACATATATCTATTAAACATTTTATAAAGGAAATAATTTCATCAACAATAATAAAAAAATAGAGAGTTTATATGGTCTGTTGTTATATTCTTTTAATTACATTTTGAGGTTACGAAATATTTTTTTGTTATAATTTATATGACTTATTTATTATCTTGTTTAAAATTAATATCTTTAAAGAATATCAAGTTTACGTTTTTTATTCTATTTCTTTTATGCATTTTTAATAGCTGCATATCAACGTATTTCAAACAATACTGCTGTTTGTAATTCAAAATTAAATATAACATATCTTAATAAATAACTTGTTGCTATTACATAGTTATTTTTCAAATGACTTTCATATTCATAAAAAGTAAACAGTTGTCATTTTAATTTTGTATTGTTATAATTTATTATACATTTAAATTGTAATTTTTCTTACTGACTATATTGTAAGTCAAAACAGTTGTAATATACAATATGAAACAATATATTGGAGGAAGGTTCGTTTATGTTTCCATATAAATTAAAACTGTTGATGTTTCTTTTTTAATGGAATACTTCTTTGTTTTTAAGACATCTAATTTTAATTAAATAAAAAGTCATCCCATTAAATATGAATATAAAATATGTAAATAATAAATTATTTCAAGTGATGTTTATTTTTTTTATTTTCCTCTTAGTATAGATTTATCAATCATTAAACGACACCACTTAGATAATTTTTACATATATAAATACGTTAATGTGTACTTATTTTCCATAATACAAACGTGTATGTGCGTGTTAAAAATAAATGTTCTTATCTGACAAAAACATCGCTAGTATCCATCCATTCTTTGTCGATAATCAAGAGTTAAATGTACTTACCATGTAGGATATGTTACAGCATTTCCGTCAACCCCGCATATTCCCACGTTAAGAACTTAAGTAACCCTTTCAGTTGATATTCTACTTCTTTATAAGTATTGTTGTTTCCGTTTTGCATAAAAATATATCATTCGTTATATATCTAGTTAAATAGTCGAACAGTCGTGTACAATGAATAAATTATAGTGCCAGTTTATAGTTTGAAATAGAAGTCATTAATTATTGTGTAAATGTGCAGTTAATGAAATATTTACTAAGGTTATATCTTTCTTTTACAAAACTCCAAAGATGATAAATAATAAAATAAATTGTTATATTGATATTTTTTATTATTATATTTAATATTACCATCTGTAAAATAAATTCTGCTCTTTATTATTATTTCTCTTGTCACTGAAAATTTGATTTCACTTATTTTTTACTGAAGATAAATTCCAAAATTTTATGCATTTTAACTTTGAATATAAATTTTGATGTCTGTTACAAATATCGCTTTCAAATAATTATCTACGTAATTTACACAAGGTTGCAATTGAATGAGTGTAGATTTTTAACATGGACTTATTGTTATGTATGTATTTGTGTATATATATACACTGACGTGCATAAGTCATTGCCATATAGGTAACAAGCAATTTATTGAAATAATTCAATGAAGTCATTAAATTAGAAAAAAATATATTTAATTGATAATAAATATAATATTCATTATATTTATTTTCAATTAAATATTTTTTTTAAAATTTAACGACTTGAATTATATCAATAAATTGCTTATGTTACCCATATGGCGATGACTTATGTGCGTCAGTGTATATATATATATATATATATATATATATATATATATATATATATATATATATATATATATATATAAATATATATCACTGAATAAAAATATTCTACATTTGAATAGATATAGAAAATAAAAGAAAACATCAAAAAGGTCAAACTGAATACTATAATTAATAATAAATATGAACATAAAGAAAAGATAAATATAATCAAAATGCCATTTGAAGCAAAAAATAATAGAGAATTATTGTATGATATTGAAATAAAATATTTTATAATGTACGAGTATTACAAGAGATTAGATTACTATTAAAATGTTGCAAAATATTTAGAAATCTTAAATAGAAATAAAAAAGTAACAATTTTCAGAGCAAGAACGTAGATATAGTGACGAAAATAAAAAAATAATAAGCATGTGTTTTGTGATTAAGACGAGAATAAAGAATTATTTTAAAGTATTATAAATGATTAAATGTAAAAAGAAACATTTATTATTATGAGAATTTGAAGAGTTAGATATAATTTAAGTATTGAATATAAATACAATAGATTTATAAAAAAAATTGTAGAAAATTTATAGGAAAAAATCGAAAATAATATTGTTAACTTAGAAGGAATTCATTTTACTATAACAAAAAATCAAATGTATAAGGAAGTATAATTATAATATGTAAAATAAAGTGTATTTTTCGATCATTAATTTTTTTTGCGTTTTCGGTTATTGGTCTAACTTAGATTTTATTCATTATTTCTTGATTTCGATAGCTTTCTTGGAGGAAACCCCCTGACACCAGCTATGTGTCTCGTCATTTTCAGATAATCTTCCTTTCTGGTGTTAGTCATGAAATACGCAACCTGGGAAAAATTCAAAAAACCCAAGTATCTTGTTTGAATATGTATATATATATCCCCCCCCCTGGTAGCCAGTATTTGGCGTCGGCTCCGTCTGATTATGTTTTAATTTTTGAATTAATTTATTTAATAAACATTTTAGCCATATTAAAATACGGCTTCTGGAAGTTATATGGTCGTAGACAGAGATTTCTTCTCCTTAATTTACCTACCCGATTACCACTGTGGGTTTTCCTAGTCTATTTATTATCGAGTTATGGTGTTTCCTGGAATAGAATTTCCAGGCTCTTTTGTTTATATAGTCTACGATCGTATCTATATTTGCTTCCTCATGCAGTGTGTTTATCTTCATTAAATTTAATTATCTAACTTTTATAGAAGTATGTGTAATGAGGTGGGACGGTACATCAATATATGAAAAGTATATAAAAAAATATATTCAAAATTTATTTCATAAACAGTAAGTAAAATATATATTGTTTTAAATTTAAATTTCTATAAAAAAAAACTAGTAATTCAACCTAGTATTAAAATTTTTCTTGACTTGAATTATCATTTACAATCGTTAAGGCATTGATTCAATTAACATTAGTATATTAATCTCAGAGGTTATCTTTTCCATTCGCGAAATAATACTTTAGCATTCTTCTTCGTAATCTCGTCAGGACGGTAATTTTTAAATCATTAAGGTCGTAAATCACAAAGAAACAAGATGACCTAAAAGACAATTCGAGAAAGAATTATCTTATCAACTTAGTTCACTGAGGTTAGTTTTAGTTCAGGATCAGTGATTTCTGAATTTAATAATGTAAAATATTTATGTTCTTATTTAAATGAAGATTAGTATTACATGGTTTTTTTCTTAGAATTATCATTTCAATTAAATTTCGATTAAAAATACAAATTGTAAATAAATATATTAACAGTAATATTTATTACTTTACTAATTATATATATTATATTAATTTTATTCTTTACAATTAACAGTATATAGTTAATTTGTTACACATTTCTACCTGTTTTAAATATATAAACATACAATATCTTCATCTATAAGACTATCGATAATGAAAATTTTACTAGTATCATTTGTAAGTCCATGGGTTCGAATTGAAATGACCTTTTAAAAAACAACATATTTTTTAAAATCATTTTTTTTATTACTTGTAACAAATTCTCAAAATCTGCTAAATCCTATGTATTTTCATTTTTAACTATTTTTATCGGATGTTTTTTTATTTTTTTCATAAATATCAAATTAATCCTTCGAGCACATTTCTTTCAATAAAATATCTAAGTGTATTTATTTTTCATCTAGAATTTTTTTTCATCACGAAGAATTATTATTTTTAAAAAAAACTCTTCAGAACGTTCATAAATGTCATTATTTTTCTATTTGACTATGAACATTCTTTAAATATTTTAACTTTGATCTTAATTTCTATTTCTCCGTTTCAATATTTTCAGTATTATAAAACACTTAAATTGTAAAGAATTTTATCTTGGTCATGACAGATTTTAATTACATTTTATATATCGTTCACATGTTTCGAGTCTTTTATTCTTATTGAATTACATTTTTTTTAAAAAAAAAGAAACTTTTCAAAGGAACTTATAATACAACATTAAAAATAACTTTTTTGAAATAACCTTGTTCAAAGTCTATGAATTACGATATTAATAAATTTAATTATAAGTCGTAACATCTTACTCATAATTGATTATTCCATAAAAATATCCATTTATATATATATATATATATATATATATATATATATATATATATATATATATAATGTTAACAGTTATATTGTTAATTATTTTATCTCTAATTAGTACAATTTGTAAATGTTCAATAATAGTACATATGAAGTATTTATCATTTAGTGAAACATTTAAAAAATTAACTACTACATTTTTTATTTGTATTAAAAATTATAAATCGTGCAATTTAAAATACGTTATTTGAAACACACAAAACATTTATTCTAATAACATTAACACGGTACGTACGTATGTATATAATTTACATTTAAAAAATACATATACGGATAACTAGTTTACTATTTTGTACTTTGATTAATTTTAGATTGAAAATGAATAATCGCGACATTAGGTATTTTTAAACATTTTTATTCGAAATGTAACATTGCTATATTAGAGTGTAATAATATATCACTGTCAATTGAGTATCAGTAACACCAATTTCTTTTTAATTAAACGTTCAAGATCTGTTAAATTCATTTTGTTAGCGGAATTACATATCACGACAAAGAAATATTAGAATGTGAATACGCGCTAAATATGTTATGTTATATAATTCATATGTATTTGTGTATATATATATATATATATATATATATATATATATATATATATATATATATATATATATATAAAGTTAAAGAGAATATGAAAACCTAATACAAAAACATACAATTTCTTATACTTTTATTTGTCGTCTTTATTCTTATTTCAGTAAGAGAAATAGAATTTGTTCAGCATGTGACATTATTGATTTATAACAAAATTACTATCTTATATTATCAACTTCAACATTATAATGAATGCACATAAGTAGTTATCAATAAACAATTGGCTTTTTCTTTGTATTTTACATATTAAATATATGTAGACGAACAAATACGTGCTATTGGCAATATTCAACACAACTCACTTGAAAAATCTATTGAATAGTTTGTTACCAATATAATTTACATTATTGACGAAGTTAACGACCAGTCGTTCTAACAATTTAACGAATAATTAATAGTGACAGCTTTATCTGTCAATCTATGTAAAAAATGTGTCAAGAGTGTTGAGGTGATGATGCATTAATTGAAAGAATGATTACAGTTATATAAACTGATGTACGTTTAAATGTGTGTGTGTGTGTATGTATATACGTTTTGCTACAATTGACGTCCATATTCATCCAAATCATACACACACACACACACACACACAAAACACTTGAAATGTTGAAAGTGGCATATATATATATATATATATATATATATATATATATATATATATATATATATACGAGGGTATTTGATAAGTATGGTAAAGTAAGAAAAATTATATTATATAAATTAAACAATAAATAAGGTCAGTTTGATAAAGTATGTGTGTGCCACAAAAAGTATTAGATATATATATATATATATATTAAACAATATATATATATATATATATATATATATATATATATATATATATATATATATATATATATATATATATATATATATATATATATATATATATATATATATATATATATATATATATATATGTGTCTGTGTGTGTGTGTGTGTTTTGTATGATGTATTGTATTTATTGATATAATAGGAAATATTTATGAATTTACATTCTTATTTTCATAATCTGAAGAATTTAATATATGAATATAGTCGCACAATAATAATAAAATAAAAACTAACTAAAATAAATATAAATTTCAATAAAAAGATAATTTACATAAATTATTTTTTAAATGATTGTATATTTTCTGTTCATTTACAAAACTGCTTAAAAATTTTCAAGACAAATATCACTACAAGCACATAATAAATTTCAAAAGAGATTTTCAGTTTTATTGACATTTATACTTTTATCTCTCATATTTCTGCTAATTCAGTTCATTATTTTCCAAAATTAGATATTTTATTATTTTAAGAAACTATAAAGATTGAATAATCATGTTTATTTATTATTATATATGATTTTTTTTTAATATTCGGTTATAAAGTATATTGTGTATTGTTTTTTAATGTACACAGCAATAAATAATTATCGCATATCTCTGTGCAATTTTACACTTTTGTAAAGTTTTTATCATAATTATTCAAATAGATCTCTGCTACTTTTACTAATGGAAATACTCATTATAATTTTTTTTTAATTAAAAAAAGTTTTTGCAATATTTAAATACTTCCAATTCTCGTTTACTCATTTGAATAATACTTTTTAATTTTTCAAACATTTTATTGCTTTATACAATTGTCTATTTTATATAAAGGGAAAAAAATAATCAGTAATTTTTAAACATATCAAGTAAATTAAATGATTACACACTACACTTTTATAAAATATATGATAGTAAAAAAATGAAATATACACGTGTATAGAAGGTTATTCAAGTTGTATTCAGGTAGAAACACAAATCTGATTTATACACATTTATATATATTATATATATATATATATATATATATATATATATATATATATATATATATATATATAGTGCATTATTTAAATATTTAAATTTTTAAGGTATTTAGACTCTTAAAATTATATTTTATATTAATAGTTTCGAAAACTGGTTCTTAGATACCCCGGAACTATATATTGAGTTAATAATTAGGTGGTTCAAGGTTATGAAGGTTTTGCATTTAATGGTTTGAACTTTGTACCCAGATGATTTTTAAAAATATACAACATGTCCCTCTCTCTCTCTCTCTCTCTCTCTCTCTCTCTATATATATATATATATATATATATATATATATATATATATATATATATATATACATATTATTTGTATGTATGTACATAAAAGTTATGTTATTAACACTTTTAATATATTTTTCCAGAAAAATATATTTAGTATATAGCATACGAATAGTTTTATAATTCACTGTATGTGTATGGTTGTATACACATACATATATATATATATATATATATATATATATATATATATATATATATATATATATATATATTTGTCTGCATATGCACTGAAAACATTAAACGTCAGTAAAAAAATACAATTAAAATGTCCAAATCGTCATCGACACACATTAGTACATAATTATAAATACACGCATTTAATTTTTTCGCTGGTTTCAATTTCAGATTTTTATTGTTCACGTATCTTTTAAAAAGCTTATAAAAACATTTTAATTGCCAAATGATTACAGTTAATGTAATGTGCAATGTATATACTTGGTAAAGTCATATTTTTTCAAAGCAATAAAATGTAATGTGATATTATTAAATAGTAAAAGTATTTGCCAGTAATGGTAATATTCTATTTAAGTGTCGAGAATGATTTAAATTTCGTAATAAAAAATAATAATTGTGTAATGTTGAAATTGTGCTACTAGGTATGTTCAAAATAATCTTCAACCATTGTCAGATAGCAATAATCAACGATTCTCCGATGATGATAATGATGAATATTATAACCCATTGAAATATGTACGAGGGTGGTCCCAGAAGTACCCGACCCAACAAAGAAAACACAAAAATTTTGGAAAAAATATATTTCTTTTTCAACATAATCTCCTTTCAGCTCTATACACTTTTCCCAGCGATGTTCAATAAGTTCGATACCCTTTTTATAATAAGAACTATCTTGCTCCTCAAAATACCCATTAGCTGCCGACATCACTTCTTCATCGTTGGGAAATATTTGACCACTGAGCCATTTTTTCAAGTTTGGGAACAGAAAATAATCCGAGGGGGTTAAATCTGGCGAATAGGGTGCATGAGGTAGCAATTCAAACTTTAATTCATTAATTTTGGCCATGGCAATAACGGATTTGTGAGCTGGTGCATTGTCTTGATGAAACAACACTTTCTTCTTAGCCAAATGCGGCCGTTTTTGCTTGATTTCTTCGCTCAAACGTTGCAATAAGTTCGCATAATACTCGCCGTTGATAGTTTTTCCTTTTTCAAGATAGTCAATGAAAATTATCCCACGCGCATCCCAAAAAATCGACGCTATGACCTTGCCTGCAGATGAAACGGTCTTCGCCTTCTTTGGAGCCGGTTCTCCCTTTTCAGTCCATTGTTTTGATTGTTCTTTTGTCTCGGATGTGAAGTGATGGACCCAAGTTTCATCCATGGTTATGAAACGGTGCAAAAATTCTACTTTGTTGCTGTGAAACTTCGCTAAGCACTCAATTGAAACATCTTCACGACACTGTTTTTGCTCGAGTGTGAACAAACGCGGCACCCATCTTGCACACAACTTTCTCATGTCCAAATTTTCAGATAATATGCGATGTACCGCACTTTTTGAAATGCCTACTATGTCTGCTAGCTCGCGCACTTTCAGTCGACGATCATCCAGTACCGCTTTGTGGATTTTCTTCGCCATTTCTGGAGTCGTCACCTCATTTGGTCGACCACTGCGATGCTCGTCTTGGCAGCTCGTACGGTCTCGTTTAAACTCTGCTACCCAATATTTCACTGTTGTAAACGAAGGAGCAGACTCACCCAGAGTAGAATCCAGTTCAGCTTTTATATTGGTTGGGCTGAGGCCTTTCAAATAAAAGTATTGTATCACGTAACGATGACCAATTTTCTCCATTTTCACAAATTCACTGAAAACGTTTACTATTGATGGCTGCCAAACAAATACTAAACAACGTGGCGTCCTCAAACTTGAAACATATGCTTTATAGATTGTGTTCTTTCTAATACAGTGATATTTTTCAAACAACTACCGCCATCTCTAGGTCAGGCCGGGTACTTATGGGACTACCCTCGTAATAAAACAGAGAGTCTTATTTGTTATTAGAACTCATACGACTGAATTCTGTTATTCTAAGTAAGCATATTGTTAAAAAAATCTTTTTTCAGTAATTATAACAAGAAATCATATTAAAATATATCGAGAAAATAATAAATAACCGATTTTCTTTTTAAGTCTATAAAAATGTGTTCATTAAATTTGAGGTTATTGTTATTTGAAGGTGTTTTAAGTTAATAAAAAAAAGCTGTAAAAAATACAATATGCAATTCATGAAAATATATAATAAATTATCTACGAACTTATTAGATTTAAAAAATGAGTATTTGTATAAACTCGATTTTCTTGATTTGCAGTCGTTTCATTTACATAATGTGTAATAGTTTAGATGTTGTTTATTATATTAAACTGTTTTTGCATAATAATTGTTTCAACCAATTATCTGAACGGAAAAAATTATCAGTACGTATTAAAAAAATATATATACGAGTACCGGTCAGATAATTTTTTTATCATACAAATGATTTTTTATTCAAGTTCACAGCAACTATTATAATCAATATCGACGCTAATTTAGAAAGCCTAAGCGTGCGAATGAGAACAAGACTCAATTTATCATACGTAATAAATCAATGTATGAGAAACCGAATTAAATAAATACCATAATCGATCTTATCTGGATATTACATTGTAATACTATGTACGTACATACACATATGTTTAAATGCAGAATGTACTTATTTTAAACCAACTGTAAAATTATATATAAAAATTAAGAATATGGATGTGTATTCATTCGAACGACGATAAACAGAGACGGAACACGTTGTGACAGAGACGCGACGTAATAATAAATACTAATAAACTTATTACTTTTTTTTACGATTTAACTACGGATCGCTATTTCTTTATCGCGAGTTCACATCCGACTATGAGTCTATCTCAATGAATGCATCGCGAGATCGAGACTTCGTCGATGACGTAATAATATTGAACAACCAACCGAAGCACTCTTAGATCTTTCGTTTATATGTTTAGTATTTTTTTTTTTATTTTCTTGTCAGTCAGACATCTAGTTTATGTGTGTCGCACGGACATGTCTTTTATGTATTCTTCTTATGATTTTACTGTTGTCATTGACGGGGCTTTGGTACTATTCTTCAGTATCTTCCATGTTGTATTTGTAGATACATAG
>CP092092.1:28648255-28745755 GCA_029203775.1 Neoneuromus ignobilis | reverse complement strand
TATATATATATATATATATATATATATATATATACATATACATACACATAAAGAAGACAGGCAGATTTAAATACAAGAACAATATTTCATGCGGTACATTGTGTTGGGTCTAATTTTGGTAAAATATCCAAAAGAAAAACGTCAACAGTATATTCATAAATATATTCCTTTCTCCATATGTTCTGTATATTGCGACATTAAATATTAAAATAGAAATTTCTCTGTAAGTCGATTGAATAAGTTATGGGACTGGTGAAGATGGAGATTCTTTATTGTATTGAGTGGAAATACGTGTCCAGCGTTCATACGACTAACAATATGACGAAGTCGAAACAAGAAGTAAACCCGGCATTTTACTCGTATATATTTTTCAAATGAAATTCGTTGCGATCTGTACGTAAATATTTCAGATTAACATTTTAATATTTTGAATATTTATTATGTTTATGTGGCGGGAGTTTGATTTATTCAGTTGTTCTTTGACGTGGGTTATCGAAAGTGGTTGTATATAGACAATCTTATTTCTCCAACATTTCAACGAAAAATTATTCGCACAGTGAATATTTTTCATATTTTTTATATGAATACATTTCTTAAACATTTTGTTAAACTTCGTTAAATCCCTAAACATTGCTTCATTATATACATACATATATTGAGGGGGGGGAGGTGTTTAAAAAGTGTTTACAATCGTCACCTTGCTGAAAATAATAGTTATTTTGTAAATTTGTCACAATACCAAATACCAATAATTCTTATGAATTTAAATGTACATGTGTTGAAGCACATCATCCATACTTACTATAACTGTGGCGGTTAACTCTCTTACAAAGGTTGAGTACCAACCTTGCGGTTGCAACTCTTCGTTTTCCAAGTTTATGTGATGTTGGATGTGTTATAAGAAAGTTTCGGTCCTTATTCGTGGTCCTAATAACGACCGCTACACAATGTTTGATTACTAGGGTTTCCAGATACGAAGACAACTATTTATTAACCAACTATCTGTCTTCTTAACAATTTAACCTTATATAGTTTTATGAGACAAGTGCTCGAATTATTGTGTAGTACAAATATAAACACCATAAATGAATCTCGTTTAAACAAAACGGTTTATGTTTATTTTTTAGAGTTCTGAATATTTGAAATGCATTTTTAATTTTATATTAAATTCTACATTATTTAAATTGTCGTAATCATATTTTTCCAGTATATTTAATTTTACATTTCCTATAATAAATTGCATATTATGTACAAGTTTACAAGAGATATATAAAATAAATTTTTTCATTGTCATTAAATTAAAAATGTTTGTTTTACTCAAAAGCAATGTATTCTAACCTAATTATTTTCTCATATAAATAAATCCTACATTTTTCATTTCCATTATTATATCAATCATTTCTGTATTTTTAAGGAGGTATTCTAGTCTAGACGCACGAATTTTAGGTGTTTTTCGGCTATGTAAAATATTTTTACTATCCATTTTTTATCAGTTATTTATTGACATTTTAAGAGTATAAAAAAGTATTATTAAAAACAAAAAAAATAAAATTGAAAAAGGTACAGGCTGGCAAAGTGAGAGCTCGAAAAAAAGGTGTCTCCTGGTTGACGTGGTTCCAATCCTTCCGGTCATTTGAAACAAATTTTTTTTTTGAAATTATTGAAAAAGAAGGTTATAGTAGTATCCCCGCCTAGGGATATTAAAAAAATTTTTTTTCGCAAAATGGCGGTAGTGTGAAAAAACAGTCATTTTTTGCCCTATTCTTTTCAACTTTCGGAATTTTTTAAAAATAGTAAAAAACAAAATTTTCAAAAAATCCTAGGCGGGGGCAATCACTGTTATATTGAGAAGCTCTGTACCAAATTTCAAGTAAATCGGTCCATTAGAACTTGAGATATCACGTCAACCGTGTCGAAAAAAGTAGTTTCGAAAAAAACGCGTTTAAAGTTGATTCGTTCCGGCCAGACCGGATTGATTGGCGCGTTACAAAAATAGCTATAACTCCGAAAATAATTCGAATTTCGAAAAATCCTCTTAAGGACATATTCTTAAAGGTCTAAACTTTGAAAATATGCAAAAAATAGACTAGAATACCCTCTTAAACTAAATTAAGGTTTCATTCTAATATTTGACACACGAATATTAGCAAAATATTAGAATATAATCATCATCACGGTTTTTCTTATAGAATCAAATACTATTGCAATAATAACAAATAATTTTTTGTTTATTTGTTTTCTCAATTACTATTAATATTTTGTTCATAAATTAAAGCGTACTCTTCATTGTCCTTATAAACCTTTATTGTATAATCTCGTTGCATATGGAAATATATTTATATCTATTGCTAAAAGTCTCCGTTGCAAAAGGTTAATTTTGATTATTAACAACTAGACTTCATATATCATCAAAAATTTTGTTGTAAAACAGGTTATAAGCTAGTAAACGTGCAAATATATATATATATATATATATATATATATATATATATATATATATATATATATATATATATATATATATATGGAATAAATAAAAAATAAAAGTTTGTGACATCGACTTGAACTGAAATAAATGATGGTGTGTATATTTTTTTTAATATCAACTATATGTTCTTTTCAAGTACAGATCGATGCATTGTAAATTTCTATTCATAACGTGTAATATTGTTCTAAGTAATTGTATTGATTTTGTAATACTTTTTTATTGTTACTGTCTCTATGTGAAAATTCTCGATTCTTTCAAATCAACTTGGCGTCATTCTACGAAGTAAACGAATATTTGATATTAATAGAATATTTAATACCACTTGATAAAACATATTCTCTATATATAAACATATATAACAAGGTTAAAGTTATACATTCAGGTTGTATCTTTTTAAACGTGGATTAGTAATAGAAATGGATAATGCATTGTTGTATAATTATGAACAAATCTATGAAAGTGATTTTTGATTAAGAGGAAATAGTATCAAACAAAGACATATTAACTTAGTCCAAACTTTTGATAATTTCATGGTAGTTGTTAGTATAGTTGTTTAGATAGAGGTTAATTCGATTTAAATAATAATAAAACTTGAATTCTAATTTTAAACCAATACCTTAAAACTATCGATAACACTCTAGTCATAACGTTAAGTACACAAAAAAATACCTTAAGGGGTTATACGCACTTGCAAGGCGCAAAAATGACGTTTTTTTTAGGAATTTTTTTTAGAAACAGTATTTATTTTGCAATTACAAATTATGGTTATTTGAATAGATCCTACTTTCAAGAATAAAATAACATGTCGATCATAAAAAAATATTGAAATGCACCGCTCCTGCAGACGATGTCCCGAACGACCTCCAAAAAAAGGCGCTTGGCGGTGATCTCCATATCGGCGGTTTGGATTATTTGAAATCAAAAAATATGGTCAATTCTTTTAAAGGATAGATTAATGCAGGTATTGGAATGAAGGAATAATAAAAATTTTCATTTTTGACAAAATGGCGTCTACTTGAAAAAAATGTTTCGTTTTTTACTAAAATTTTCGTTCCAAATTGTTTAAAAAAAATAGTAATAATTTTTGTAAACCTTATTCCTTCGTTCCAATACCTGAGGAATATATTTGAGAAGATTGTGTGAAAATTTGAGACCGATCGGTTCAGCCATTTCTGAGATATCGAGATCACCGACTATGAAAACACCGTTTTGAGATAAACGCGTTTGAAGTTTCGGAAGTAGTTTACACATAGTTAAAAATTTGGTAAAAATTTATAGGCAGATACGAAATTTTACTTCAAAATGTTCATTGGTTTAAGAATTACATCGATTTTATAAAGAAGTTATTTTTGTGCATTTTTTTGCGAAATTCGCCGGAATCTAGATGAAATCTAACGCGAAATTCTGCGGTTACTAAAATAATTCATTTTCGTGTGTTAATATAAAATTTTAATGTGTTAATGTAAAATAATTCATTTTCGTTATAAAACAAAACAAAATATCTTTTATTTCTTCAATAACTCATTAGAAATCACAGATTTATATAATTTTGTGTTCTTGTTTTTGTATGTATATAAATTTATAAAATATCCTTATATATCAGTGTGGTGCACAGAATGCAAGTTCATTTGCTATGGTATTAATTTAATTAACACTGAAATGAATATACTAATAAACCGTGCTATTCAAAAAATCGTTTCGTAAAATAAAAATTCCTATCTGATATATTAAACAAATTATTCCATGTAAGAAATAAAATATGAATGGGTGCTTGTTAAAAAAATGTCTCCGACATGAACAAAACTTAAATTTTCTACAACGTACTTTATAAAAGTTCTAAACGTGTATGTTAAAATATTAAATTTCGTATTGTTACACGTTCACGTTATGCCTATATATCCAGTTTTCACTGCAGAGTTCCATAATGCATATTGTTATCGACGTCTTGTCTCGCCGCATATTTATATGGTTTTAGGACAGCTTCTTTTACTCTGTATATATTTTTTAGCAATATTCATTTTCTTCATGTATGTGTAGTATACACTTGGCATAACTTACATTTATTAAATATTATAACAAAGTTGTCATTTAAAATTAAATTTATATTAATTTCTTGAGTATGTGTGTATATATATATATATATATATATATATATATATATATATATATATATATATATATATATATATATATATATGTGATAGATAAACGTGTATGTGTTTATTTATTTTATTTTTTTATTACATTATGTATGTTGGTTTTATCTACCATCATTATATATTGTTAATATATATTAATGAAAAATAAATGCCGAATTTTAAGTTTTTTACGTTAGTAAAAATTTAAAGTATATTGAAGTAAATATAATATGTGTTATTGCAATTAGTATGTTTATATTAATTAAAATCAAATTATGAATTTTGTTATATGAACCATTATGTGTAATAAATATTGTTTATAATTTATTCTGTGTATTCCTTTTTGTAAAAAAAAATATTTCGAATTACATTTCTCTGATCGATGTTAGCACATTTACAATCTTGAAGTCGTTTGATAGGTTCTTCGAGTATCAAGGTACTTTAAGTTGATAATATATGCAGAAACTAATTCTAACACTACACATACAGGTTTTTTGAAACTTTTCCTGTAAAAAAAAAACACACAATACCAAAAATGTCAAAATCTTTAGTTGTCACCACTATATATATAGCAGAATATTTTATAGAAAGCTCACTAAGAGAAAATATATGTATTTTACGAGCATGTATAAACTTATAATTAATAAATTGGTTATCTATCTATCTATCTAATTCTAACAGAATGAAATAAGAATAATTTTACTTACATACACACACACACACACACATATATATATATATATATATATATATATATATATATATATATATATATATATATATATATATATATATATATATATATATATATATATATATATATATACATATATATATGTATATATATATATATATATATATATATATATATATACACATATATATATATATATATATATATATATATATATATATATGTATAAGTACTATAAAAAAAAACTGTGAAATGTTTTAAATAAAAAATGGATCAATCGAAAAATATTTTTTCACATTTGTTTACTAAACATGTTTCTATGAGAAATTAATATAAATCAAGCAAAATTACTTAATATATATATATATATATATATATATATATATATATATATATATATATATATATATGGCAAATATATATATTTATTTATATTTGGAACCATACGATAATAATATATAAATATATATATATATATATATATATATATATAGATGAATATAAGATTAACAAAAATGAATTATTTATTAATAAAGATGAATAAAAGACAAAAAAAAATTGAACTTATTCGAACAAAATAACTCAATATTAAAACCAAAACCCATATTCTATTAAAAAATATATATTTTCGACTAATGTATCCCATCAATTATTAATACAAAGAAACATAAATCCTTAGGCGAAAATAATTCGAACTTTTAATAATTTGGTAAAGTATGGAAATATATATGGATAGAATGAAAATAAAATATAAATTAAAAACGAATGAATTTTCAAATGAATTACAAATATAACAAAAAGAATAATTTCTGGAGTAAAACTAAATAATCAATGGACAATAAAAGTTGTTAATTGAGAAAAGATGTTTATCCAATAAATTAACAGATACTGAAAATATATTTCTATATGTTAGTAAATATAATTGTGTGTGTGTTTATATATATATATATATATATATATATATATATATATATATATAAAAATATACACACATAAATATGTATATATATATATATATATATATATATATATATATATAAACATATACACACATACATATGTATACATGCAAATGTGCATAATATACATCCACAAATATACTTTTTCGTCGAGTTCAATGTTTTATCGATTTTATTTCATCAACAATATCCTAATTAACTATTGTTTCTTTAGTTCTAGTTATCAGTTAATCAGCAATAGATTAGACAGAAAACGTGCTTGATATTGATTGTGTATGTGTGTGTATGTATGCATGTGTGTGTATATACATACATACATACATATATATATATATATATATATAATAAAAATTATCATAATTATAAAAATAATTTTCAATTTCTTACTAAATATTATAACATTATTACATAACTCAGGCATATGTTTCTTTAATCTTTTAAGACAATAGTTTCGTTAAAACAGCTTTCTACTTGTGTACTGATTCTAACATTTGTATTTAAAGATCATGTGAACACTATTGAATACCAATAGTTTCAAATGATATGGTAGATACATCTCAATTATAATTCATTCATTATCTTTATATTTGTATATATATATATATATATATATATATATATATATATATATATATATATATATATATATATATATTATTGAGTAATTGCGTCCCAGATGTTGTTTGCCAGTGAAATTATTAGATTCTGACACGATTGACTACTTTTTAAATGGATAAATTTTGTAATTCATAATTTACCTACAATTATTCAAACTATTTTTTATATATTTTAATAGAAATGAATTAATCGCCCATCATCACATGCTTTTATAAAAATGTTTAGTAATCACTTATTGTTTATTTTATTCTCTGATGCTCATTTTAATAATCACACAATCGTTGCCATAGTAATATGAAATTGAATATTAAAATTAAATATGTAGCTGCGTTATAAAATTGATCATTATTATTGAAATTTGTAATATTCATACATATATACTTAAATACAGTGAAATTTTAAATCTTCAGATGAAATTAAATTGAATCTTGTGCTATTGCAACTTTTTTAATTGTAACGTTATTTGAATTGTTTTGTATTGTTACAATTAATTATAACATTTCGTTGTTGATTAAGAATCGAATAATTGTTTTTATTTCTCAGGGACAAAAATAACAAATAAATTCATAATCAAAAAAAGTTAAATGCCTTAGAGAATTGCATGATTTTAAGATTTTCATTGGAAAGATTTTGAATATTTTTTAATTGTTTTCATAAACACGTATGTATTAATTATTTAAGCCATATATATAAATTATTTTCTTAAACCAGATTTTTACAGCGAACATTTTATAACATGAAATATTATATTCTGATAAAATACATGTACCTTAAGCTATATTCGATAAATTTACGAAATGACATATTAATGATTGTAATAATAATAATTATTTTTTAAAAAAAATATTTCAAAAAAAATGAATATAATGTATTAGTTATCATGAGTGTATATTTTCGAAATATAATTTCAGTATTATTGAGAATCATATCTTTGTAGTTATTTTAATATATTTGATAGCTATTATATTATAGAGTAGGTCATATATGCTTGCTAGTGATTTATTAAACATTAAGATATATTTATTTGATTTTGTAATCAACATTCTTTAATAAAGACTTATTATAATTGTATTAATTGTAAATACATTCAAACGAATGAATTAAAAATGGGATTATAATCTTTTATTTTTCAAATTTTAAATTTATGAAAAAATGAAGCATTTATGATTAAACTATGAATTTATTTAAATATTAAATTTTTGTTTCTTTAGTAAACACAGAGAACAAAGTTTTTGATGATTTTATTGCTAATTTAGATAAAATAAATATTATTACTAATATTATTTTTTTATGCATATTTTTGAACTAAAGTGTTGTCTGTTTTTAACTTTAATAGCTTTTTTTATTTTAGTAATTTCTTTTAACTCTCCTTCATTCTTTTCTAAAATATAAAATCAATGAGTAATATATCACACACAAACATATATATATATATATATATATATATATATATATATATATATATATATATATATATATATATATATATATATATATATATAATATCCTAATTAGCGACAGACTTCGACGTGGAAAAATAAAAACTTGTTCACCTAAATGAAATATGTTTGAATGCTGAGAGCAATTAAATCATTCATTTGTTTTTAATGATACAAATAGTGTGTATAAAATTAACATTAAATAATTAATGTATATTAATATTGCTCTTAAAAACATTCATTAAATTATTATTAATAGAGATACAAATATAAATGATAACACGTGAATTAGAACAAACCTCATTTGTAAATGCATGTTAATATTTGTTTTCAGTAAACAAATTAAGAACGATAATTGAAGAAATGATCTCTTCATGTGCAGTAATTTATTGTTTTATATATACACACACGAAGAAAATGTATTGGTAAAACACGTTAGTAAAGCATGGTCATTTCAAAATGTTTGATCAGCAGTTTTTCCACTATCGTAGCCGTTCTAGACCCACATAAATCACGAAACAGTGGCATCTGCGGTTATATGAATTTTATATAACTTTATGCCAACCGCACTGGTACAATAAGGCTCGTATGTAATGTCTTTGTATGGTACAAAATTATTATACATATTTAAAATAATTAACTTATCTTTTTAATTAAGATTGTATCTTTTTTTCATTTATATATATATATATATATATATATATATATATATATATATATATGATTTAATTATTGTAAAAAATCCTTACAGATCTTTAATTGCAATTATATATTGTTTTTACAGGCGAAAAAAGCTTTCATGTTTTCTATTTACAAGGACATTTTTTAAAAAAATGTATAAAACATGAGAGGTATTATTTTTTATACAAGATATGATTACAGTTATTTATGGTCATCTAAATATGATGCCTAAATGTGTGTTTTATTAAAAAGAAACATGTTTATAGGGAAACATGTATATAGTTTCTTTTTAATAAAACACAAATCTAGGCGTCACATTTGGATGGCGTGTATATATATATATATATATATATATATATATATATATATATATATATATATATATATATGTTGTTTGTAAATTAGAAAAATATTCTTAAAATTGATTAATCTCTCGATTTTCTTCATTTCTATTTAATAATTTCATATTTACCTGTAATTGTCATTCGCTTGAAAAAAATTACTTATACAAAGATTTTTTTAACTTTTAACATTTGCAGCAAAAGCCAATATTGTAATTAAAATAGTTCATCATAATAAAATAAGTATTTTTTCATTACATTTTTTCTAGCTACGAAATTTTAACTTACGAACCTGTCATTTATTCAAATTTTGAGTCAGTGTTTATACTTTAGTTTCCATAACAAAAAGTATCATCGAAAAAATAAAAGATTATAAAAAAAGACAGTAATTCATTTCTTTTAAAATAAATATATCATTTTTATGTTATCACAAATAAGATTTCTTGATTAAAAATTATACTTATTTTTATCCCTGTTTCCATAGATGTTAATATTATATATATATATATATATATATATATATATATATATATATATATATATATAAATTAAAAAGTTTAATCAGTCTTTATCAGTTAATTCACAAAACCTTATAAATTCATTACTTTTTTATTGTTTTACGAAATTTCGTAATAGAATTTATTTTTTAGAAATTTTAAAAATCATCAATTTTTCAAATAACTGATTATTTACTATATAAAACATTTACCAAAATATGTTAATAAATTAGTGATCTAAATCGTAATAAAATCATGAAAGTAAAAGTATTGATAATAGCTGCGTTGATTATACACTTTCATTCTGCTTTTACCTAAAGACAGGTGCCAGTGTCCACTATAGAACTGTTGTGTATTAAAGGTAGATCTGTTTTCAGACATTAAAACATATTAACAAAATCCAATTCGTATATAAAGACGAGTCGCGCTCCTAACTTTGTAATCTCTTACCTACTCAAGTACACCGATCACAATTGTAATTAATCATTTCTTTCTCTCTTCATAAACAATCACGTAGGCATACACGTGTGTGTGTATGCGTGTATGAACAATTTATTTCCAGTAGAATATTTAAAATGATTTATTTATTTAGATTCAAAATAAATATAAATTGTATGAATTTTTTAATTCTGTATTTCATTATCATCATCATAGACAACTTCTTTCTATCCTCTGCTAGATGAAATTCTTTCCAAAAAATACTTTGCACTTCCAGCGATCCAATACTTTTCCTTTCTTTTGACTCTGATATATATATATATATATATATATATATATATATATATATATATATATATATATATATATATTTATATATGTGACAATAATAAACAAATTTTTGCTGGAAATATAGTAAATATTACATAAAATTAAACACTATTATTTAATATTAAAAATTGAAACATTATAAAACACTTTTTTTAATATTTATTTTTTACAATTAAATATTATTTCATATTCATATCTTGTAATTAATTAGATTTTTTTAAAAATAATTAAAATATCTTATTAAGAAATATTGTACATCAAAGTAATTATTTCTCTTATTATTCACAATTGCTAATAAAATTATATTTGTGTTATCCGCATTTATTAAACAATAAAAAAAATATCAAAAGTACATAATTATATCCTTATTTTTATAATAGAACTGATTTCTTATTGTATTCTGTGTTGAGAAGTAGACTATAAATACATACTGTTATGATGAGTCTTAGTAATCCTACCCACTCTTTTGATATCTATATACATTATATTTGGATCAGAAATATGTGCAAGTGTAAGGTTTATTGATGCTTGTGATCGAATCTTGAACAGTGTCTTTTAGAATCGCTTGGTTTTTCAATGTGTGTGTGTATGTATATGTATGTATATATATATATATATATATATATATATATATATATATATTCATACATACACATATACATATATATATTTATACATATATACAAGCGTGCTTTCTGAAATAAAGAAATAGAACTAAGCTAATATAAATGCCTCCTTTTCATGTATATTTTTTGAAGTAAATTATTTCATATATAATATTTTATAATTCATATACATTATTATTAAATTCTAACATTGTCTCTTTCAGTTTACAATCTTAATCTACAATGTATATATATATGGTGTGTGTGTATGTATACATTCTTAACACATACACACATTAAAAATAAAATACAATTTTTAATACATTTATGTTAAATTTTTATTTTTTTCTTTTTAAATTTGAATAAATTTGTTTTTGAAAATACTATAAAAAATATTTTCTACTGCAGTTAAATAAATCCTTTATAAAAAGATTAATTTTTAGACATAAAAAAATTATATTTTTATTAAACAATTTTAATATTTATATTATGCTTTAGGTTCTACTATGCTTGTTTTTTTTGTTTATAATCAACATGAAATTGTTTGTTTTATTTATAAATTGCATCCAAGAGTTAGATCTGTAGTAATAAATATTATTACACATCATACACATCCTTTTTTTATATATTATGATATAATTTTTTAAAACAACATTCTAGCGATATATTATTAAGAATAATTTTCATGTACTTTTGTATAAATTGTTAATTTTTTAATAAATTTCATAATAAATATTTACTTACATAGAAGGGTCGTTTGAGAAGTATAGTAAATTTGTTTAGTGTTTCATTTAATTAAATTTTTCAATTTAGTTTTTCTTATTTTTTTACCAAACTTATCAAACTCGTATGTGTATATATGTATATACATATATATATATATATATATATATATATATATATATATATATATATATATATATATATATAATCTATGTATGTTCCTCACTAACCCACCAGGTCAGCATAATGAGTATGTCCAAATACCAGTGAATGGTAACATTCATTGAGACTTTCATCCAGCAGTTGGCTGATATAAGTTGGATATGATAATGTTGATGATATATATATATATATATATATATATATATATATATATATATATGTATGTATATATATGAATAATCTTGAGTAATTCCTAATTTATTCAGAGTGATCTCAAAATACTAATTATTTATTTCAAACTTGTTAAAAATAAAAAATAAAATATTGATAACATGTTAATTTCCTTATTTCAGTATGGATCAGATGACTTCAGTGGGGCACATGACAGTCCAACAGCGCGATACACATCTCCACCATATCATTACCTTACAGCAGATGGTGGAACTACTGGTGCTACTGCAACGGATGTTTGGGGAGGGGGAGGTTATGCTGCATCATCAGGAGCAACACCACCTGGTGGTAATACCTATGATCCTTATGCTCCACCGCCACCTAATAGTGCTGAAGCAGCCGAGTGTCATGGATTACCACCGATGTCATCGTTTCGACCTAATGGAGGATTCGTACCCCAAACACATCCGAACGCTGTTACACCCGGTGACACCCTTAGTAAAGCACTCGCATCAGTAAGTTTCTTATATGTATGCCGTGTATGTTTATATTTATAAAAATGTGTGTGGGTATCTAATTTCTATTTTAAAATATTAAATATTTTTAAACTTTATATACCATAAGTTAAAAGTTTTTAAAATTTAATTTTGACATTTTTCTTTTTTCTGTTAAGAAGCTATATTAAATAAAGAGATGATAGTTTTTAAAGAGATAATTAGATTGAATTGTTGAACATTTCTCTTAGAAATTTTCAACCATAAATATGGATCATCTATACACATACATCACTATAGTAACTTTGACTGTTTGATTACTATTATTGATCAAATAATATTATGTCTTTAGTATATATTACACATACCCAGTAATTAAATTTGAGTATATATATATATATACATATTTATATATATTTATTTTAATTATTTTCATAAAATTGTGTATAAAAAAATATTTGAAAATATATAATTTAACAACTTTTGAATTCACCAATCACTTTTTATAAAAATACATTTATAAAAGACTTTGTAGAAATAAAAATTTAACAAAATGTGTAACCCTAATAAATTTGTCACAGATAAAGATTTCACTGAACGATACTTATTTAAAGCTGAATGGTATGATGCTGAAGCTTGTTTCACAAAACATTTTTATTTAAATTTCTTTCCTTCTGACAGTACAATTGAACTGTACGATCTTGATTGTCATAAGACATTTTTAAGAAGAAATTTTGTGTGCGGACTGACTTTTAAACAAATGTTTGTCGGAAGTTCCATCAATATATTTGGCCGATTGATAAAAATCGTTGATTACGGTGAAGAACGTACTAAAAAAATTATCTGTGCATTGCAACAAAAAACGTTCGCAATGATAAAACCTGGTATTAAAGCTCGGTTAGGTCATATTTTAAAATGTATAAAAAAATGTGGCTTCCGTTTTTTAAAAATACGTATGTGCAAATTAACAAGAGACGAAGCGTCGGATTTTTATGCCGATCGCAAACACGAATCGTATATGTCGACGCTGTTAGGATGTATTACGAGTGGACATGTCGTCGCTATTGAAATGATGGCTCCTAATGCTATACAACGATGGAGAGAAGTTATAGGACCGGCAGATCCGATTAATGCACGAAAAATAGCTCCTGATAGTTTAAGAGCTGCATACGGTGTTGAAATAGCAAACAATGGCTTTCATGGTGCCACTGATGAGGAAGATGTTAAAAATAAAATAGAAATTTTTTTTCCCAGCAACAGAAAATTTAAACGGCCTCCTTCAACTACAGCCACATATCACAATTCAACACTTTGTCTTATTAAGCCTCATGCTGTTGAAGACTCTTTAGCAGATATTGTCATGTCAATAATTGATGCAGGTTTTGTTATAACAGCAATGATTACAGTGGAACTAACATTAGTAAATGCAGAAGAATTCTTTGAAATCTACCGTGGTGTCATTGATGATTATACTGGTTTCATAATGGAAATGATTGCAGGACTTGTAGTAGCAATAGAAATTTCATCCACAAGTGATGATATTAATACATTTTGTGAATTTAGAAAATTTTGTGGTCCTTCTGATCCTAACATTGCTCGTCAAATTAGACCTGATTCTTTGAGAGCAAAATTCGGAATTACTAGAAGTCAAAATGCTGTGCATTGTACAGATTTAATAGACGATGTGAAATCAGATCTTGAATATTTTTTTGATATACTCGATAGATAAATTCATCTATTTTTTTGTAATTTAATGTATACTATAAAAAAAAACAATAAATTATATGTTATCTAATTTATTATAAATATTTATTTTTGTCTCAATAATAATGTAGTAATGTTTTAATTATTATGTCTATAAATTATATGTGCACATGAGAATATATATATATATATATATATATATATATATATATATATATATATATATATATAAAATATGTGCCTATAATATTATTGACTCTCTGGTTACTAATTGAACAATTCTTTTTAACAAAGCCTGCTGTACAGATATACCCAGTGGAACAAAGCGGCAGCAGTTATAGCAGTGCAGCATCAACACCACCTGTAAGCAGCCCACCACCATTAGGTGGAGCAGGTGTACCTCCAGGAGGATGGTTACCAGCTGGACCTACTCCATCTGGTGCACAACATTCTCCACACTTTGTTCCTGGTCCACAAACCAATGGTCAGCATCCATCTCCTGTTACAACTGTCACACCTCATCAACATAATCAACATATGCACATGGTAAGAGTACTTTTTCTATAATAATATTTTTTTTGAACACAGTTTCATTTATAGGAAGCAATACCATAATTAGAAGACTATTATTGTTTTGTAACATCAGTTATGAAATGTAATTATTTAAAATTAAACATAATAAAATGTTAACAATTTCTATAAAAGTCATGTATGTAAAAAAAAATACTATTATTAGTTATAAGTGTATTGTAAAAAGGCAGTATTTAAATACTCCCTACATATACATAAACAAATAAGTCTATATAAATGATAGTAGCTAAAGTATTTTTTGTAAAATTCTAGTTATGGTATTAAAGTTAGTAGTATTTTGAAAATTACTAGTATGACTACTGATATGATTGGTTGTTCCAAAGTGATATTGAAAATATTTTTGTTGTTATGATTGAGGTGTGTTAAGATTTGTTTTTATAAAATGTAATCAATCCAAAATATCAATATTTAAATCTGTACTTTTGAATTGTAACCCACTCACATTTTTTTTAATAATAGTTTGCACTATTTTCAGTGTACAAACGTTTTGTAACATTATTTTTTTTTTACGAGTATTATAATTGTGCATTGCTTCAATGTATGTAAATACTATGCGTTTTTATTTGTGTATTTTCTTTTTTGTATTCTACTTTTAATATGAAAGCAATTATATTTCACATAAAATCGAACAATAATCATAAAATAAAGGAATTAATTATATAAAACAATTTGATAAAAATAAATTATTCTTATACTAAATTTAATTTCATATTTGTTGTTTAGTTTTTATTCAGTATTTTAAAAAGTCAGTAACAATGTTTTTAAAAAATCTTTTGTCTATAAAATAATTTTAAAATTATATATTGAAAGAATATTTTTAACCGTAACAAAAATAATATCGTGTGTAATAGTAATTTTAAATATATGTGTTTATATAAAATAATAATATTTATCAATAGTTCAGATTTGAAATATAATTAGCTGTAAATAAAGTAGATACAGTAAATAAAAGTTTTGTTTAAGTTGGAATGCCTTTGAAAGATTTTGCATGGTTTTTTTGTTTTGTTTTGTAAGGCCCCGCCTGAACAACAACGTCTCGACGATGCTATCGGTTTCCTACGAGATCATGCCGAGGTGAGATTTAATAAATGATTTCTTTATATTTTAGTATTTAATATAAAGAATTTCATGATTAAAAATGTGTAAAATATGAGTATGGAATCAAATAAAATTCATAATTATGATTTTATAAATGGTCATGATTATATTTTTGTTTTTATTATTATTATTGATATTATTAATTATAAATAATGTGTGTGTATATGTGTATGTATGCAATATGTAGCATTAATCTCTGTACTGCTGAATAAAGATCTCTTACAAATCCTTATAATTAAAGTACTCCATTGTTTTCCTTTTATATAAGAATCCAATAAAATTCCTAATATCCTTACTCCAACTGCCCATTAATATTTTCCTTGTATATGTGGATATCACAGTTGTTGTTATTCTTATTATAAATATTACATTTCATCATTTTTAATTATATAAAATAATGTGTTATTTTATTAACTTAATATTATAAGAAATGTTGATATGTATATATATATATGTATATATATATATATATATATATATATATATATATATATATATATATATATATATATAAATTAAATACATGTAATTTTATTATATATTATTTCTTGTTTATTAAATACTGTCATTGAAAAATTGTAATTTGTTTTGATTTTATTATACTCATGTTTTACAGTTTTAAATTAAGATCATATAAAAAATTTCATTATAATTAATCAATTAATTTTAGGGTACACGAATGGAGGAAAGACTTGATGATGCTATTAATGTATTACGTAACCACGCGGAAGCACAACTTTTGGGAGGAGCGCATCTTGGACCATTAGGTGGAGGATATCAGACAACACCAACAGCATTACCAACACAGCCAGGTCAACCAGTACCTCCACCACACCAAACTGCAACTGATTTTGAACCCGTTGCAACAGTTATACCTAATCCTGCAGCTGTAAAAACCGTCGGTGATGTGGGCAGAGTGACGCATAACACAAGTAAGCAGTATATTAAATTAAATTTTTCAATAACAGAAATCAGTGACTATGTTGTCACTTTTCTTTTGAAATCAGGAATAATTTTTGTACAGTTTGTCTTAATATTATTGTTGATTTATTTGAAATATTTTTTTAAATATAAAATAAATTATTTATCATTCTGTTATTATGAAACAACATTATAAAAATCCTTTATATTTTATAGAAAAACGTAAAGAACCTCCGGATAGTGTAGATACAAAGCCATCTAGTTCAATAGATAGTGTAGTAGGAGGAGCCCCAGGAGGAACTACACCTGCACCCACTAGCAAAGGAAATAAACGAGCTCGTAGATAGTAAGTTTACTTTAAGATTAAAATAATGTATTTTTTTAAAAAAATGTGATAAGTAATTATAATAATACAATAGACATATTGATTCAATTAATTATTTGTTTAGAATTTTTCTTAAAAAAGTAAATTTTATATATATATAATTTTATGAAAGTTAACTTTAACATTGCTTAGAAAAACGTTTTTAATTGATTTTAAATTGTATTTAAAAAAAAATGATTTCAAAAATAGTACTTCATACTTGGTTTATGAAATTAGTGTGTTTTTAAATTATTTTTCTCAGAATTTACTGTTTATTTTAAAATGATTTGAATTGACTTATTTTGTTTAAAGTTTATAAAAAATCCAAAATTCATTAGACTAAATTTTTCTAAATGAGAAAGCTCATTTATTTCAATTAGCTTAAATGTTAGCTTGAGAGCACATCCCTTTTTGTATATTGTTTTCAAAAAGTTGTTCAAGCGGTATGGAAGATGATACAGATGATCCTAGTACAAAAGCGGTACGTGAAAAGGAACGTCGCCAAGCTAACAATGTGAGAGAAAGGTATGTAGTAGCACGCACACTCAAATATATTAAACCAATTGCACCGATCCTTTTTCCGAATTTTTTTTCATTTTTATTTTCCACCAAGGCCCATATTCAAAAATAGGAATGCTCGTTAATTACATCATACACGATAAACATTTATTGGACTCATAAACCATTATTGGTATTAATATGTTATTAATAAAACGACTACACTAGCTTTAATTTTATTAAAGGCTTATGAGTATCACTGCAATGAAATACATATGAAATATTGTGTGTCTGATAAAAGATTTATTTAACGTCGCATTCATTTTTTACGAATTGGTTGGCCATTTATATAAGAGATATTGATTTTTGTTTCAATTATCGTAACTTTTATGATAAAATTTTTGAATTTCAGATAAATTTTAGTTTAATATAAATTTTATTTATTTTATATTTTTTAAAAAATATTTAATATGATAAAATTCCTCTATTTTTACTATAAGTATTGTATTAATATGTTGTTTTTTTTTTTTATAAAAAAAAATATTTAAATGTTTTATGTGTATTAATGTAATAATAACATTTAAAATTAAAATATACCATTAAAAAACTTTTCAATTGAAAAAGTCATTATTAAGAGCCAAAAAATAATTCCAATAAATTATTTTTTATTAAGGGCATAAATTTATATGAACAATTGAATTTTTTTTTAATTTATAAGTTTTTTTATTAAAATAAATAAAAATAATATATACATTTCATTTTCATTTCACTTACTTAAAAGTAATCAACAATTTTATTTTATATTGTTTATAAAAATTAGCAAGTCTAATTAATATATATATATATATATTATATTGAAATTCTCAATATTTATGTAACTTTGTACATATCTGTCTTAATCATTGTAATTGACAAAATTTTATGACTTTTTCAGTAAAGAAACATCTTTTTAGAAATATTATTAATTTAAAAAATACAGTAACAAGTAATTAGAACATTTTCTGTCATGAATATGGGCCTTTTGATCTCTATGTGTGTGTGTGTTACTATAATTATACAGGTCTTTCTCTATTATCATTGGTCTGATATTACTTCTGTTACTTTTAATCGAATATAAATGAAGTTCATTTGAAATCATGTCATTTCTGAAATTTTAACTTTATAATATTCATGGAATACAAAGCTTCGTTGTTGTCATTTCTGTGTCAAGCTTATAGTATAGACAAAATCATTGTCTACAGTTGCTCAAGTGCGGACGAAACTGAAGAAGCAGAATTGGACCCTGACACAAAAGCGCAACGAGAAAAAGAAAGAAGGCAGGCCAATAATGCGAGAGAAAGGTAAAAAATCATACAGGAGGATATTTTTAAGTATATATATTATATATATACATAAGATGTGTTTCTTTTTCACTTTATTTCCTGCAAATGGAAATCAGAATGCTCATATTCATATTACTGTCAGCTAAATGTTTTTATATATAAATACTATTTAAGTTTAATATTATAATTGTAAAATGAACATTTGAGTATTATGTTGTATTTTAATTTTAAATAATACTGTACTTAATTTTCAATGTTTGTTCATTTATAAGTTAAGTTTTTAAAATATGTCTATACGAATTTGTTCTTTACTATAAGTATTAATACATTTTATTTGTATTAGGATACGTATAAGAGACATTAATGAAGCATTAAAAGAACTAGGTCGTATGTGTATGACACATTTAAAAACTGACAAACCACAAACAAAACTGGGTATTCTCAATATGGCTGTAGAAGTTATAATGACATTAGAACAACAAGTCAGAGGTAATAATTCTTAATATTTTTTATACATGTAAATAAATTGTGTATTTGATTCTTTTTGATCTTAATTAAATATGCATATAACATTTATGTGTAGGTTTCTAAATTAATGTGTTGCAAATATGTAATTAATAAATAAAAAAAAATGTGTGGAAAACATGCCTAAATGCATACTATCTTTCATAAATATATATAAGTAATAACTTATATATTAAAAAAAATTCATTGCAGAATGTCCAATGTCCAATTATGTATTTAATGTAATGCCATCACCCTACAATGCAATAACAGAATATGTGATTTTTAATTTCTTTAGACTTTCTATACTTGAACTCTTTAATTATAATATCGCCATTGGAATGCATATAAAGTATTAAAATATGTAATTAATTTTGAATATCTCAAATAAAAAAAATTGTTTCATTTAAAAAAAAAATACTGCATTGTACCTTAAATTATTTATTTTACTTGTTCATATATATTTATACAGTAAAAATCACTAATAATATAAGTAAATTCACAATGTATTTAAAAATAAAATTATTGTATTTTAATTTCAGAACGTAATCTTAATCCAAAAGCAGCGTGTTTAAAGCGTAGAGAAGAGGAAAAGGCTGAAGATGGGCCTAAACTTGCCGCCGCCGCTGCAGCAGCTCAACAACACCATATGCTACCAACACCACATTACCCTGCCATACCAGTTAGTGCATAATTATTTAATCAAAATGTTCACATTGAAACTTAATTTTTATTATGAATTCCATGAAAAAATTGAATAAAAATTGTTTATTAACTTAATGTAATCAATAGTAATTAAAAATTAGTTAAAATTACTAGCTTGATAAAATGTTAAATATGAATTTTTTTATTATATTTGGTACTGAGTATTATATTAATCTTTTATCAAAGTCATTGATTCTACAACATTTATCAGAAACAAATGTGTACAAATATGAAAATTGTATTTGAGTACTTTATGAAAATAATTAATATTTTTATTAATAAAGTAATTTTTTCAGGGCCCGCCACCTAATCTACCGCATAATCCTGCGCAACCACCGCAATAGCAGTGATAGTTATGTGTATTATTTTAATTAAAAACAGACTTTGTGGCAACCAAAGCGTTTCTACTTAATAATATATTGAAGTGTACGTATATTGTTATGTACACTCGTGTGCAAAGTTATAATTTGGCTAAACAATTAAGAGTTTTTAAAAGCGTCGAGTGATGTGAATATGTAAAACAACGTTCACAAGTGGATCGATTATCGTTTTTAATATTATGGTACTAAGACGGACGTATCTACTCGTAGGTGCTGTGTTTTCCTAAACAAATAATCGGGCGAGATATTTATATTGAACGTAACGAGGACATTGATTCGTAGGACGCTCGATTATGACGCAACGTGCAAAAGTATTACAGTAAAGATTTTTTATACGTACAAAGAGAATGGAGGCACAACTTGTTTGTCTATGTTTCAATACTAGTTGCCAATTTAATATTATATATATTTGCTCGAAAATTATATTTTAACTCTTTGTAGATTTGAGTTTAAAATTATATTTTCATATGAATTAAAAAAAAAAGGAAATTGATATGCAAATTTAGTAACTTTTTCTAGAATTTATTGAGATTTAATTGTGATAACTGTGTAGTTTTCAAACTCATAAAATATCATGTTTGACGGAGGGGATAAAATATTATTTAAAGAAAAAAAATACTTTTATATGAATAATTAATATAAATAATAACAGTATTCGTTATACTTTTATTTAAATAGATTATATTATTTTAAATTCAAATCTATTCTGGCTATTCTTTTTAACAATTATTTAATTAGATATTCAAATAATAAAATATGGTGCAAGATACAGATGAATTTAGCCTGTACAATACGTAATTATTTAAAACCGATAGTGGGCCAAGTAATGAAAGTATATATTTTTCAGTAACATCGTCTGTCAGTTTGCTCATTTTTAAACTAAAGTCATTACAATAAATATATTTCGAATATTTTACCAGAAATATTCTTGTCTAGAAAATTAGAAAGAAAAAACAAATCAATACCAAACATTCATTTATTAAACATGACATTGAAAATACTTTCATATGGTAGAATGGTATTTTTTGTTTTCAGTATTATGACTTAATTAAATCAAATAGATACTGTCATTTTGATATCTCCAGAGGAAAAATCGTGATTCAACAAAAAGACATTGCCTGTTTGTTCTTCTTGTTAATATGATATGAAGTTTATTTAAAAATTATAAAACTTATTTGGTGCCATTAATTTTCATAACTGAAAATCATGACAAAGTTTATTTAAAACAAATTTATAGATTTAAATTTCGACCAAATTTTAAGTATTTTTAAGAAGTACTCGATGCATTAAAAGATAATGATAACCGTTTCATTGTGTTGTTTCTGCCATTGTTGTATGTAAACATTAAAAATGTATTAAGTTCTACTAGAATGATTGTGTGAATATAATCGAAGACTTCTAGCTGCTGTGAAAATTTCACACATCCACTAAATGACATGACAAAAGCTGAAGCTTGACAATTTTCAATTGATTTTATTAAAATTATTTATAAGTATCTATTATTACGTATTATGTTAGGTGACGAAATAGCTTATAATGTTTGTTATTTTAGGTTACGTTATTATTTTTAGAGTATTATTGCCGTACAAGGTGGAACCTTGTTCACGCTCATATGAGTATTTTTCATGTTATTGACATTGTATTCATCTTTAAAAAATATGCAATAATTTACAACAAAACATTATATCTAAAAATTTGTAAATTATGACATATTTTTTGGCTTTTTTGCAATACTTAAAAAAATATAATCAGTTTTGAAGTAACTGCAATATTGTTATTAAAACTTAAACTTGTATGTATCTACAAACATTTTATTTTATATTAGGAAATTTTTCTTTTTTTTTACTCGCTTGTATTAAATTAATATTTTCCCCGTATAAACTAGATTTTCACGTATTAATTTACACTCTATATTTATTTGTTTTTGATTTACTTTTATACATAATATTGTTTTGCTGTATAAAGTGGTCATTTAGTTGTGGTATTACTTTATTTGTTATTTTATGATATATGTAATGAGTTTTCATCTATTAACATTATATAACTTTATATATGTATGTATATCCATTTTTAAAATATTTCAAAGTAGAATCTAGTTAAAGTTATATTTTTCAGTTTGATTTAAATTTCTGATATTCTTGTTACTTGTATATGAAAGTTTTTCAGAAATTATATTTGAATACTGTGTAATTAAAGTGGGCAGCAGCGAGCATTATAATCGGCAATGTTGGCAGCATTTTTATTATTTGCAGTGTAAATTTTACAAGTTAAAATAATATTGCGGCAGCCATGTAGAAATTATTTATTGTTTAGTCCAGAATTAAACTGAAAATAAACAAAACATGTTTTGGGTAAATAATAATGAGACAGCATATATCTCTTACCTTAATGCACTATTTTAATATTCAGATATTACATGTATCATGTATTTTAAAATATTTCTTAAACTCATCGCCTCCAAGATTAAAAGTAACTTTGAAAGTTGTATATTTGCATTAAAAGTAACTTTGAAAATTGTATATTTAAGTAATTTGTAAAATAATATTAACATACGTTTTTACAACTAAATCATGATTATATAATTACATAAACAATTATATAGAACAAAAGGAAAATTTAAGAAAATTATCATCAACAGTTTTAAAACCTCTGCGATATGAACATAAAATAAGTTAGTATAAGTTAGAAAGGAAACATTCAAATGAAAAGTTATAAAAATATGTAATATACAAACAGTAAGTACATAAATACATGTGCCATTTTTTCATAAATGCATTTTATTTAATTAATACCATTTTCTCAATTTGTAGCAAAAAAGAATTATAAATCAATATTATATATAATTCTGTAATATATTTTTGTCTATCATTGATAATATTTGAACCGATAAAAATATTTTATGTAAAAAGAATTGTTTTTACAGCCAATAAAAAAAAATTATTCAAGTTTCATATATGTTAACATTATTTTGTTTGAAACTGAACAAATATTTTAATAAATATATAAATATTTTTTAATAATTTTAAACCGATTCAACGAAAACCTTGAATATAATTTATAATTTTCAAGTATGGACATTACCAAACTTGAAATTATAAATGTTTTTTTTAAAAAAAATAATTCTCATAGACAGAGGAGAATATAAAAGGTTTGTATTGTATATGGTTAGGTCAATAAAACTCGATGAAGAGAAGAATAGAACAAATCTCAATATGTATATCTCCTTTAAGAATGAAATTGATACTTGAGAGGTTACTTGACAACAGAAAATTAATATAATGCTATAGCTGGTGATTTCAAACCACAAAAATTTTCTTTCAAAATACATTTATTCAAAAACTTGTTTTTACATCCTTATAAGAAAGTGGTGAAAACTTTGGGAATCAATATTTAGTACTCTACAATTTAATTCTGATTCATTAAATAATTCACTCAACATGAGAAATGTATATTTTCCATAGCTTATTTTGTTAAGAATAATAAATTTATATATATATTGACAAATTATAATAATTAATTTAAAATAAATGCATAGCCGCTAATCGTAAATTTTATACATTTTAAAATGACAAATCGAATTTTTTTATTTTTAAATTTTCTATAATCTTAGTCAATTTTAAAAATTTCGTACTACTTTTGCGCCATCATGCTCTTTTTTTACATATGCACCAATTCATACCATTGGAAATTGTGTATACGAAAAATTAGTAGTACAACTTCGTCGAAATATTGCGAAAAAAATTTGAAATTTTTTTATAAAACATCCTGAAAAAATGTTGAAACAAATTTTGAAAAAATGTTTTTGAAAAGAAAAAATTGAAAAAAATATTTTTATAATATAATACTCTGATGATGATGGCTATTGCTATCGAAATTCATATTAGCCCATTGTTGTTATAAACAACAAATTGAATAATAAGTGATTATTGAACAATTTATAACATGAGTGGTGTTGGAGGTGATAACTAATTTGTGATATAGATTTAATTACTTTGATACTCTTCATAATTTCTTATGAGTAAGGTAAAGTAAAAAAATTCGATCAATAAAATAGAAAGAGACAATGATTTATACTAACGCTCATAGCTTCAAAATACTTTATTTAATCTCCACTCTGAGCTATGCAATCGTACCACACCGCATTAGCATTATGTAACAAGTTCACATCTAGCGATAATAAGTATAAAATTGAAACTTAGGTAATTCACCACTAAGTACAAACTATATACTCGTTATCTCATTCTACTTGCATTCAAAAGTTTATTCTCTTTGTCATACACATTACAAATTAGATATTTTTCCATCAACGTTTAGATTTTGGTCAAGGGTATATGTATATAAATATAAGGATTAAAATAAAAATTTCAATAGTAATGTTAAATTTTATGCTCTTTCAAACGGCACAAACTGGAATTCAGTATCTCTAATCGTTCGCTTACAAGGTCGCGTGTGCGTGCTATGTGTGTGTTAATTTATTAACTGCATGATTTTAAACTTAATTTTTAATTATTATTTTAATTTAGTGATAATAGTTCATAAACTATATATTTGTGGATTTCTATAATGAGCTTAGGTTGTTCGGTGAAAAGTAACAAAGTATTAAATTAGTATTTTTTTAAAAAAAGTTAGTCCAAGTTAACTATTGTAGAAGAATAGGGTTTTACATAATACACACGATTTTTAACATAATTTAGATTTAGGTCTTCTTCATATCAGTAACCTCATCCCGGTGTGAAAGTGGCAATATTTTACAAAATATTCAAATTTTTAGTAATTGTTTTTGATTTAATTTAACTTTTCTTAAATGCATAGTAATTAATATAAATAATTTTATGTGGTTTAAAATTCGAGTTTAAATGTTAACGGAATATTTTGTGTTTGACTAATGCAAGTAGTATGTGAGTTCATCTTTGATACGAGATTTGGCCGTCTCAAAAAGTAGCAGCCAACTATTAGGTGAACCGTTAAAGAACCATTTTCTGGATTAGTCTATCGAATGTCGACTGTGAACGAGACTCTAAACAGGTTTGGTTAATTTTTGATTTATACTTAAACTGTACACGGTTTTCTCCCATTACTAATAGAATAGAATTTTATTTTGTATCGATATCGTTTTATATTAAATTTAATATCGATTTAAATATAGAATTAAATAATTGTAGAACGAAATCATAATTTACACAGTAGGTTGATTGCACATTGACCTTTTCAGTAATCTATTACGTATTTTCAATAATTCCATTACGTAATGTGTATATTAGATGTTATCGCGATGATCTTGTATTGCTGTAAAGCAAAGTTAAATCATACACTTCGAATTTTCTGCATATTATTTTTAATAGTAGGAACAGCTGCCTTTCTTGTATCTTAAAAATTAGATATTCATGTATAAATCCGGTCTATGGTTTTATGTCTTTTACATTGTAACATATAGAAATAGGGTGACTAGTAACGAACATCGACTAGTTACATAGGAATATTTTTGTTTTAAGGCCTAACACCACTGTAGAAATTTCAAAAAATCAATTTTTTTTTATTGGCTTAAAATATACTTTGAACCTTTTAGAATATAATACAAAAGGTTTCATTCTGAAAAAAAAATGTCTTTTGAAATTTCGGGACTTATACCTGCCGTCTTCGGCCGCTCCGAAACGGCCGATCGAAACTTTAAATTGATTTTTCTCGAAACGACTTTTTCTCAACGGGCACGCAGCATAACTTAAACAGTTTTTTTCCAATCAATTTGAAATTTTAATCATGATTTTATTATTATATTTCGCAGTGAATCACGTAGGGGATTTTTAATAAATTGATTTAAACAATTTTTATATACAAAAACGTGCATTTTTTTATGAAAATTGAATTTTTTTTTCAATTCGCTGCCAAATTTACAAAAATCAATATTTTCAAAATCCCCTACGTGATTCACTAGCTATTGACATCAAGAATAAGTGGATTTTTTTTTTTTTTGTTCCAAGTTGACCGATTTTAGTTGATCAACAAAAGTTGAATGAAATCTATAGTGAGAACCTTTGATTCAATCGAGTTGATCAACTAAAAAGTTGATCAACTCGATTGAATCAAAGGTTCTCACTATAGATTTCATTCAACTTTTGTTGATCAACTAAAATCGGTCAACTAAACTTGAATCGTGAGAACGCGCCTTAAGTGTGCGACAATTATGCTGCGTGCCGCGGAGCGCTTCCGATGAAAGGAGCCTCAAATTATTGGCTCTAAATCAGCCATTTTGTATTTTTTTTACTTTATATTTTTAGTCAATATAGTATAATGTTAGATCAATAACGTATCAAAATATTTTTTCTTTCCAACTTTCCTTTCCATTCAAAAAAAATTCCCAAAAAAAACGCTTTTTTTTCACGATTACAGTGGTGTTAGGCCTTAATACAATTTACGAATTTCGATCGTTTCCCTTCCCCTGTTATCTTTAATATTTTTACAATTTTTTCCACATAATTTTGTTGACTTAAAATTTTGATAATTTATATATATATATATATATATATAAAATAATTTTTGTGTTTTCAAATATTCATTTTTAGGATGTAACATTGCAATAATTATATCTTTTTTTTAAGAATTGAAATCAGTTATTTATACAAGTTTATCTTATACTTTCACAAATAGTGTGAACTGTAATTTCTATCAAATATTTTTATCTAATATTGAAAAAAATGTGAATGTGCACATCACATACATTGTGCTAAAATATAATTCGATATTAAAAAAAAAATCCATACTTAAATCAGTTGCTCGTAATGAACAAAAAACATATTTTAGACGGTAGATTCTTTATCCTTTCGAACGGCGTACAAAACATTAACTCGAACCAGTCGTTCCAAAAATATTCGTAAAAGATCACCGTCATGTTCTCTGATATTTGAATAAACGTAGATACACGTCATTTTGCTGGCAATTAAAAATTATTCTAGATTTTTATAATACAATGCTTTGACGATTATTGTATTGCCATCGAAATACGTATTAGCCTATTGTTGTTATAAACAACAAAGTGAACAATAAATGATTATTGAACACTGTATGACAATATCTTATAGTGTTGGGAATGATAATTCATTTGTATGAAAGTGAATTTATTCAATATTTTTTTAAAAAAATGTTTATATATCATACAAACACACACCTACTAATCACTTAAACTAATTCATTTTTTTTTTAAAAAAAACAAGCCATTATGTATGTTCTCTTGAAAATTTGAAAAGTTGCATTTTAATAATTGCAATAATAACATTCATATTTCTCCATATATATTGATATTTTTTATATCTTACCAAGGCCTATGTTTAGAAATAAGAAAGCTTTTCAATGTAAATTACATTATATATGATAAACAATGGTCAGACTCAAACTGTAGCCACTGTTAATATATTATTAATAAAATTATAGCATTAATACTTGTTTTATTAAAGGCATGTAGATATCACTATAATGATATGCGAATAATATATCATTATAGTGATATATTACTTATGTCAAATAAAAATATATATTTAATATCACATTCACTTTTATGAATTGATTGGCCATTTATATAAGAAATTAATTTTTATTTTAATTATTTTAACTTTTTTAATATAATTTTTGATTTTACACAAATGAATTTTAACCCAAACACCACAATAATTCATTTATGTAAAGTGAATCAGCCACAGTTCCAAAACAACTAACAATTTTTGATTTTTAAATAAATTTATTTTTTTAAAAAAATGTTAATCTATAGCAAATTTCTTATAAAACAATTAATTTAATTATAACATCTAAGTTAATTTAAAAACACTTTAAGTTATTTTGATACTTCATATCCTTTATAATCTCTTCAGGACTATTAATATGTTCACCAAATCGGATAGTAACTTCAGTTAAACATTTTGCTGAAGATAATAATTTTTGTCGCATTTTACTATCAAGCTGTAGTTGTGTTTTTTCCTGTCAATCATAATAATAAAATTAAAAATATTCAGTTAATTAATATTTTATAACTTTATTATAAATCATATTAATAAAAAAACGTGTTCTTATTTAAAATGCAATATACCTTAATATTCTGAATTAATTGTGTTGTTTCAGACTGTAATACACAAACTTGTTCTAGAATTTCTCTTGTATCACCAAATGAAGCAAATAATTTATTAGCAGCTAATGAAATAATTTTTACATTTATTTCTTGTTTTTCTGAAAAAAATATCTTCAGTCTCTTTTCACTACTACAAAAAATATATAAAATTGAATAAGATTCTAAAAACATCGGGCCATAAATTAAAATCTTTGATGAATTTTTTTTGCAGTTACTCAAAAGAGCTATACGACCTTAAAATCAATCTGTTAAACTCTCAGGTTGACATAATCACCTGTTCTTGCTTATGTTTGTTAATTGATAATAAAGTAGTTCTTTATAATCATAAACAATTTCTTATTGAAAAAAAATATGATCATACCTATTTGAATATGATTTAACAAATCATTTAAATTTCCTGTCACTTCTTGTGCAATGACACTCAATTCCAACAATAGTTCTATAGGTTCACAGTTATCACTACAAATACCAATTAAAGTATCAATAAAACTTGCTACCTGTTGAAAAACGGATAATAATTGTATTCGATAGGTTGCTGTTTGAGCACAAGTTTCAAGTTGTGATGCACCTAAAGTACATTGTGTAATGGTTTTCATAATTTGATTATGAATACACGGACTTTTACAAAAAATAGCAATAGATTTTGCATGAAAAATAAGAATTGTAATTGTATCTACAGTGTCATTTGCAAGAGAAAATAATGTATCATGTGTTTCTTCATTGAGTTCAAATTCTTCATTAAGAATCAATAATAATTGTTGACTAGCTTCACCCACTTGCAATAAAATCTTAAATAAATTTTGAAGGGGTCTTTTCGATTCTGGTTCTATTGTTCTTAATAAATCACAAAATACAGTGCATAATTTTCTAATAGCAAGTGAAAGTTTTTTTTTAATTGTGAAATCTTCTATTAAAGAAATGATGGCATTAATATCTTTTTCTAGTTTTTGTAAATTATTTTGAATTGTAATTGTAGCTGTCTTAATCTCATGGTGGTCAACTTCTTTTTGTGGTCCTTAATAAAAATAAAATATAATATAATTTTTTTAGGTATTCACATTTTAAAAAAACATTCAATATTTCAAAAGATGAAATAAAAACTTCTCAAAAATGTATTACATGACATACATATGAACCGTTGTTTTTAAAAGTGATATAAGTCCATTTGTAGCTAAAAAATCGGTTATTTTTTAACAATTTTATTAATTATTATTATATAATAAAATCTAACAAGTTTATAGTTTTAAAAACATAACCCAAATTTATTTTGTGGTTAATTCAAACACAAACCTTTAAATATCTCAATGTATGAATAAATTGACTTATACCACTTTCAGAAAAAACATTCTTACATTTATGACAATATTGTACACCATTGACTGTTATAAATATAAAAAGAGGACAGCCCATGTCTCACTAAAACTATCATTATTTCATTTTTTCCAAAAATGGACTTATACCACTTTCAAAAATAACTGCTCATATAATAATCCAATATAATTATACATATAATTACCTAATATTAAAATTACTATTTGAACAACAGCAGCATTAAGTGCAATAATATAAACCATAACAATATACCATCTGTTATCTAAAGTATATTCATGCATTCCAAATCTAATGGTATCTTGTTCTAAATTCAAATTTTGAATCTGCATATTACATTGTATTTTATTTAATGAGTCGTGAGTCGAGTGTTGAATCTAAAATATAACATTTTATTAAAAAATTATAACAAAAAATAGCATTCTGTAGTTATTAAATTTAAAAAATTAATATCATTGATAATTGTAATATTATAAATTACCCTAAATCATAATAAAAATGAAACTTATTATTTATTTAATTTGTATATACAAACATAAAAAAATATTTGGGCTACATGATAGGAACATTGTATTGGCAATAATAATTTAAAAAATAGACTCCAAATCAGTGAATTCTGCTAAAAAGTTAAAATATTAAAAAAAAATCAAGACTGTAATTTAAACTGAAAGTAGCAACTGAAATATTAATCATAAACAGATTTAATCCTTAACCCTTTAACTGTTTAATTTTGTTTCGAAAAACTTTTTCTACCTGCTTAATTATTTTCCAGCGAAGACGAGTATACTCGACATAAACAGAGTAAAATGTTTCTGCCTATAAAAGTAGGCAATTATGATTAAAAATCAAAAGTTGCGTGTTGGTTTTTTAGAAAATATATATTTTTATTCGTTGTTAACAAACAAAATTTATTTCATTGATAAAAAAATCGTTTGTAACGGTACTTCCCCAGAATTTGTTATTTCAGCTTAATACAAGCTATTGTGTATTAAAATAAATAAGGTTGCCAGACTAACGAATATTCTAAAATGTACATTTTTTAAAAGATCTTTATTTGCCCTTTTTCAGGGAAAAAAATTACAGTTGATTCGTTTAATAATAATACGAATGCGATTTTTTTTATCTTCACGACGAGTATACTCGACATTATGCGAACAATTTTCGTTTCGCTCTGACGAGTATACTCGACATAAACAGTTAAAGGGTTAAGCGAATACATATCTACAATACTTTAGAGAGAAGAAAAGAAAGAATGACAAAAGTAATCATGACATGATTACTAAAGGAGTAAAATTGTAATTATGATTGCAATAAGAGTGGTAGTTCTAATTTAAATTAGATTAATAAACTAGATTTCAACTATTGTAGACAAAAAATATATTTCTTTGCATTTTATGAACATTAATTGTAAAATAACATATTTTTGCTATCTTTCCTTTTTTAATAGTAAATAAAATTTGAAATTATTATTACCAAATCTATTGTTATATGCATATATAATTTTCTTACCATCTGAGAAAAATGTAACATATTTTTCTGGTTACTCAATGTTGTAATTGTTCCATCAGCTGTAAGATCTGTTCCATATTTAAAAATGGTTAAATATTTTTTTGGAAAAAAAATATTTTTTATGTAATTTTAATACTCACCCTCTACACTAATTGTCTTATTTTCAGATTTTTGCAATAAATTTATATTTATGTTATTATTAACTTCACCAAATTTTTCCTGTAAAAATGTCCTAAAAAAAAAATTTATATAAATATTGAAAATTTAGTACAATTATTCATCTATTTCGAAAAAGTAAATATTATAAGTTAAATGTCTTCTGATTTAATAAATATTACATAACCGTAAAATTATTAGAGAGAATTGTACTTAAGTGGAAAAATAAAAAAGTCAATTTCTGGTAATCAAAAAAATGTATATTATGATCAAATAATCTATTCATTCTTTAATGTATTGTTTGTTATTAATTTATTAAGTAAAAGTTGTAATAATAAAATAAGTGTTCTTATATAGTCAAAAAAAATATTTATATCAAATGTGTTGTAAAATCAAAAAAGTAGCATTTTTTATAAAAAGCATATGATAAAGTATGTTCATGAAAGCAAATATTAAAATTACAGCCTTAGTGAATGTTTTATTTTACAATTAATAATTATCTTAAGGTATAATATTTCATCAAATATAAAAATCTACATTAAATCAATTAAAAAAGACTAATTGCATAAATAAAAAAATATACCAAAATTATATTCCAAATTATAACATACCAAATAAATCAGTTTTTTCTGTAAGTAAATATTTAAATCTATAATAAATTATAGTATTTCTTATAAAAGTCTATAATAAAAAGTAGAATTACTGATGATAAAAAAATGATCAAGTTTATAATATCTCGAATAGAATTTTTGAAGTGAAAAAATATTTTTGACAACTAATTATAATTTGTTCTATATTAAAAATTAATTTCGCTATTAAAAAGATTATATATGTAATGAAAAAAAAAATTACTAACTTCGATGCAGAAACATTATCTCCTGCTATAAGAGAATCTTTATCTTCTCCAATTAAACAATGCTCTTTTGCTTGTGTCTGAAAAATCAATGTAAAAAGATAAAATTATTTCAAAAATATCTAACGATTACTGTTGAATATATGGTTTTACTTTTTTCAAAATAATTTTTATGTATCCTTCAATGTATTTTATTATTTGTTCACCTTTTGTAGTCTGAACATTATAATTACAATCGCTATATTCACCAAAATCTAGAATTAATGTATTTTGAGATGTAACCCATTTTTGTATTTCTGTTAAAGGCCATGTTTTTAATATTTCTTTGGTCTTTTCATCGAGTCTTAGTACTGAATCTTTTGTTATACCTAGTAGACGTGGGTGCAATTTATTTTTATTTTTTATTTTTTCCTAAAAATATTCATAATTTATTTATCAGTTAAATTATAAAACATTTTATAATTAATTGTTTTATTATCAATTTAAGTATTTGAAACTGTTATTGAACTTTATTTTTTTTAATCTCTTAAAATGTACTAAGACAATATATTCTTTTCAAAATCGGAGAGAAGAAATTTAATGAATTTCTTATATTGTAGTCTTCATACTCATATTTACCCAATTAATTCAAAATTGAAATAAAAAAAAAATATTTGTTTTAACACCGTAATAATTTGAATTTGTAAACATAAAAGATTTATTTTTTATGTTTTAGTAAGATGTAATTGAATATGAACACAAATTTATAATCATATTAATTTAATTTAGCATACAAAATGTATTTAAATAAATACTATACAAGTTTTTTTTTCCTACGATTAAATCACTGAAATCATAAGTCGTTAATGATTTTTATAATTCAATTTTATGTAATATTAAATTCAAATAATGTGACAGGAAGATGAAAATTTACTCTATTTATATTTAATCGCAAATAAAAACACTAATAATAAAATTTACATAGAATTTTAAGGTCTTACAAAAAGACTTAAGGGGCACGACTAGTGTGACACTTACAAAAAATCAATTTATTTTTTTGCATTTTTCGATAGTCTATACCTTCAAAAATAACATACTAAAATTTCAAGTGCGGATCTCAAATAGTTTTTGAGCTACAGTCTTCTAAAGATTAGCTATTTATAACAATAAAATCGATACTTTTATCTTTAAACGCCTTTTTCTCAAAACTACATTTTTAAAATTTGCTGCAGTTCTAACTCGATAACAAATCATCCGATCGATTTGATTTTTATTGTAGCATATTTAGTATTTGTTTCTCCATATCATGACCCTCCAGTTTTTCGATTGGATAAAAAATGTAATTTTGCCATGCCAAAAACCATCAGATTTTAAGCGAAATTTTAAACTTTTTCAAAATTCCGCCATTTTGTTAAATTTCAATTTTTTTCACAATCCTCGGTCATTGTATAGGCAAAACCTTCTAGTTTAACGAACTTTTTTTTATTATTTCAAGCACTGTGAAGGCTGCAATCATTGCAGCAGTGGAGGAACATTTTTTTTTTTTAGAGTCTCGGGAGATGGCGAATAACTTGCTGAAAATCGAATATTTTCGTTCAAAAAAATTACTATGTATACATTATTTATGCACAAATATATCCTCAAAATTTTCAAATATTCGATACAATACTTTTCTTTAAAAAAATTAAATCACCTTTTTTAGACGGTCACACTAGTCGTGCCTCTTAAAAAAAATCTCTGCCTGTTTCTCTGAGTCACGACAAAAAATAGAAACTTGGGAACGTGAATACTAAATGAATTGACGAACAGATAAATGGTTTTCCAATAAGAATGTCAGAACTTGGACAGCTGGTGACAGCCAAGTTCGAATTTTTTTAAACTCATTTTGACATTTCAACTCAGTATAGTTTGGCAAATTATCATGGAACGTTTCACACTTCAACAACGCTTAGAAATTGTAAACACTTATTATAAAAATCGATGTTCGGTTCGTAAAATTTATCGTGCACTTCGTAAAACTTAACACAATCGTCCAAGTGAACGTACCATTTATCAAATTGTTGAAAAATCTGAAAACAATTTTACTCTACAATGATACAGCAGGTCTGTAAGACTAAGAAATGCAAACAGTGAGGCCAATATTGCTTCTGTTAGTGACAATTTCAAAATGAAGCTATAGATCATGTTACAGTAAATGGTGTGTGTTATCGAATAATGATTAATGATTTTTTTTCTAAAAATTATTGAAAATGGTTTGCATGAAAAATTTTGTTTCAATAGACTTATTGAAACAAAAGTTGAATGAGTCCATTATTTCACAAAATGGACCCATCGATTGGTTACCAAGATCATGTGATTTAACTCCATTGGATTATTTTCTGTGGGGTTATGTGAAATCATTGATTTATGCTATAGAATTAATGCCATAGAATGTTGCTTAAAAATAATATAAAAAGAGCCTAATTAATTAAATACATTTTGTTTTATTTTCATTTAAACTTTTGAAGCTCTTATTGGAAAACCTTATACAATAAATATTTGAAAGTCTTCAAATTAAATGTTTCTCATTGACAATTAAAAATTAAATAACAAAAAAATGGAATTTTTATTCTTATGCAGTGATGATAATGAAGTAAAAATTATAAAAAAATGAAAATAATTACTTTTACAAGAAAAAGTGTAACACCATACGTTTTCAATGTTCTTGCTATTTTTGTATATAATACTTTTGCATCTAATTCACTTAATCCAGAATAATTCTTGTGCTCCACATACAATTTCTTTTTTATACCTTTCACTTCAACATAAGATGTCGGCAAAAACTGTCTTAAACTGAAAATGACAAAAACATTTATTTTATTCGAATAAATTTTATGCATTTTTAATAATACGTCATTCTTTGAAATGATCAATAAAAAGATATATACGAGGTCGTTTGATAAGTCCGTGTAAATTCCGAAAGATGGCACCACTGGTGCATATCGAGGTTATTTTTAATTAGTAGCACCTCTTGGAAGAACACACATCAAGTTTCAGCCATAAAGGTCTATTCCTTTGTGTTTGACAATCGTTGGAATCAAGGAAATCGAGTGATTGTCAAATAATGGACGAAAAAGAATTTCGCGTGTTGATTAAACACTACTTCATTAAAGGCAAAACGCCTCAGGAGACTAAACAGAAGCTTGATAAACATTATGGTGACTCTGCACCTTCGATTAGTGCGGTTTATAAGTGGTTTCAAAATTTTCGGAGTGGCCATATGAGCACAAGAGACGCTGAACGTTCTGGACGCCCTGTTGAGGTCACCACTCCAGAAATCATTGATAAAATCCATGATATGGTGATGGATGACAGAAGAGTGAAAGTGCGTGAGATTACTAGTGCTGTAGGCATCTCGTGTGAACGGGTACATAATATTTTGCACCAACATTTGGACATGAAAAAGCTATCCGCCAGGTGGGTGCCGCGATTGCTCACGATCGACCAAAAACGAGGTCGTGTGAAGTGTTGCAAGAACGGTTTGCAGCTGTTTCAGCGAAATCCGCAGGTCTTTAAGCGTCGTTTCATCACTGTATATGAAACATGGATACATCACTACACTCCTGAGACCAAAGAGCAGTCTAAACAATGGGTTATCAAGGGGGAATCTGCTCCGAAAAAGGCGAAGACAATTCCTTCGGCCGGGAAGGTTATGGCGACTGTCTTTTGGGATTCGCAAGGAATAATCTTTATCGACTATTTGGAAAAGGGTAAAACCATTACAGGTGCATATTTTTCATTGTTATTGGATCGTTTGAAAACCGAGTTGCAAGAAAAACGTCCCCGATTAGCCCACATAAAAGTCCTCTTTTACACGACAACTCACCAGCTCACACCTCAGCAGTTGTGGCCGCAAAACTAATGGAAATAGGGTTCCAAATCGTTTCACATCCCCCCTATTCTCCAGACTTGGCTCCATCGGACTATTATTTGTTCCCTAATATGAAGAAATGGCTCGCGGGAAAAAGATTTTATTCTAACGAGGAGGTGATTGCAGGAACGAATGACTATTTTACAGACTTTGACAAATCCTATTATTCGGAAGGGATCAACAAACTAGAGCAGCGTTGGATGAAGTATATAAGCCTAAAAGGAGACTATGTTGAAAAATAAAAACGATTTATTCAAAAAAATGAAGCAGTTTTTATTTTTACACGGACTTATCAAACAATCTCGTATTTAAATAGTAACAATATTACTTAAATAATGAACAAATATTTTCTACACTTTCGAAACATTTATTATGAAAACCAATAACTAATTACTCGACATTGCGGTCAAGTTCTATAAAAATATTTGCCACTTACTCTAGAAAACCAGATTTATGTATTTTTTCATTGTAATCACCAAATTGTATTTGGGCTTGTATTCCAGCAAATTCGATTGCTTTATTTTCAGTTACAGGATATGTCCCATCTAAAATAGCATTTCTTGTTTGTGTATATATTAAATTCAGCTCTATGGGATTATTCTTATCAATATTTATATCAGAATAAAAAAATTTACGGCGTAATGTTAACGTTTCTGTTTCATATATTCCATGTTCATCGAGTGTTTTAGATGGATCAATCCAACGCACTTAAAAAATATTTTTACATTTCAGAAATTATTTTTTCTCGTACATAGCACACACATTTATATATGTACATAATAAACACAATAAAAAATATATAATTACAATTACCATCATCATCTGTTTTCAATGATTTCATCAACTCCTCCATGACTACATCTATTTCTCTTTCATTTTTATTCTTCTGTGATGGTAAACAGTCATTTAATTTATTTTCAGTATTTTCTTGATTTTCAAAATCATTTCGAACAAGAGAATATTCGTCATGATTTGTTATTTTTATTTTTGTACAAATAATAACTATCAAATTCGCCAGAGGTTCCGAATCATCAATATGTAGTGTTTTAATCGAGTCATCGAGTATTCGAACTTTTAATTTGCGCATCTTTTTGCGATAAAGGATTGTATCATTATTGTGTAACATATAAAATTCCAGTCTTAGTTCTAGCTCAAGCCATATACCTTGTTTAATATCTTTATTAGATGAAAAAGCCTGTAATTTTTATCAGAAAAAAATACTTTATATCACGTATGAATAAAATGTTATTATAAAATCAATATAAATAAGAAAATAAATTTTATTTGATGAAACTTATTAGTTGAATATTAATTTGTTGATTCCCTTTGGTATTAAATATGAAACCAATGACCTAGGATGACATTTAATATCCCATTTAATGAAGTACTTGAATATAACCAGAAGTTATAGTAAAAGACAACTTTTTACTATTTTTTTAAATCTATTTTTAAAAATGTTCATTAAAACTATTTTATTCGTCAATTCGTTGATAAATACAATCTTCTCACTACGAGATGACGTCATACAATTCCATGTCATTATTCAACAAGCTCAATATTATTATAAACAGGAAATTATTTTTAACTTAGTACTTGACTTCCATTAATATGCTATTCATTTATCACAATGAAAAATATTAAATTTACTTTAATCTAAAAAAATTTTTAGGTCCAAAAGTTCGTATATTCAGTCCTTTGAAAAATTAATTCTTTTGGGTTTATTGACTTTAATTATGTACAGGATATTCTTTAATACTCTAGCACTATAACCAGCTTGTAAACAATATTTTATACCATTGTAAAAGTAATAATTATTGCTGCATCACATTTGGATGATCCTATATAATTATATAGGATCATCCAAATGTGACGCCTGGATTTATGTTTTATTAATAAGAAACAAAAGATACTATACATATGTGTCCTTATACACATGTTTCTTTTTAATGAAACACAAATCTAGGTGTTACACTTAGATAACCCTATATTTTTGTGTAGTTTTATTTAATTTGTGAAAACTTTTTTTATAAGATCCATTTTTTGAGAAAACACAAAAAACTGACCTGTTTTTAAATAAATATATATATATACATACAATACTAATTTTTCCAAAAAATATTACTTGTGGTCTCCAATATTATAAATATCGGATAACTTACTCCTAATTTATAAATAAGCATCAAAAACTGTTAAGGGGGTATTCTAGTCTAGAATTTCGAAAAAAAATCGATTTTTTTTTGCATATTTTCAAAGTTTAGACCTTTAAGAATATGTCCTTAAGAGGATTTTTCGAAATTCGGATTATTTTCGGAGTTATAGCTATTGTTGTGACGCGCCAACCAATCCGATCTGGCCGGAACGAATCAACTTTAAACACGTTTTTCTCGAAACCACTTTTTTCGACACGATTGACGTGATATCTCAAGTTCTAATAGACCGATTTATTTGAAATTTGGTACAGAGCTTCTCAATATAACAGTAATTGTCCCCGCCTATGATTTTTTGAAAAATTTTACTATTTTTAAAAAATTCCGAAAGTTGAAAAAAATAGGGAAAAATGACTGTTTTTTCACACTGCCGCCATTTTGCGAAAAAACATTTTTTTTTAATTTCCCTAGGCGAGGATACTACTACAACCTTCTTTTTCAATAATTTCAAAAAAAAATTTGTTTCAAATGACCGGAAGGGTTGGAACCACGTCAACCAGGAGACACCTTTTTTTCGAACCCCCACTTTGCCAGCCTGTACCTTTTTCAATTTTGAATTTTTTGTTTTTAATAATACTTTTTTATACTCTCAAAATGTCAATAAATAACTGATAAAAAATGGATAGTAAAAATATTCGTTAGTTTTTTTTACAGCGCCCGAAAAAACACCTAAAATTCATGCATCTAGACTAGAATACCCCCCTAAACGTGAATCGAATTGTATAATTTGAATAACATCACCTCCAGAACCTTCGTGTATTTTAATATGTAATGATAGTGGTTTCATATTTCAATTCATATATAAAATTTTTAGTAAAATAAAATATTTTTAATTGAATATGAAAAAGAGAAAAATATTATTTAATTTTTAATACATAAGAAAAATCATATAAAAACTTTTTTTACTAAAAGAGATTTATAGTGTTTTGCATGTTTGAAATTTTTTTTTAAAAAAATACAAGATAAGATTAAAGATATTGCATATATCGGTAAATAAATAATCACTTAAAAAATATTTCTTATTAAACTTATTATGAATTAAAATGTAAATAGTAGCTCGAGCGATCGAAAGAACACGCTTTTGAAAAATTGTATTTAGAGCAAAACATCAAAAATATCCTGTTTACATTAGAACAGTCGATGATATAATAAAATTAAAATTACAGGGAAAAACGTACGTGGTGATAATTTGTTTACAATAACGTCAAAATGCAATATTTCATATGGTACAATCTATTATATATATATATATATATATATATATATAATATATATATATATATATATATATATATTCGAGTCTAACAAATATTAACACAAGAAGATAAGACAAGTACTGGTTAAGTATTATAAGGAAAAGTATTGGTTTAAAATTAAAAGTATTAAAGATTTTATTGATAATTTAATTTATGAAAAAGAAAAATAACAAATCGTTCAAAATGAAAGAATTTGAAAGATATCCTTCGTTAACAGTGAATGAATGGAGATTGAAAATTATAATAATGATCATATATAAATATATATATATATATATATATATATATATATATATATATATTTATATTCCTATCTATTCTCACCTATGGCAGTGAAACATGGATCTTAAATGCCAGAATGATTCAGCGACTCCAGGCAGCACAGAGAAGTATGAAAGATGTATGTATACTGATCTAATGGTAAAAATGAAATATTTGAAATGGAAATGAGTCAGTCAAATTATTGATTGGGAAGCTAGATATACAAAAATGCCTAAAAAGAGACCTATAGATATATGAGACAGAGAAATAAGGAAATTCCTCGAAGTTGACCGGAAGAGGAAAATATTGGATCGGTTGCAATAGAAGGTTTTGGAGGAGACCTTCATTCAGTAGTGGATTAGAGAGGTTGATGATGATTGTGATGACATATATATATATATATATATATATATATATATATATATATATATATATATAATTTTAAGTTCTATTAAATTTTAAAATACCTTAAAATTTGCTTCTAAATAAAATGTCCCAAATTATTGATTTTGACAATGTTTTATTTCACTTACACTAACACAACATTAATTTAACAATTAATATGTAATTAAATGTAAATATTTTTTACATATACAACTGAAATACCAATAGTCTAAGAACTAGTACATACAATTATTTACTATGCCAAATTTGACTCGTGTTATTTTTACTGTGTAGTTTATATCGTTCTGTTCATGTTTTTTATCAACAAACATGATTATTTTATATATGGAAAGATAATCGAGAATTTAATAAATATTTAAATAAGATATAAATTGTATTAAGTATATTTATCAGTGTTATGTATATTTAACTTCCTCACTTTTTCATTAATAAATATTTCAATTAAAATAACGTCATATTTTTTGCGAAAAAATAATGTATTATCTTTTTTTTAAAATATAAAGTAAATAGATAATATAGTGCATACAACTGGAAAATTGTAAACAGGAAAGGTCAACTTAAAAGATTAAAAATTGTTAGGAAACTAATTAAGGCAGACAAAATCATATTATTCATTTTAAGATATTCACTTTATTTGTTATTTTATTAAACAAATACATTTTCAATTACAAACTAGAATAATTCTACCGTGTTATTATACTTGTACACTCGAACAAACACCTGTAGAAAAAAACAGAAAGAGAATAAATCATAAATACTCACAATTGATTGCTTTTCATTCGAGTATATGAAAAAATCATCTTCCCCAGTTAAGGGATTTAAAAATATAATTAAAAAGTATAAAATGTATTCATGTAAAGATCATTTCACAAGTTGATCCCCTACTATCATTTTCAGTACTTAATACCTAATTGCGAAAAATCTAAAATCGCGTTTCTTCATCAATGCTTAGTTTCTCTTATCTTTATGGGAAAATAAATGATTATTTCAAATTCTTCTAATTCAAACAATTCGTTGTTTTCATTTTCCACAAATTTCCATTAATGTCTCTAATATTGTTACCCTATTTTATTACTGATTATTTATTTTATTTTTTCATATATGATGTAATAGTAAATACAATTCTCATTTATAAAACCCAGATTCTGAGAATAGAACGAACTATAAAAGAAATAGAAAGAAAAAATCGATTCTACAAAGGAATTCTAGATGGCAGTAAAATAATATTGAATTCAACTATTTTATTAAAAGTGGGGGATATAAAACTTGGAAAATGATATATCAATATGTCTATGATATATCAATATTGAAAAATATATATATATATATATATATATATATATATATATATATATATATTGCAAAAATGACCTATAAAATATTCTAAATATGAATAATCACAAAATGAACATAAAGAATATTTAAATTTAATTAAAAATTTGCTTAAAATGAACATTGAAAGAGGATTAATAAGAATATGAAATATAAAAAGGATATAGTGAGTTACATAAGAAAAAAACAGAAGACAGTATTTAAAAAACTTAAATAAAAGCAAAATAATACATTTAACAATTTTCAAAAAAGAATTTTAAAAATCATGAGGAAGACAAAGTGATGAAGAAGAGAATAAAAAAACATATTTACAAGCATAATATTAAGGTTTGAATGTAAACAGAAACATAGTTTTAGCAAAACTAAAACATTAATATGACATAGATATTGAACACAAACAAAATAGATTTACAGAAAAAAAAATAGTAAACTTATAAAAGAGGTACTGAAAAATCGAAAGGAAATCAACTTAATCAACTTATCAACTTAATAATTTACACTCGTAGGATAAAGCAAGAAAAAATTATATCAATGGCATATATAAATATTGTGATGTATAAAATAAGCTGTATTGTTTATTTTTATACTATTATTTCTAACTTTTATATGTGCAAGGTCATAAGATACAGAGATATGAACAAAATAAAAGAAATATTGATGAACTGTACAAATTTATTTATTTACGTACATTCGCTCGAAAAAGTCTGAGTGCACCTATCAATACCGATGATATATTTCATAATAAAACAAACTCATTAATGTAAATTTGAAAACAAATATATTTTTTATCAATTCTATAAACTACTAATTATTTATATATAACAAATCAAAACATTTTAAATTTATAACAAATAAACTAAAAAATAAATAACACAAGAGTTCATACAAATTGAGCAGAAAAAGTCTGCACACACATTTTATTAAACGGTAAATCATCGATTTTTTGCAATATTTGCACTTATTGTTATTTTAAAATTGTCACAATTTTATGTCATAGTTCGTATTTTGCAAAAAAAATAATTAAGATGGAATTCAAAAAAAAGAAATACCTGTTAGCGTGTGTAAAATTATTTTAAAGTTAGGAAAAGAAGGAAAAAATTTTCGTGAAATAAGAAAGGGTGTTGGAAGACAGCATTCTTTTATTCAAAGGGTAGTAATTAATTTTAAATCCACACTTGAAACCGTTTTATGGCCAGCCGTCGAAGTTAACATTTAGATAAATGCGTAAGATTGTGGTTTCAGTGAAAGAAAATTCCCGAATAACTGCACCCCAAATTGCAAAAGATATTCGAGTACTATTTAAAAAACAAATCTGTGCTGATATTGTGCGAAAAAGAATAAAAAAGGATGGGTATCATGAACGTGTTGCGCGTAAAAAATCATTTATTTCAGGTATCAATAGATAAAAACAGATTGCGTATGCAAATGAACAAATTAATAAACTAATTCAATTTTGGGAAAACATTATTTTCTCAGACAAGAGCAAATATTTCATTTTTTGGAATAAAAGGACTCAAAATTGTATGCACATCACTAAATCAAAAAAAATCTTGTTCCTACTATAAAACTCGTTGGTGGTAGAGTAATGATTTAGGGGTGTATAACAAGTAAGGGCGTGAAACAAATGAAGTTTTTAGTATCCACGATGGATAAATATGCGTACTTAAATATTTTAAAACGAAATATAAAGCAAAGTGCTGAAAAATTAAGTCTAGATCCCGATTATAATTTTTTGCATGACAATGATCCGAAGCACACGGCAGAAGTTGTTGAGCTATAGATATTATACAACATTCCAAACAATTGCATTCACCTCACAAATCTCTAGCCCTAAATCCTATATAGTGTATTTGTGATTTTCTTAAATGTAGAATTCGCCAACATGACATAATTTCAAAGAAAATGGTAAAGAAAGTTATAGAAGAAGAGTGAAATAAGATTAGTACTAAAGAAACTACAAAAATGGTATATTCCATGAAAAAAAATATTATAGGGAGGTTCTTAAAAGAAGAAGCTATCCAACCAGTTACTAATTCACTTGAAAAACTTATTTTACTTCATATTATTTTCGATTTTCATTTTTTGTACGCAGACATTTTCTACTCAATTTGTCTGAATTTTTGTGTGTTTTATTTTTTAGTTTATTTGTTATAAATTTAAAATGTTTTGAATTGCCATGTATAAAGAATAGGTACTTTATAGAATTAATAAAAAATATGTTTATTTTCAAATTTACATTAATAAGTTTGTTTTATTGAGAAATATATCCGTATTGATAGATGTAGTCAGATTTTTTCGAGCGAATGTATATTGCATTTTTAAAATTTCAAGAATTCTCAAGATTGCTATTGAGTTTTGCTACCATATTTGCTACGATAATTCAAAATATAATTAACTTTAATCTGCAGCGACTTCTATCACTTAGTTTCAATTTTCGGCATCTATTTTTTTTAATTCTAATATCCAGCATCGAACTGTGACAATTTCTCCACAAATAACAAATTTATCAACAAAAATCTAATTTTTGAATTTACAATTTCATCTAGAATATTATTTATAAAAATAATAAACAGAATATAATCAATTACACTACCTTGAAGTACCCCTAAAATTGTTGATATTTCATCTGAGAGCTTGTTTTCAATTTTAACATTTTGATTCCTATTTGGAAGGTATGCTTGAATACATCAAATGAATTTAAGTATCAAAATCAAGAAGAAATAATTTCAAAATAACTAAATTATAAAAATTGTTATCAAATGTATTAGAAAAGTTCAGAGAACCGCATCTATTTGGCCTTCTTTATCTAGAATGGCTAACAAATTCTGAACGCTTACTTGAAAGCTTAAATTTGCATTAGCACTGAAATTTAAACCCTTGCTATTTTTGTACATTAATCGACCCGTAGTAATATATTAGATAGTATTAATTACTTTGCGTATCTAACTAGTAATGCAATAAGACTATAATTGGAATATATATATATATATACACTTAATTTACTTTTTTAATGTTTTTTTATTAGTAAATATTTTTGCAACATAAAGTAAGAATAATTTTGTGAACTACTGTTTATATTAGCAAACAGTATGATTAAGACTGCCATCTACATTCCCTGAGAAATATTATATGCTATGTACCAAGGTGCTGTACTAGTTATCAAACGTTGCTATGGCGTATCTAAAACGACAAATCTTTCTAATTCTTTTATAATATAGTATTACATATGTATGCATATTAAGTATTGTGAAAATTAAATGTCATAATTTTAAATTATAAACTATATATAGTGTAATTGAATTTCGGCGCGAAATTACACATTTAGACTATGATTATGTGGACTGCAATCGGGTATATTATTATTTAGCGAAACTCGACTGAAGTTTGCGACTAAACACTAACGGTAATAAAAACGGTCATATTATGGTCGAGAAATTTTAGTGAATGAAATATTAATTATCGGTAGAAATAAATATATTTCTTTTTTTGAACATTTATGTTAAAAAAGTAATTTAAAGATTCCCAAAAAAAAGTTTAGATCAACAATTTTATTATATATGTTGTTATCACGTACTCTATTTCTATTCGATCTCAGTCAAGTTGCGGCCTGTGTAATTTGTATTCTACTGCTTTACTGTAATAAAGAATGCGATTCCATAAGCTGTATCTTACTAAAACCTTAATAATTTATTTGTATGTTCATCATATAAATGAACTATCACCTCAACACTAAAAGATATTGGAAAAATATTTAATAATTATTTATTGTTCACTTTCTTTGTTTATCGATTGATACACGTTTCAATAGTAATGTCAGCATTAGAGTGTTGTGTTATAAAATCTCGTTCTTTGATGATGATGGTATTATCATCGAAATGTGCATTAACTTATAAACAAAGAAAGTGAAAAATAAATAATTATTGAACACTTTTTCAATATTTTGTAGTGTTGGAGTAGAAAGTTCATTTATATAAAAATAATTCACTACAATTCCAAAACAAGTTGTCAAGTTTAGTTATATTTTAAATGATGGAGAAGTTGGTTAACGTCATACATAGTTATCCGTGTATATGGAAAACAGATGATGAAAATTATAGAAATTCCGAAATAAGAGACATGGTTTGGAAAAATATTGTTAAAAGATTTCATTTTGGAAATGGTATGTATGTGTATATATGTATATATATATATATATATTTTATATCGGTGTCTAAATTATAAAATAAAATATGTATTACTATTTGTTTTGAAACTGTGATAAATTAATTTGTGTGAAATAAGTACGTTAAAAAGCAAAAAAAATAGAATTAATAGTTTACATGATTTCATTATATATATGATATTATATATATATATATATATATATATATATATATATATATATATATATATATATATAAAACATTAAACATTTGTTTACAGTACATAAAGCAAAATATCAATGGAAGAAAATAAGAGAAGCATTTCGAAGAACTTTAAAAGAACAAAGAAACGGTAAAAAAAACCTTTCCATTAAATTCAATCGAGAATCGATTTCCTTTGAACAAATGGCATTCTTAAAGCCGTATATGAAAGAAGGTAGAAGAAATTCAGACACGATTAGTATTGAAACAATTTACAATAATACAAATATTGAAGAATATGCATTGCTACAACTTGAAGACAATTTAGATAAAAATATGAAAATATATACTGAAGAACCTGTAAACGAAAATATATTGATTAATGAAGAACCTCATAGAAAAAAGATTAGAATTCAAGAAAACCCAAATAACTTTACTTTACTTATGAACAAACAAGAAGAAATTATTGATGTCAGACATGAGGAAAAAGTTCAAGAAGAAGTATCAGAATGTCAGTCTCGTAATATATTAAAGGAATTTTTCAACAGTATGTACTTGACTACAATAACTCTGCCAAAAAGTAGTCAGTTGATGATAAAAAGAAAATTATTTGATGCTGTTAATGAAGCAGAAATGAATTTACAAAAATATGAATGGAATTCAGGTTGAACAAATATTTTCAACACGTACATATATTATATATATATATATATATATATATATATATATATATATATATGTGTGTGTGTGAGTGTGTGAAACAAACTGCCATCTTAAGTTAATTTAACCAGAACATCATTAAGTTAACCAGAACACAATTATCAATTAAATATTCTGTTATATGTACAGAGATATGTAAAGTATTGACACCTTGTAATTTTTTAAAAATAAATTATCTACTAGATCTCATCAAATGTATCATTTTTCAGTCTATTTTATTAATAATTAATTTTTTTATTAAGTATTTATTTTATCATAAAACTTTATAAAAATGTTGAATAATCACATATTATTCATTTTTTTAGAATATTTCAGTAGTCATCTTCAAAGGTCATCATTATAAACCCTTTTTAAATTATGTAATTAATTTTATAATAATGAAATAACAACATGGTGATTATTTATCAAGACAATTACTATGCTATTTTTTTAATTAATACATTTTCACAAATGTGCATTAACTAAACAGATAAATAATAAATGTTTATTGAACATTTTTATAATTAAAATGTGAAAAGGAGATTATTTTGTTAAAAAGTTAATTATTAGAAAAAAGAAATTTTATGGAATAAAGTAATGTCTGTGTATAAAGTATATATATATATATAAAATAATTTACTTTAGAATTTATAAATCAAAGGACATGTTTAGATTATTTACACCTTTGACTGTATTAAAGTATTGATAAATCTATGTTTTAATTTAAAAATGCAAAACGAATAATGACAAAATTTTATTGATTTAATACAAAATCCATATTTAGAAAGTATAGATATTACAGTCATGTACTCATTATTTCATTGGTCCCTACATTTGTTAATCGGCCATTTTTTCTATAAGAATGCACATAAAAAAACTACAAATTTAAATTTTCATTCGTTTCCAGTAGTGCATTAAATTGTTTTTAAATTTTTACTTACAGCTTAAAAAAGAAATAAGAAACAGATTTAATCCTTTATTAACTTTGTGCTATTTTTCATAAAGTTTTTAATATTTGAAAAAAATGTTTTACCTGTATTTTTAGTACAAATTTTATAAAAAAAACTGTAATATTTCTATAACTTAACTACTAGAAATTTTTTAGTTGAAATTTTAACATTTTTATATATAATAATGTTAAGTGATATTTAATACATTTATACTTTATTCTTTAACATATAACTTAATTTTTAATATAACAATTGTTTTTTCTTAACATCAAATGTGTAACACAAATTTAAACTTAATTTTAATTCTTTGTAACATTTTTTATAATTTAATTTTTAATATAAATCTTATAATTTATTTTTCAAATGTAATGTGTGTATATATATATATATATATATATATATATATATATATATATATCAGTATTTAATATGAAATTTTTAAATTAAAAATTCATATATGTGTGTACTCATATCTATGATAATTTGTAACACTGTTCATTTGTCTTATTAATATTCTTGTATAATTGAAATAAATTAGTTATTCTTAAATTAAATAGCATTTTCATTCATTTTTAAATATTTATATTCTGCATTTATAAAAATATGAATGTTCTGATCGAGACTCTCTGAAACAATTTTTAAACTAATTTTGTATTTCAGAAATTGTTACTAATATTTTATTATTGTTATTAATATATAGTTAGCATAGATTAGTGTACCCAAAATTTTAGTATTAACTAGATCATATATATGATTATTATAAACAAAAAAATTATTTTATGGACGCACAAATAGTGATGGAAACAAATATTTTTATATCACGTATGTATACAATTCATAAAAAATTAACGTTTATTTTGAAAAAAAAATTTACTTCAAAATAAAAACCGAGTGCATCTCATTCATTTTTTTGATATTGTTTTTCAAATCTTCCCATTGAAGATAATTTGGATAAAATGGAAAATGAGTCGATCGAGCTACGAGAAGAATTTGTTTGCGAATATTGTCTGTTAATCGATCTTAAAGGTGTATTCTGATTAAGATTATTGTTATAAAATTCTGGATTAATTTTATTCGTGTACTTTTCACACGAAGGAATACTCTGATGTGATACGCCACTTTTTAATGTACTGCTACCAGATGATATAACACTACTTGGGTAGTTCTGTGGCCTTTTAAACATAAGGTAATTTTCATTATGTGGAGAAATTGCATTATTTGGAGATAAGATACCGGACTGCATCGACTTCATAATACTTCGCAATCTTTTATTGTCTTGGATTATGTCAGCATTGATTGTTCTAATTTTATAATATTCGGTTTTTAACAAATGATATTTATTGGCAATGTTTTGATAATATTCAAGTAATCTCTTACGATGATTCCTTTGAAATTCGTTTATTTTAGAAAATTTGGAAATATATATATTCAAATCACAAAAATATTCTTTAATATCGGGTGTTAAAGTATTCAATGAGATCATTTCACAATTTTTGAAGCATATTTTACATTTTGATGGATCTACATTTTTTTGTTTACACCTTCCACATATTATATGTCCGCAATTTGTCAAGTAAAATATATGCTTAGATGATTTTTCTGGCAATATATAACAACAATTACAATGTATCCACTCCATTTCGTACACTACATTTCAATAATAACAATCACGGTGACGTCAATTGTTTTTCCTATTTCTTGTTACGTTATTGTTTAAACTTTAATAAAATGCCGCAATCTAGTGTTGCACGAGATATTTTTAAAGTAAAATAAATAATGAAATAAGTTTTAATCATAAATTTATGTTTATGATACTAAAGTAGAAAATGATATAAATTTTAATTTAATTTTTCATTGAAGAAAATATTGAAAAAGTGAAGAAATTTATGCTTGAAAATCGCTTTGTGACTGAAAGAGAAAAATTGCTGAACATCTTAAGATATCTCTCGGATCCGTTCATACTATTTTAGTTTGATAATTTAGGCATGAAACCGCGTGCAGCATGACTTGTCCGAAACACTTGAATTTCATGCAAAAAAAACTTTCGAAAACTGGTAGCCGAAGAGATGATTTCTTAACACGTTAAGCGCCAAGCCTATTTTGTCTTGCTTTCCGTTTAGGTCGAGATTTCACTGCGAAATGCTAGCGGCCTTAATGGAAAGTTCGGTGTCAGTCACTGGTGACTGACATGGCGTTTAACGTGTTAAGCATGAAATGCATAATTATTTGTAAAGGCGCTTCTCACGATTCAATTTTAATTGACTGATTTTAGTTGATCAACATAAGTTGAATGATTAACTCTTTATGCATCTTTTTGGTCAAATACTCAACACATGTCATTACTCAAGCACCATATGACTTTTTTCTTTCAAAGGCTAAAATTACCACTACGAGAAAGAGTTTTGATTTTTTTATGAAGTCATAAAAAATTCGATAAAGAAGCTGAAGGCCATTTTTACATCGGCTTAAAAAGATTATTTCCAAAATTGGATTAAATGTTGCCATATATGTATCACATCTAATGGGTAATATTTTGAAGAGAATAAAATAAATTTACCTGAATAAATGCCTATTTTGTGTTTCGTTTAACAATTCTGATACTTTTTTAACAGTGTGTGTGTGTGTGTTTATATATATATATATATATATATATATATATATATATATATATATATATATATATATATATATATATATATATATATATATATATATATATATATATATATATATATATATATATATATATATACATATATATATATATATATATATATATATATATATATATATATATATATATATATATATATATATATATATATATATATATATATATATATATATATATATATATATATATATATATATATATATATATATATATATATATATATATATATATATATATATATATATATATATATATATATATATATATATATATATATATATATATATATATATATATATATATATATATATATATATATATACATATATATATATATATATATATATATATATATATATATATATATATATATATATATATATATATATATATATATATATATATATATATATATATATATATATACATATATACATATATACATATATACATACATACATACTAGTTTTAATGTACTTTGTATTTTGATGGGCAGACATAAAATAACTTGTAAATTTAATCTTTAATCAAATATATTTTTTTACATGACTGTAAACGTGGATTAAACGCAAAAATTCATAATTTTTTAACTTAACATATTCAAAATTATCTCTAATTATAAATAAAAATGTATTTACAAATTTTATTTGGCTGACTTACAATAAAATTGTAATATGCAACTGCATTTAATACTAATAATCATTTTTTAAGTAATCAAAAAAATTAATATATGTATTGATGTTTACAAAAAAAAATAATAATATTACAGTTTTAAGTTTGTTGAAACTAATATAGTAACTTCAATTATAACAAAATGAAAATAAAGGAAAATTTTAATTTCAATACAGAAACTATTGTACAATGAGCTAATTTATATAAGGTTTAAAATGAGTTAAAAATAAAATTAAGAAATAACTGATTATATTAATAATTAAAGAAAAAAAAACTTAATAAAAACATAAAACTTTATTATGTGCAATATTTTTGTGTTACAAGTCAGTAATTTAATTAAAAACGAAAAAATTAACAATCCTTTATGTTTTAAACAAATAACTTTTAATTACACTCTTAATAATAGTTAAAAAGCAGTTTATCTATGTAAAAATATAAATGTTATGAACGCAAATCAAAATATTGCGTACTTTCAATATAATAATTGTTATTATTACTTTTAAGCAATATATATACCAGAAAACTGGAAGGCAAATCTGTAAAAAAATTATACTTAAAAGCTCATTAATAATTGGCACTTAATATTTTTATAAATCGTATATTTTGAATGTTAATAGGTTTATTAGAGACTTCAATAATATATCTTTATTATGGTATTTTTATAATTTTTATAAAAAAGCTTTAAACTTAATAAAATAATTTTTGGTTAAAAACATACACATAATATTAACTATATAGTATGAAATATCCACATAACAACATTGATGATATACATTTACACGGAGGGAAAAAGATTTAGGCACCGTGTGCATTATAACAGTGGAGAAATTTCTCCGATACACATTTTACCAATTTGTCATTATGCTGTTGATATGAAAATAAATTTACAAATGTTAAAAGAGAAAAAAGATCGAATTAATAAAAAAATCATACATGACAATAATGTTATTATAAACAAATGATATACTAAAACAAGCCGGTATTTTAATTAAAAATGCAAAAAATAAGTATGTGTGTATGTGTATTGAACAGCATATTTTATATATATATATATATATATATATATATATATATATATATATATATATAACCCACATACACACACATATATATTTACTTTAATTCAATATTTTCACTTTAATGTTATCTTAATATTTACAAGAAATTAATTAGAACATATGTATTAAACTATAGAATTATATGACAACTGAGTCAAATTGATTATTTTTCATTCAACTTTTTTAAAAATCTTTACTATATGTTTTGATATATAATACCAATTTAACTTTTAATGATTAATTAATATCTTGTTATTAAAATAACACTTGAGCAAAAATATCTAAAAAAATATAAACTAAATTTATCAATATTTAATCAACATGTTTATTAAATTAATTAAATTGTTATGTTTTGTTTAAAAATTAATATTTTACACAATTGACTATGACTATATTTTTAAAAGTTACAAGACACCTTTATTTTTAGCACCATACCTATTTTAGACTATTAAAAGATAAAACAGATGGCAGTCAGTTTAATCTAAAATAAGATGACAATCAGTATATACAAAAATCACAAATTCTTAAAATGTATATTTTAAAATACAAACATGTTTTATTTCACATTAAAATCTTGCTCTATTGTAACATTTTCATTACGTTTGACAGTATTAATACTGTTTGCTTTATATATATAATATATATGTATATATATATATATATATATATATATATATATGTATATATATATATATATATATATATATATATATATCTAATTGACTTAAATAGAAATAATTCGTTACTGATTGTAACATCTTGTGATTTTTCATACTTAATCATGAAAATGGTCAATAGCTTACATGAAATGTTAAAACATTTATGAAAACATATTAAAAAACTAAGGCCACATATGAATCATTTTATAACATGCATTTTTTTTTATTGTTATTAAAATGTCAGTAATTACTATTAATTATACAATGTTATCTAGAACACTTATTCTGTTACAAAAAAATAACAATTGAAATTACTTCTCAGTGTGAAATTATTCTTCAAATTTAAAACTTTTTAAAACAGTCCCTTGTTGTTTTGACTGAGACATTGTAACAGTTCTTTTTTCGATTATCTTTTGAGTAACTGACTGTTTACACATTCTCTGTTCGAGCGTTTCGTTTTCAGTAATAACCGGAGGCTGATTTATTATTTCAAAATTCGAGTAACTCGTTACAGTTTTATGATTATCGGACGAGCCGTTCTTTATTGTTTCAAAGCTATGTGATTCGTTTTTATCGATAGTATGCATAGGTGTGCTGGTAAAGTATTTTTCAGTCGTAAATTCATAACTCGGCTTAGAAGTTTCATAAACATGCATTTCAGATATTTGTTTTTTCGGAGTAGCAGAAATTAATTTTGGCAGATTTTCTTTTGGCTCCGTGTCAGAACTATAATACATTTCATTTGATTTTGAATATAAATTGTCGTAACTGTAATGTTTATCGTTCACTCTTTCGGTGCTTTTCGTTACGTAATCGTTGACCGTTTTTCTCTTATATTTATCGTCTTTCGAATAAGATTCATCGAAACTAGACGACGAATCGTGCGATGTGGTAGATAAGTTTCTTGTAAAACTTTGCGAGTACTTTTTATACGACTCTGGCAACTTGGCAAAGTTATCGTGTCTTGTCGACGATTTACTTGAATATTTTTCGTAAGCACAATAGCTATCATCAGACGATATATTTTTTTTGTGGTTATCATTTCCATATACTATCGAATTCAAACTATTGATTTCTGAAGCAAGAGTATCTGTTTTCTTTTTACGTTCTAATGTACTGACTTTTTCTGGACTTGTCAGTTGACTATAATTGGTATTTTCATATGAAAGAGTATCGAACGATTTAGAATTTTGAAAATTTGAAGAATTATCAAAGGAATGTGTTTCATAGCTGAAATCATAAGATTGAAAATAATGATGTGTCTATTTAATTACTCATTTTAAAAACACTTGTATTAATTACTCACAATAAAATAAGCTGTTGCAGTAACCAAAGTTGTTATAAAAGCTCTGGTAAATATTTGATATTTAAATTCATGCAAAAATTATATTTATTCCTTGACTGTTAGTAATGTACCATTATTTACAATTCATAAAAAAACTTCCATTTTCTGTTTAAATAAAGCTTATTAGAATATAATTTATACTTAACATGCAATTAACAGAAAATATGCAATATCAACACATTTTTATAATTCAAAGCATAAAAAGCAAAGCAACAAAAGGAAAAAAACTAAATATTATTATACACTGCATATATGTATTTGTTAAAAACTATGTATGTGCGTGTATGTGCATAAGATATACATACAACACATTTACATCTAACAAACATATTAACACAAACACACACAACTATATGCTTCAATCTATCATGCAACATTATTGTAAGTTCAAAAATTATGAAAATAGATTAGAGGTGACTTTTATTTTACTTAATGTTTTTTTTTTCAATTAACAAAAAAAATAAAATATATATATAAACACCCACACAGAAGGTGAACTACCATATATTATATATAACTTTTAAAACTCTCTCTCTCTCTCTCTCTCTCTCTATATATATATATATATATATATATATATATATATATATATATATATATATATATATATATATATATATATATATAAGAAAACATTTTCTATTTTAAATTTACAGATAATAAAACAAATACTTCATACTTCTAACTTTTTTAATGATTTTTTTTAATTATTTTAAGAATTTATCATTAGAAGAAATAATTTTAAACCGTAGTTCCTTTATTTGAAAATAAGAAGTATACTGCTATTTTCAATACACATATTTTACACAAAACACACACACACACACACACACACACACACACACACAGATATATATATATATATATATATATATATATATATATATATATATGTGTATATATATATATATATATATATATATTCTAGCATATAATAATATCTTGCTAATAAAAACAAAATAGAAATATTATAAAATGTACTACTAAATAAAACTGAAACTATATGAAAAATTAAAAATATTCATAATTATGAATTATAAAAACTGAGTAATTAAAATTCTATAGTACAAATAATATTATTCATATAGTACAAGTATATGTTGTGTTATTTAAATATGTAATACATTTTAATTCTTAAATTATAATATTCTAATTAATTGAATAAATTATTTATTATTAAATCTAAAAAATGAATGCATGATTTATTAAATTTGTAATTACTAACTTATTTTATAATTATAATCTATTATTTTTTAACATAAGACACATTTTACATATAAAAATTTCACATTATATATACTTTGTATTAGAATACATATAATATATATATATATATATATATATATATATATATATATATATATATATATATATATGCATAAATAGTATATTTCTGATAGAGATCTAATCTTTTAAACTTTTCATTAAATGCTCATAAGCCAATTAATGATATTTTATATAAATCATTTTTATTGCAATTTTTATTTTCAAATATAAGTTTCTGAGATTTGAATATAATAAGAAAAAAGGTAATTGTAAAATTAAAAAAAAGAATCATTTTTTAAATTTACTAAAAAGAGAAAATAATGAAATATGTGATGTCTGTTAAACAGAAAAAATAATTTTAACATAAATATTTTTTATATATGTAATGCATTAAATATTAATAAGACTTAATGGACATCGAGCAACTTGAAGTTATTATTAATTATTATAATTGTGTTCAAAATATGGACAATATGTTAAACTATATTAATATGATGTAATTAATAAGTTATTTTTTAATTTTATACACTTTAGGATAATTAATGTTATTTTATATGACATATTATTTGTTTAGATGTTTCTAGCGTAGGAACAACTTTCTATTTAATTCAAATGATTTTTTATCCACATCACAATGATTATAAAGTGTTCAACAATCACTTATTGTTAACTTTTTGTTTGTAGCAATAGTCAACTGATGTACATTTCCATGGTGATGCTATCATTGTCAGAGCCTTTTTGTTGTTAAGAAATAGTTCTATTCTGTGTTCAGTGGATTTATTGTTGATATTTATTAACGTTTCTGGAAATCAAGTCTCACCATGGAAATGTACATCAGCTGACTATTGCTGCAAACAAAAAGTCAACAATAAGTGATTATTGAACACTTTATAACTATTCCAAAACAAACAATAACAAGTTTCAATTTAAATATGACAAAAAGTATATTTATTAATGTAACAATGATGATAATATGAGCATTTAAGTTGAAATGATTAATTATAATAAATATCATAGAAATAGATTAAAATACAAAAATATTTGAATATATTTCTAATTTTCATAGAAAACTGTACATGGCATTAGTTATGAGTTGGATGAAGATGATAAACCACACACCTTATTAAATGATTATGAGCAGACGCGGCAGGCACACGCACGATGCATCAGCGACAACCTATTGCACCTGTTGCCTTATCTTACCGCGTCGTAGAGTATCCCTCGAAGCCACCGCCGTCGCTAACGTTACCAGATTCATCGCCTGAACCTGTGCCTCGGAGTTTATATTTTGCTTGACGAATCGCTGTTAGTTTTCCTCGAGCTTCTTCTAATTGTCGTTCGATACGCAATACTTCCGACCTATGAAAAGATGTACGATTAACTCACTTTAATGGTAACGAGATGTTCTAATTTGCATATTTTTTCAAATACGTAAATGATAAAAATACGTATGTGACAAATAAATACTAAGCATATATAAATATTAAATACATTTTTATATTAAAATTAAATAAAGGATCACAATAACACACCTACAAAAATAAAATTTTAATGTATTAATTACACAAACCTGGCATTAATTTCTTGAGCAATACCTCCAACCATTCTTCTGCTCAAAACTAATGATTTTTCTTCTTCAGTGGCAATAGCTCGCTGAGCAGCTCTAACAAGATTATCAGTAGACTTAATAACTGCATTACCAGCAGTTTGTAGGCGACGCATGCTTTCACTATCTGGATCTGCTTTAACTTTACAAGCGACCAGAAGTTGAGCTGTTGAACTAGCTACTTGTTTTGCAGATGATATGAGTTTTTCTTCTGATGAAACACCTTGAACTAAAGCATTGGCAGATTCCACTAAACTGTGAGTAGCAGCAGCAACCAATCTTGCAGCACTTATCAATCCTTCAGACCACTGTCCATCATCTGATGATGTAAGAGGTTGTCGAGATACTTTTCCAGAATCAATAAGTTCTCGTTGGGCCGATGACGCAGCTTTTACTAAAGCAGAAGTAGCAGCAGCAATACTCTTGGCTGCTTCCAAAATCATTTCATCAAAGTTTAATGATTCATCAGCTTCCTATAAAAACAGGTTTAATAAAGTATAAAAATAAATAAACTGAACTTTATTTTTAGATATTTATAAAATATACGTACACATACAGACACACACACACACACATATATATAAGCATGTATCATATACATTGCATATGCATAACAACAATAAATCAATATGAAAACAACACATAACAATGTATTGAAATGTCGACTTATAAACAAAATAAATATAATTTAATAAGTTTTCAAAAATTTAGTGTCTACTATTAAATGTATTTCTAATTAATATGTGCAATGTATTTTATTGATTATTAAATTTTTATATTAGTAATTATTACAATTACTCGTAACTTATATAGATTTAACATAACAATATGATGTAAATGGATAAATAATTTGTATATTAGTTACTATTTCATAAATAAATTGGATGTTCTCAATTTACCGCTATAATAATATGTTTGATTCCTGGGTGATTTTTAAAAACAACCAAGAATATCAAACATATCTTACAGCAATAAACACACTTCTTAATATTTGATTTCACCTGAAAAGAACAACACAAAAATAAAATATTATGCTGACCTTAATGCTTGTACGTCTTGGACGTAAACTGGCAAGTTTTTTGGCAGCTGCATCAATAGATGCAGCAGCTCCTAGTAATTCATTTTCTGCAATAACTGTAGGATCATCAGGATCAATCCAATCTGCACCTTTTAATAATTCAGCAGCTGTTACAAGTTCAGTAACATACTGTGCCATTTTTCGTGATATTGGTGGTAAAAGATGTTTTATATCTTGATTATTTCCATTAAGAATTGCTTGTAATAATTCACGATATTGAATTGCAACATCTTGACCAGCTTTTAGAGTTCTTTCACGCAGTTCCATTGTTTCAGCACAATTGTAAGCCGCTCCCTAAAAAATTTATTAATTAATCAATAGTATTTAATATAAAAAAATATAAGTTTAATAACTTACTTTACATATAACCAACATATCTGATATGGCTTTTCTTCCAATATTTGCAGCTTGAATAATATCTTCTTGTTTATTACTATTTCCAGCTGCTACTGCTTTTGCTGTAGCAATCGTAATAGCTTTAGTACAACGAACAAGTTCTTCTGGTGTTGCAGTTGTTTTGTGTGCATCAGGCGAATGTAAAATCTATTTAGTTAAAAAAAAAACAAGTTTCAATTTGTCATAATTTTAATAAATTATAAAAACACAATGGTTACTACTTACACGAATTTCTTGCCCAATCACTTCTATAGTAGATTCCAATGCTCTTGTGCCCCTTGTATGCTCATCTTCAACAGCTTTCACCGTTTTTAAAAGAGATGTTACGTTTGTCACCATGACCTATAAAAAAATTTGTTTGAAAAACATGCAATGATAATATAGTTTTACACGCCAAGGCCACTCATTGGAAAACCATGCAAAAGATGGCAATAAGCCTGCGAGGAAGTATATGAATTAGTTAGCAGCTTACCAAGAAAAATTTAAATATATATACATATGTTATACACATCTGAAATACTTATATAAATACATACCATAAATCAAGAAAAATTCACTGTTTAAGGATACATAGAAATTATGATACAAAATGGTAATAAACTGTTACATTTATTTCACAAAAGAGATAGAATAAGTTAATATACAGTAAAAAAATCATATTGTAAATAATATATATTCAACACTAGTGAGTATAATTTATTTCTATCACTTTGAAATCAACATTATAATAAAGCTCCTGCCATGATTTCTAAAAAAGCAAACAGTGAAAGAACAGATATGCTATTCATCAATATAAATATGCAGTTAAATATTAAGATGAATTTGTTTTTGTATCTTTTATAAAATGAAATATTGCTATTAAAATGATTACAATTAAATAGTATAAAAATATTGAAAATATCAATGATTTTAAGAGAAAAAAAATCAGTTACTATTATTTGCATGAAAAATGAGAATTGCTTTTAATTTTTGAAAAATTTAAATGCCTATGCTTTTTTATGTTTTTAAAAAGAAGAAATCATAAATAAATGATTATTGATAATTGGCTAAAATTAGTTTTATTGCAATTATAATATTCATATACTTTTTTAGAAAAAAAGTATAAAAATCATTACACAAATCCATCTTGATTAGTAGAAATGAAAACTGAATAACAAATATTTTAATAGTGCATGATTAATGGTTCAAGCTATCATGACAATATCGCTAGGCAAGGACTCAAGGTTGACGTTTTCGCGGCTCGAACTCAGAAGCCGGATCAGCTCTTCTTCTTGGTCCGACACCCACCATTCCGTGTCAGACTCCGTGACGTGACCTGCCGCCTGGCCAATTAGAACACAACGTCAGATAACTAAGTCCACTAAAGTTTGATAAATTTCAACTTCAAAATTTTAAATTACAGACTCAAGAATTCCGTTGTTTCCATTTTATTTAACAATTTGTTAATATGCTATAAAAATATATTTACTTAAATTTATTAAACATCAAAAGCATCAAAATAAAAATTGTAGGTGGACTTTAAAATTGATGTTGCGTTCTAAAATTTTTTTATGATTTATATTTTACTTAGTTTATTTTAGGCATGATTAACTTCATGGATGTTAAGCATAGGCTGTTTTTCAAGTGCCATATGGTAAATATATGTTATAGTTAGAATAATTAGTTAAATATATTTATTATATGGCACACGTAGTGTTAAATTTATGAAACCAACCATCTGTTAAAGTCCACCCTTCAAATAAAAAAAAATATATATATATGTACATGATGGCACACGAAATACATGCAGCATGAATATTGTTTATAAATACTATACAATAAAAACATTATTCAATTAATAAAAATTCTAATTGAAGAATGTTAATGGGAAAATGATTTATAAAATATCTCATAATCTTAAAATAATTTACATGAAAAATTATTTTATCCATAACTGAAATAATAAATTTATCAAATTTATAATGAAGTTATCATAATTATATGTGTTAAATTTAAAGCTATGAGTTAACATGTTATGAGGAATGTTTGATTAAAATTATAAGAGGCAAAATATTAAAATTTTACTTTGTTTACTTTTGAATATATTATTACCTTTGCACTATCTTTCAACTGAGCCATTGCAGGATGTGAAATATGTTTTCCAGAGGCAGCTTTTGTTGCATGAATAAGTTCTCCTAAAGCTGAAGCCACATCACGAACAGCATTCATTAACATTACTTGTGCATCGGGACTGCTAGAGCCTAAACTTGCAGCACCGATTTTTACCACCTCAGCTAATTGTACTGAAAAATCACCATATTAAATTATAAAATTACATCTCAAATAAGACATTAAACTTTTATAATAGTTTTTACCAATTGTAGTAACAGCATTTTGGGCAGCAACTGCTAGCTGTTCTTGTGAAGATGCTGCACCTGCTACTAATGTTTTTGTATCTTCAACTAAAGCTTTAGCAGTTTTTAAAATCGATTCACGATGATCACTGAATGAGTCTCCAGCATGTTCCGGTAAGAGAGTTCCTGCAGTTGCAAACATAATCGTTGTATCAAGATCACCTATAATTCCAGACACTGTTGATGCAGCATTGATACAAGCTTGGGTGCCACGTGAACCAACTTGTAATGTTGCTAATACTTGAGATACCTGCGGTTTCAAATTATTTTTATGAAAATATTTATATTTTTTTAAAATAATATTTAAAAAAAATCTTTCATGTACAAAATTAATTATTAAAATTATAATAAAGTAAAAAAAAATCATTTAATAACAAGATATTACTTAAATAAATTTATTATAAAATGATAATATGCATCTTATTGTACCTTTTCTGTAACAACTCTTGCCTCATCAGCAACTTCTCTACCAGCACCTGCACTTACAGCACCGACAAGAGCAGAATTAGCATGACCTAATTCAAGAACTGCAGTTCGTAAACGTTGAGATACTTCATTACTTGAACAAACAGCAGCAGCACCGGGAGCATCATTAGCTAATGCTACATAACGTCGAGATAATTCAGAACATAGTGAACCAGTAGCAGCTGGTGATGTAGTAATTTTGGAACTCTGTTAAAAAAAATGTGTGAAAGTTGTTTTTAAAAATATAATTTACATACAAAAGTTTTAAAAAAGGAAATATGAAATTACTACATTAACTGATCATATTGTTTATAAATACAATGAAATAAAAGTTTAATTATTTATTATTTCTTAATTTTAAATATAACTGTTTATAATTTTTAATATTATTGCAAATAACTGTTGAGTTTCACTTAAGATTATCTGTTTGAAGGATTGTTAATCAAATCAAGATACTGAATTAATAAAATAAACATCAACTTACAATTTCTTGTGCGTAGTGAACAATTTCTTTTGCGTTTTCCACCATTCTTGTTTGATAATCCACATAACTATCCGATTCATTATAGTTTCCAACAAATGAAAGACGATGATCAGTCAATCGTGACATTACTCTAGTAATAGCATCAATCACTCCTGTATATATTCCACTTTGAGTTGACAACTGTTCTAAAGTAGCATTCAGTTCACGAACACCATCAGCTGTAGATGTTGCAAACTCATCAATTTCTGGATGGATATTTATAGCACTAGGATTACCACCGGATTCTTTAACAGCATAAACAAGTTGAAGAGCAGATTCTGTGACTGTTTTTGTTTGATCAAGTAACATTATTTGTTGTTTTGAATTCAACATCGTTGAAGAAGCTCCAATACAACCGTTCACAAGAGGTTCAAAATATTGAACCATTTGATTAACGCTATGGCCAACATTTTGTGATTCTTGTATTCCTGCTATACGTACTGGTTCAATAGAATCACTTATTTCATTAATTGCAGCTGTTGCTCTTGCCAAATTATTTTGTCTTGAAGCTGGAGTTGAACTTAAATTGTCAGTTTGTAAAGATTGACCACTGACTGCAGCAAGAGATGCAGAATCAAGGGAACGTAAGTGCGATGAGAGAATTTCAATAGCAGCAGCACATTCATTTTGACCCGGAGACTTTTCACTAAAAGAATAGCACATTCTCTATAAATTACAATTCCACTTTTTTAAAAAAATTAACAACATATTTAAAAAAAGTATTTTTAATCTTACCGAATACTTGAAACAAGTTTTTTAATTGAATCACTAACATCTTTTGAATGATTTGCAAGAGTTTGCCAGGTAGGAGGATCTTTTGGAGACAATGCTAAACTTTTTGCAGCTTTTATCATGGCACATGATCCATCAATAATTCTACGTCCAGAATCCACTATCGGTTCTTGACTTCCTCTCGCTTTAGCTGATATCCTTGCCGGAACAGAAACAAATTCCGAAGAGCTGGCAAACACACAAAGATTGTCAACGGCTTCAAGTAACGGCTTAATAGCGACAGCACAACGTTCACGATTAACATCGGAATAATCCGAATCGAGCAGCTTGATCGCGTTTACAAGTGCAGCAGTAGAGTTAGCTACATCTTTTGCAGATTGAACGAACTGACGTTTTGCAACAGGATTTGTAGTTTTTGAACTTGCAATCCGACAAGCATTGCACAATGCAGATGTATGTTTTGCAATAACTGTTGCAGCTGATAATACATGTTGTTGTGAAGATGTAGGATTTGTAAGACTTTGACACCCTGATTGTATAGCTTGAGAAGCTCTTGCAAACTGAGCTTGATCAACAAGACCAGGTCTACCTGCTACACTAGTTGAATCTGATATTCCTACCTACAACATAAATTGATTTATACTTATTACTATATTTACAAAAATATTTATGAACATGTACTCTTAATATTCTTTTTGAAATGATTTATGCATACCAAATATGCTGCTTGGGCAGCTGCTTCAATTAAACCACATATAGAATTACTAACTCCTTTAACAGCTTCTCCAAATTGTTCATATTCTGATTTCTTTGCATGATTTGTAATTCCAGTCATTCCATCACCTAAAAAATAAATAATAAATAGAAATTATTTAAATATTGATAGTTTATATATATATATATATATATGAAAATAAAAATTGTATTTATTAGAAATTACTATTTATTAATACATTCATTATTGTTTATGAAGGACAAGACAATAATTTATAAATTATGTAAAAAATATCTAATATTTTGAAAAACAATAAACTTACCAAGACGTTTAGATTTTTCCATTACAGTATCCAAGCATTCAAAGTATATTAAATCATTAATTGGTTCAGAAGGTTTGTCAAGTAAAGGTTTTAAACTTTGAATATTTCTAATGGCACTGTCACATTCCTTTTGTCCAGGAGCTGCTGATGTACATGCATCCAAAAGATAATTAATGCTGTCAGTAACAGCTCTAGCAGCAGCAGCTAATTGATTTTTAGCATTTGGAGCAGTAGGATCAGCAGATACTATTTTTGCAGTTTGAAGTAATTTTGATGAGGTCAATGAAATATTTTTAAGTGAAACAATAATTAGATTTCGGGTTTCAACATCTTTAGTTTGACCTGCCATTTCCATTGAAATTCCAAGAAGATCTCCAAAATGATGACCATATGTTTTGGAAGTATTAGCTAATGAAACAGGATTTCGTACTGATGATACTACTTCTGTTGATGAATCATTAAGATTTGCTGCTGCTGTATTTAACTCATGTTGAAGTTGACTACAATATAAAATTAAATATTATTTTCATAAGTATTTATTGGATATAAACTCATTTAAATTTTAAAAAACAGCATATAATTATTTTATAAAAACAATAAATATTAAATTTGAAACAGTTTAATTTATATATATATATATATATATATATATACACATTCATACTTTAAAAGAAGACATACCCATAAGCTTTATTAGTTGGAGGATACTCATTCATTGCTAACACTTGAGACATTTCATAAATTGTTGATATTGCTTCATCAACATCTTGTTGACCTGGTAGATTATTTAAGCATTTTCCAACTGAAGCTGTAATATCTTTAGCAATAATTGCAAGATTAGGATTTAGATTTCCTTCAGGAGTTTGCAATGCTTGTTGAGCTTCTTCAAACAAAAACAATGAATGTGCTAAGACTTCTTGAGTAGAGTTAATAACCCTAAAATATTAAATTTTACATATTTTTTATACATAAGAAACAATTTTTATACTAATTGTAATAAAAAAAAACCTACTTGTGTTGGGTAGGAGGATTCTGAGCTGCTACACCTCTACTAGCTGCTGTAAGATCTCGTAATGAAGTGACCATTGAAGAGGCAGCACGACCTGCATAACCTCCAGCACCTTGACTAGCAGCACTTAATAACTGTGCAGTGGCTTGAGGAATTGCTTTACCTGCTGAAGTCAATGCAGCAGCAGTAGATTCAGGCTGAAAAAAATATATATAATATACATACATGCACACAAACATACAGATAAATATATATATAAGAATAAAAAATGTTATTTTATTAACAATATATAAATACTCACTGTTTCTCCAGGGAATGGACGAAGACCTTCTACACGATCAATTTCATCTAATTCATGACGCATTTGTTCTACAGCTTGTACAGCTGCTTCAAAATGTTTAATACCTTCGTTGATTGGTTTAGTTTGGTACTGTAAGATGATAATTGTGATATATTTTAATGCAAACTGTTTAAACAAGTGTTAATATCAATTAAATTTTTCAAATAAAGTAATAAAAATATTTATAGACTTGTTTATTTATACTAATTTTTTTATAATTACAGAAAAACATCAATATTTTCTACCTGTGTACTGTCTACTTCAGTGGTAGTTGATTTAATAATTGTATGAGTGGTTGAACTTCCTGAAAGAGCTGCTTTCGCTTTAGGAAGACATGATTCAAGAGCATTATTACTTGCAGCTAATTGCTGTGCAGCAGAATTTGCTGCTATAGCAGAGGTATTTGTAGAAGGTAAAGCTGTTACTACTGATCGTGTAGTTTGCACTAAACGCCATGATGGCTGAACAAAAAAAATATCATTTTATTAATTAGCATTAAAACTTCAAAAATATTTTTTTAATCACTATTTTTTTTACAATATACCATATTTACTTTTTTATTTTAGAAAATAAAAATATGATTTATAAAATGCACTGAAAATAAAGTGTTTTTGTTTATTGAATACAGTATATGAATGTTAAAATAGTCGGAACATGAAATTAAATTCAACATGATATTCAAATATATTATTAAAAGTAATACCTGCAAAAATTGTTCTGATGCACCAACTAAACCTATTTGTGCAGATGGTTGGTCTGGTTGATGTTTTAATCTTGATACTGCTTCAACTAAACGTGTAGTCTGTTCTAGAAGAACTGCACAATCATCTTGTAATGTTTCCCACTGTGGACTGTGATCATTTGGAGGAATAGTAGAACGTGCAGCATAAATACACTGAGAAGCATCAGATGCTGCTTGACGGGCACATTGCTGTAACACATCATTTTTTTGTTAATAGGAAATGAATTTACTTTACTTACAAATTATAATTAATTTAAAAATATTATTGTAATTTCTTTAATTTTACTTACATCTTTACATTTGTTCAGTATTTTAATGATATATACTTATTCAAACACGATTAAAAATCTTATAAAACAAAACAAATAAAATAACTGGCATTAATTTTTAATTTGGACTTACTTCAAGACGTTCAAAGAAACGTTCTTTAAGAGCAGGCGTGGCTGCTGCGAAACTTGTTACTTCACGTAACTGTTCAGCAGCACGCCTTAATTCATGTTGACGGTTTACATCACCAGGTGTATTAGCACACTGTCTAGCAGCTTCAACTAATCTGGCAGTAGCATCGGCTAAACTACGAGCTGCAGCCAATAATTTTTGATGCATTTCAGAATCAGGCTGCTGTTCCGCTTCTCCCTATCAGTCATGTATGATTTTGATTTTTTTTGTTAATAAAGCAAATGTATTTTTTTAAATATTTAACACATCTTCACAGTAAAAAAATATATTTTTTACTTAAAAATTTAAAATGTACCTTAATACTTTGAATTAATTGTGCAGTTGCTGATCCTAACACACGAGCTTGCTTCAGCATTTCTCCTGTATCTCCAGATGAAGCAAACAATTTATCAGTAGCCACCAAAATAGTTTCCATACTTGTTTCTTGAATTGTTTCATGTGCTTGTTCTCGTGTACCTAAAAAATATTTTTTTCATTAAAATATATACTAAATTGAAACAACAAACTGGCAAATAATATTTTTTAAATTATTATATTTCACTCAGAAAGAAAATATACAAAATATTTTTTTAATGAAAAATGTAATCATACCTATTTGAATATGATTTAATAAATCATTCAAAGTTCTTGTAACTTCTTGTGCAGCAGCACTCAACTCTGATAATAGTTGTTCAGATTGACAAGCATCATTGCAAACAGCAACTAAAGCTTCAACAGGTCTTGCTACTTCTCGTACAGCAGCTAATAACTGTGCTTGGCATGCTGGACTTTGTACTGTTGATGCTACTACTTTAGCACATGCTACAAGTTGTGACGTGGCTAATGCACACTGTGTAGCAGCACTAATAACTTTATTTTGAGTTTGTTGATCTTCACAAGTAGCAGCGATATTCTTTGCTTTGAGAACAAGAGCTGCAGTTGTATTTGCAACAGCTTTTGCAAGAGACAATAACATATCTTGCATTTCCTTATTTTCTTCAGATTCTTCACCAATTGTTGATAATACTTGGTGACTAGCTTCACCTACACGCGATGCTGCATTAAGTAAGTTCTGGCGAGGTTCTTTTGTTTCTGGTTCAGCTGCTTTCAATAAATCGCTAAATGCGGTACATAACTTTCTAGTAGCGTCTAAAAGTCTTTCTCCAGTTGTATTGTCATCCATTAAAGCAGCAATCAATTTAACATCTTTTGTCATTTCTGGCAAGTTACTCTGAATTGTAGTTATAGCTGCTCCAACAGCACTATGGTCAACTTCTTCTTGAGGTCCTTAATAAAATTAAAATAGATTGTAATAAAATTAAAATTTTAGGAATATTCATAATAAACAAAGTTCATATTTACATTTTGACATATATTTAAGAAGTATATATATATATATATATATATATATATATATATATATATATATATATATATATATATATAAAGTATAAAATTACATTTAATAACACAAATAATTACCTGATGTTAGAGTGACTACTTGTGCTGTAGCAGCATTCATCGCAGCAATATGAGCAGTAACATTATGTCTCCTAGTATCTAAAGTAACTTCACGCCATTGCCGACTAGCTGCATCTCGGCCAAGATTCGGAGTTTCAGTCGGCACTGCTAAAGAACGTTGTGTTTCTTCTAATGTTTTGTGAGTTGATTGCAAAGTTGATAAAAGTGCACGTTGTGGTTCTGTCATTACATTTGTGATCTTTGATTGTTGAACCTAAAATTTTAAAATATATCTTTTTTTTATCAAAAATTTTCTATTTTTTTTTTTTATTAATGTAACAAACTTATTGAACAATAAGTAAATGTATTATCCATGGTAGATTATTAAAATAAAAATACTAATTATATATTATGTTCTTTTCAATTCAAAATTATTATTGTTAAATATTGTTTTATAATTTTAATAAAGATCTTTTTACAAATGGATATTATTCTTTTAAGAGCCTTATAAATTAAATTTTTTAACAATTCAGTATGGACCAAAAGTAATGTACAATAAAAAAAACAAAATAAATAATTTAAATTTCACAAGTCTATTATAAAAGTGCTAGCAAATTATATAAAATTCCTGTAACATTAATAAATTATTTTATTGTTAAATATAACAATGAACAATATAGCAACAGATTTTAAATATAAAAATATTTTTGTTAATTAACCAAAGTTGTTTATTGTCAATGTATTTCTTAATATGTTTTTATAATATTACAGTACATACTTATTATCCCTAATAATTAAATAATAATAATATTTCAAACTAGGAGTAAGTAAATATACAGAAATGATCTCAAAACTACATCATTATAAAATTTGATTTATTGTTATTATTATAAAATTTGTAATTTTTAAAATAAGTGTATTTAACCCATTTTTCATTTCTATCTATTTCTTTCATTAATTAATAGATTAATATATTTTTGTATTACCATATAACCAGTAGATTTTTTTATATTAATCATAAAATATTTTTTTTTATGCTTTGTTATATTTTAATACTAAGGTAATATATTATTTGGATTTTCCATTTTTTTCTCATTAGTAAACAATATTCAAAATTGTATGTACCTACTCTGTTCCCATATGTAGCATATCCTTTAACCATTATGGAAAGCATGAAACAATAATTTAAATTAGTTTAGGTTTTAAATTGTCTTACCGTTGGAGGAGCATGGGCTAGGTTCACCTGGCCACTAACTGTTGTATATTGTACACCTGCCATATGACCTGTTCCATAAGGTTTAGCACCTAAAATCGGTGTAAAATAAAGTAAAAAAAATAAAAATAAAAAATAATCAATTTTAGATATGCAATAATAAAGAATAAAATTAAATAAATAATAAGATTACAATCAAATAAATAAAAAACATATTGTAACTAGTATGTTGTTATTTATAAATTATTTGTTTGTCTATAATTTAACTTTTTATTAATGTACATTAAAATATGTATATAATTATAATTCTCACCATCTGCACCGGGTCTCATAATTACTGGTTTTGCTAAGGACTCAGTGTTCACTTTACTACCAGTTCTACTAGATTCATGTTGTAAGATTGTTGCCCTAAAAAAATTTTTTTTATATATGTAAATAATATTTTAGAACAATGATATTACAAATGTTTATAAAACCAAAGAAATTCTTACTTTGATGAAGAAACATTATCTTCTACCATAGTAGAACCTTCATCACCTTCAATTCCAAAATGATCTTTTGCTTGTTTCTAAAATAATTATCAATTGAAATAAAAATATGATAAAAATACATAACAAATATTAATGAATATATTATTTTACCTTTTTCAAGATAATATCTATATATCCTGCAATAAGTTGTAAAATTTGTTCAGCTTCAGTAGTCTGTACACTGTAATAAGCATCACTGTAGTCACCGAAATCTAAAGTGAATGTATTCGGGGATGCGCCCCACCGTCGTACTGTCGTTAAAGGCCATGTTTTCAATATTTCTTTCGTTTTCTCATCGAGTCGTAATACTGAATCTTTCGTTACACCCAGTAAACGTGGAACAAGTTTATTTTTACCTTTCATTTTTTCCTAAAACAATTATTATTACTTAATTTCTAACTCAAACTAATTTAACTATGTTTATCCAGTGAGAAGAGTTTCAGTGTTTAATATTTTGTAGGATCATATTGAAAAAATTATATCACTATGAAAAGTTCAAAGAATACAAACTTTATGTTGATAAATATAATGGTTAAAATTTATAAATTTAATGAAAAAAATTATATAGATATGGATTTAATAATTCATCTAAATGCTTCTGGAAGACAGGTAACAATGAAATAAAAATTTTCTATTAAAAAAGAGATAAATAAAAATAATTACCTTTACAAGGAAAAATGTCACACCATATGTCTTTAATGATCTTGCTGTTTTTGTATATAGTACTTTTGCATCTAATTCGCTTACTCCAATATGTTTCTTATGTTCCGCAAAAACTTTTTTTTCTATAACTTTTACTTTAACATAAGATGCTGGTAAGAATTCTTTTAAACTAAAATCATTAAATTAATTTCTAACTAGTTTGAAGTTTTGAGAATGTAAGTAGTTTTTGAAATTTTAATTAACTACTTTTTGTGTATATTAATATAATTTAATAACTAATAAAAAAAAATAAATTTAAAATATGAATGTTTTCATCAAAATATTCATAACATCATTCAGAATGTTCAATCATGGGTTTTTAACATTGAAAATATGCATATGTTGGATCTACCAATGAGAGTGAATTAAAAAAAATCTACTTTTATCAATGACAATAATTACTTATGTTGAAAATAATTCTATTTATTACAACCTTGGAACATTTATTACCAAGAAGTTATAATTATATAACAGTACTTTATGTCATTAGTTACAAAATATTATATTATACTTACTCCAAAAAGCCAGCTTTATGTTTGGTTTCATTATAATCACCAAATTGTATTTGGGCCTGTATTCCGGCAAATTCAGCTGCTTTATCTTGAGTTACAGGATGAGTACCATCTAAAATGGCATCTCTTGCTTGTACATATAATAAATTAAGTTGTACTGGATCACGACTATCAATATTTCCATCAGAAAAAAAATATTTACGACGCAATAGCACCGCTTCTGATTCATCGATTCCTTGTTCACGGAGTGTTTTTGATGGATCAATCCAAGGCACTTAAAAAAATATTATATATATATATATATATATATATATATATATATATACATACACACACACACACACACACACACACATCTATAAATATATATGCATACATATAAACCCATGTATATTAATGCAATTATAATAATTACCTTCATCATCTGTTCTCAGTTTTCTTCTTAACTGATCCATTTTGGCATCTCTTTCTTTTTCTTCTTTTTTACGTTTTAGTGTTAACGTACCATAATTCGATCTATTTTCAATATTTTCTTGATTTTCAAGATCATCTCGAACAAGAGAATATTCATCATGATTTGTTATCCCTATTTTTGTACAAATAACAACCATCAAGTTCGCCACTGGCTGAGAATCATCAACGCGTAGTGTTTTGATTGAACCATCAAGCATTCGAACTCGTAACTGGCGTAATTTCTTGCGATAATCAATTGTATCATTATTGCGTAACATATAGTACTCAAGACTTCGTCCCGGTTCGAGCCATATACCTTGCTTGATGTCTTCATCAGATAAGAAAAGTCCATAATCTTTAGCTTAAATAAAAAAAATAATACTAAATATCTTCTTCTTTCACTATTGAATTTTTAAGATAAAATCAATAACAGATAAGTGTAAAAATAGAGATTAAATAGTAAACAGTGGAATCAACATAAAATCTCAAACAAGAAAGTAAGTAATATTAATTCCATATAACTTATTTATAATTATTTTACAAAAAATAATTTTATTGTTCTTTTTTTTGTAGATAATTTAATACATTCCTTTTAGTACTAACTTTTAAAATAAAACTAAAAATGCAAAATTTACTATTACTTAAAGTTTTTAATAAAGTATGTATGTATTTATTTTTATTATTTTTACAGTTTTGTTACTATTTCATATATCCAAAAGTAAATTATATTATTTACTAAATAAAATACAAAAATTATATTTTCTATACATATGTATGTGTATGTATATGTATATGTATATATATATATATATATATATATATATATATATATAAATATGTATACATACACACACACACTTAACATAAATATTTGTTAAATAACTTAAATAAATCAAGTTACTTACGTTCTCCAAGATTATATTCATCAGATAATTTATCTCTGATTTGTCGACAAGCATCATAAACTGTTGTAGCTGGATCAAACTGTACAGTTTTAATAACCCCACCACCAGGACCTTCAGGTATGTTAATACGTAATGATAATGTTGCCATGCTGCAAGACTGAAAGAGGAATTATTTTATTATATTTTTCTCTTAAAATAACACAAATTAAAAATATCACTCATATTGTCTAACTAGTATTTAATTTTAAATAAAATAAAATTATTTATTTAATTTTAAACAAAAATAAATTAAAGTTAACTTTAAGTTTTTTTTTAATGCTTTATTTGAATCACAAACTGATTCAAATAATGATCAAAATAAACACAGTTATTACTACTTTATATATTTGAACTAGATATTTTAAATATTTGTTCAAATATTTGTTTTTGATATAATATATATATATATATATATATATATATATATATATATATATATATGTATGTATGTATGTATGTATAAAATTAGAAAGGGAAAATGAAGAGTAAACAAGAGGTAATAATTTTATAAATTTTTTTTAGAGAAATAAACTTTTCAATAGTTCAGGAAAGATTTAGAAATTGTTTGTACTTTGATACAATTTTAATAAACTTTTATTAATAATAAAGATATTTCTACTCTGTTTACACACATAAAATCAACATAGTTATTCACAAATTCTTGTGAAAAAAGAGTTACAAGTATAAATACTATATGTTATATATGAATATTAGATTAACTGTATTATTAATACAAATAGTGTGATTGTGTCTCATTTATCAAAATTATAGAATTGTGTAGGAGTTACATTTTTTTGAAAAAATAAATTTTATTTGTTAGTTCAGATAAACTCTCATTACTTGTTTTATATAGTAAAATTTAAAAAAAATCTTAGGAACTAATTCAAACACATCAGCAATATTTTTAATTATATAAAAAAGTATTTTTATATTTTTTCATATATATATATATATATATAAATATATATATATATATATATACATACATACATACATACATATATACCATTATGATACCTTATTTCATTTTACATTTTGATTATAAATTCGATTCAATTAGTTTAGAGATGTGACTGAAAATTATACCCTTATCGCAAAATACTTTTTAAATTTATTAAATATCGATTATGGAAAAATATAAAAAAAAATACAATAATACTGGGTAGTTTCTTATATTCTATATTTTTAACAATTTTCAGCAAAATCGAAATGAAATAAGACCAAAATTACTTTTTCTATTTGTTTTATATGGAAATCATTATATATATATATTAAAATAAATATTGTTAATGAGAGTCAAATTTAGTCGAGAGAAAGTTAAAAATCTCTTTAATTTTAAACACTAAAAAAATTTAAGTATTACATTACATTGTTGCTATCTCATGCTATTAACAAAATTATGCAGGGTTAATTTATCCAATATAAAATGTTACAGCAACGTTTTTTTAATTGACCGCATTTTTATTTTATTTTAAAGGTATGTTAACATTCGTACTAATTAAATGTGTAGTTAATTTTATTACACTAGATGATTCTTCTTATGCTTAACTTCAACTTAGAGTATCTTCTGATTAAAAAAATATATTTAAAAATAATTATCTAAAAAGTTCATATAGAGTATTTGATTTTTTTTATTTATTTTAATCGATGCACATTTAGGAAGTAAGGAAATTAATTGTATAATAATAGAAAAGATATAGGATTCAGTTTTTTAGAGGGTCGACTATTCATTAAATCGCCGTTTAAAATTTGATAAGCATTTTATAAGACTAGAAATATTATTTATTTAAAAATTTTAATTAGTAAATGAAAACTTTAACAATAATAGAAAGATCAAAAGATGTGAATGACAATACAATCCATAATTTGTAAATGTACGTATAATGGGATTAAAAGTGTTTATTTTAATATATGTAACCACATTATTAAAATATGTTCTTCCTATTTTCCTTCATTAAGTTAAAATTTTGTATTTATTCACAAAAAAAATAAAGTGATAAAAACATAAAACATTGAAATTTAGAAAAATTAAACAAAAATTAAGTATTAAATAAATAAATTACTAAAAAATTCGCGTTACGTAACATTCCACGTTTAAAATACCTTCCTACAATTCGTAAAAATTGAAATATAAAGTTAAGAACAATTACAAACATCCAAGAAAACATAAGGTTTTTCATAATCAAAGTCATACTATATTACCACAAAAAAGAAATTACAAGAAACTCCAAAAACGAGAAATAAAGATTATATTGATTAAAAGGCCTTGTCAACAGACAAAATGGGAACAAAAAGAACATACGAAACTATACATCAAAATCAGCTTTTATATCAAAAAAACAAAGATTCGATCTGAATACATACACAAATGTGTATAACTATATATCATAGATAGATGAATAATATTTTATTTTTTAAAAAATGTCCATGAAATAAAAACTACTAAAAAGTACATACATATACATTAAAGTAAGTGCTGTTAATAAGGGCCAAATTTAGATGAGTTTGTCCTCGTTTGAACACGACTTCAATTAAAAAACAAATTGCAGAGGAGAATGTAAGCAATAATAGCAACTCAACAATATATATATATATATATAATACTTAATAAATTGAAATAGAAGTCATTTAAAATTTTAATAAAATTATTAAAAGATTTATAACAATAGTGAAAAATAGATACCAGTACATCATATTGACAATATTGTCTTCTATTTATTCAACTGAATCAGATGAAAAAATCTATTCAAAATGTGAATTAAAATTTATTATGACCTGTACTTTATAAAGGTAAGTGTACATAAAGTTGAAATTATGTATTTTCTTTTCTATTATTTTACTATTATTGTCTTGTATTACTTCCTACCATTGGGTTACTGTTTTTGTATTTATTCGCAAAAAAGAAATTAATAGAAATATAAAAGGTAAAAAAATATGAGAATTTATACAAACAAAAATAGAATATAAAATGAATAATTAAACGTAGTTTAAGATCAGATATTTTTCATTGTAAATATACTCTAAACTCTCTTACAGTTAACATCTAAAGTTAAAAAACATTCTCTAAAATTCAGTATCAATTATTTAACAATTGTTTTAGCACTGAAACAAGACGCGAAGAAATACAAGATCAACAAATTCAACGACAAACAACAGAAGAAGATAGAACAATAATGGGATCATAGGTAAGAAAATAATTTTAATTTCGTTATATATTTTGAAATATTTTTAAACGATTTGGGATTTAGTTTTTTGTTAATTAAAATTTGTACTATCTCTTTATAAACAATTAATATAAAAAAAATGTACTGTAAACTGTAGCAAAATAGAATATAGCCACAATTAAATAAACAAATATAAATTATCACAAAAATTCGATATGTTAATTTCTCTAGAATATATATATATATATATATATATATATATATATATATATATATATATATATATATATATATATATACACTCATACATACACACGCACACACACATACGTGCACGTATGCATACATACAAAATGTTATTCCGTTTTGAGTGTCCAGTCCGTGCTTGTCAACGTGTATGTATGTATATAGTACAAAGTCTTTATATTCAGGTCATGATTAGAACGGTATTGTTATCCCTGTCTGCATTCGAAGTTCATGTTGTGTCGACGGGGATGCTGTGTCGCCGTGGAAACGTAGCAGAACGACGCCAGCGTGACGCGTCGCGGCGCCCAACGACGCTTGTTTGCCGCCACCGATTACAATAAATGTACGAATCTCGTATTGAGTTACTCGCCGTGTACATATTTTAAAATTCATTTATATATATATATATATATATATATATATTTATATATAGTATGTCAATGAAAGTTTTAATGAATGAATGTAATATACAGTCGATTTTTATTTTAAATACACTTAAGGATAAAAAAATTATTATTTTTTCATCAACTGACGTTTGTGTAATTATGAAATTAATTAAAGTTTATTAAAGTCTTACGATATTCTATTTCATTTTTATACCGTTCTAAGTGTATTTCACATTAATTCGTTTTTCGTTTCGTATACACTTTATATATACATAGCTATTTTGTTTGTGATCTCTTAATTATTTAAAATTTAATAAAGTTTTTTAATGTTTTTTGGTAGGCTGAACTTAATGTAACTAAATCACTTGGAATAGATACAAATTATAACTGAATACGTTTCTGTTATATATAAGAGATTTATTATTCTGAGTAATTTATTTAAGAATCTTTTATCTATAAAACTAATAATATATATGTAGACTACTTTTATTAAAAAAATTTTAATATCTAATATATAAAAAATGTATTTTCTATCAAAGTAAAAAAATTGTAAGATTAATTGTTTATTTAAAAAAATATATTTACAGTTTAGAATTCAATAAAAGATTTTTTAACACTACTTCTTTTCTACAGAAATACATTTTTGAAAAAACATTTAACTTTTATAATCATTTAATATATTAAACACTGTTACAAATTTAGATATTAATTTATAGTAAATAATTTTAAAACTGATTTTTTTGAGAGTATTTCGTTATAGAAATAATTAAAGCTTTAATTGGATTTTTTTTAAAAAATCATTTTAAAAATCTCAATATAATAAAATTGCTCATAATATGCAGTTATTAATGGTACGGCTATCAAATGTATATACGTAAACAGTAACAATTATTGAACATTTTAATAAAATTTTGTGAAAATTGGTGATTATTAAAAAGATTAAAAATGATAAATAAATTGAGAATAAAGTCAGGTAGATTAACAAAGAAAACAAAAAAAAAATTATTGAAAAAGTAAATATTTTTAAAATAAGTACGACAAGAAAATAAACGTCATTAAATAATAATCTGCTGAATGTATTCGTAAGAAATATTGATCAACAATAATACTAAAATTGCTAATAAACTAAAAATAAGTAATAATTTAATACAATTTTAGATTGTATAAATATATTAAATAAGATAGCAATAATAAATTAATTAGAGAAACAGTAGTCACTATTTTAAAAAATAAAATAGAAAAAAGAAAAAAAATTAGTTGTATTTATTAATATTGTAGATTTAAAATAAAAAACATATTAATTTAAAAAGAACATAACCACTGACTGTGGCTATTGCAATAATTTATTTGTAAATAAAATCTATTTAATTTAAATATTTTTTTAAGTCCAGTGTACATGAATATTTTAAAAAAATATTTTTTATTCATATTTGTTCATGAATGAAAAATAAGAGAAGAGAAATTAGAAAGATGGATATATATATATATATATATATATATATATATATATATATATATATATATATATATATATATATATAAATATGTTATATATTAGAGTTTAAGAACAAACAATAATTTATACATTCTTTTAGATTATGGTCAAGTAACAAATTTATTGGATTTGTAATACATTTATAAATTTAAATTGACTTCACAATGACATATTTCATTATAGAAATCTCCAAATACTATTTTATTTCCAGCTACGAATTGGATTTTATATACAAAAAAGCATATATTTCAGTTTTTTAAAGTTGAAAATACATATACATGATGGCAATCGAAAAAAGGGGATTGAATGTGCAAAAAATTGGTGATACATTTTAGCAACACATACATACACAATATACATATATATATATATATATATATATATATATATATATATATATAATATCTTTAGAACCTTTTCATTTTTATAAAAACCGTAAACTTTCTTTTATTTACAAAAATTAAATATTGATCAAAAAATAAATAAATTCTACAAGTATATCCTCACATATATATATATATATATATATATATATATATATATATATATATATATATATATATATATATATATATATTTGTGAACAAAGAGTTTCAAAATATAACGATGTAAAATTAAATTTTATACTCAGGAGATTTCTGAATTCCATGAACTTATCAACGACTAAATTCAAAGTTTCCTTATATTTTGTGCGTAATATGCAAACCGAAAGACAAAATAAATAGGAAATTGCTTGGAGGTGTAATTTATAAATAATAGATGATATTTGTGATCAGACATAAGTAAATTTCATATACACTTGATAAAATTTGTTTTATTACTTATATATAAATATATATTATAAACATGTTTATAATTACTGTAAATGTTCGATTTGTTTACGAGGACTATTCGCTTTATACCTTAAACTTTCAATATGAGTAAGAAAAAATCTTCAAATATTAAAAATCTTATTGCACAGGATCAAAAAGTAGATTTACTGATAAGAATATTGTAGAAAAGTACACATGTATAAATGTATATCTCCATTCTTAATACATAAAAGAATTTTTTTTTATTTAATTTTATATTGACCTATCAGTATATTCAAACGCGTCTGTTAAAACCAAATATTTTACATATTATTGTAATTAATTCATGATATAATACAACTATACTATATTATTGAATAATATACCATTTTTTTTATATAATGTTATTGAAATAAGTAGCTGAAAACGTAAATAAACAAAGATCTAAACAATAATTGTTTTTAAAAAGGGACACCGGCGACTCGCTTACCGGTCACAGCTTCGATAGATGAAGCACGTGTACCGTAGGCGAATTCTCTAAACTCCTCGAAAACAGCTCAACCCCTTCTATTACTCTCTCGTCTCGTTCATTGTGCACGTCTAATCGATAGCTGTTTGGTGGATGTGAATTTCATATATTAGTGGTATTTGTACTTCGAACGGAAACTCTTTGAATATTAAAATACTGATTGGAAATAACTACTTTGAGAACTTTAAAGGAGTTCAATTATGTACACACACACACACACACACACACGTATATATATATATATATATACATATACATATACATATATATATATATATATATATATATATATATTAATAATAACGTTTATACAAAAATAAACATTTCATAAGCATTTAATTAAAATTGTATCACTTTTAATACACATATTAATTATACATAAATTTGATTTTTTTTTCATTATATATATTATATATACATTATAATGTATAAATAAGAAAATACATGAAAAATATAATAGTTATAATTAAAAATAAAGCTCAAAAAATTGATTTAAAAGTTCAGTTTCTTTTAAAAAAATAATTGTCATCATTGATTTAATTTATTTCAAAAAATACACAGACAAAGATTTATATATAATGAATTAAGGGGAAATTCTAGTCTAGACGCACGAGTTTTAGGTGTTTTTTCGGGCGCTATTAAAAAAAACAACAAATATTTTTACCATCCATTTTTTATCAGTTTTTTAATGACATTTTAAGAGTATAAAAAAGTATTATTAAAAACAAAAAATTCAAAATTGAAAAAGGTACAGGCTCGCAAAGTGGGGGACTCGAAAAAAAAGGTGTCTCCTGATTGACGTGTGGTTCCAACCCTTCCGGTCATTTGAAACAAATTTTTTTTTGAAATTATTGAAAAAGAAGGTTGTAGTAGTATCCCCGCCTAGGGAAATTTTAAATTTTTTTTTTTGCAAAATGGCGGCAGTGTGAAAAAACAGTTATTTTTTGCCCTATTTTTTTCAACTTTCGGAATTTTTTAAAAATAGTAAAAAACAAAATTTTCAAAAAATCCTAGGCGGGAGCAATCACTGTTATATTGAGAAGCTCTGTACCAAATTTCAAGTAAATCGGTCCATTAGAACTTGAGATATCACGTCAATCGTGTCGAAAAAAGTAGTTTCGAGAAAAACGCGTTTAAAGTTGATTCGTTACAACCAGACCGGATTGGTTGGCGCGTCACAAAAATAGCTATAACTCCAAAAATAATTCAAATTTCGACAAATCCTCTTAAGAACATATTCTTAAAGGTCTAAACTTTGAAAATATGCAAAAAAATCGATCTTTTCGAAATTCTAGACTAGAATACCCCCTTAATTCGCCAATACCGTATGGTTATTTTACCATTAAAAGGTAAAACTATAAAATCTACAAAATGCATTATTGAAAAAATGAATAAGTGAGTATTAAACACTTTGAAACAATCTTATGTCACAGTAAAATTATCTGCCATTTTAAAATGTATATAATTCATTTTAACATTAATAAATAATTACAATTAATTATTTGTGTAAAAGTCAATTAGCCAAAATAATAAACAAATAGTAATACCATTGTATCATATCAATTTTAAAGAGTTGCTTTATGAATACAAATTGCACATACTTTAGAATATTGTTTATATTACTATATGGAATTGTCTTGTTAGTTTATATATATATATATATATATATATATATATATATATATATATATATATATATATATATATATGCCTACAGTTTCATTGAAGTTAATATTATACTAGTATCCCGCGACCTTTAATAAACAAACCAGTACCTATGGGCATTATGGAATCTGAACATGTGACAATAATAGAAACATGTTAATGATTGTATTTCTCTATTTTGTCTATTAGTGTATATCCGCTTTAGGCTATTTGCCTGAAGAAAAAGGAAAACCAAACATATTAAATGGTTGCTAAAGTAACTTGTTACAAACTAATATTATTATATAATCGTGTATAAAAGCATATTTGCATATAGATATGTAGGTATACTATGTAAATGTGTACTTATATATATATATATATATATATATATATATATATATATATATATATATATATATATATATATATATATGAGTTCGTATAGTCTTTTTGGTTTTACCCGAGCAAGGTAAAACGACCGATATAATACCCTTATTGAAAAGAGTATTGTGTTGTAATGAATCATCGCTAATAGAATATTTACAACTTTTTGTGTTAAGAAATACACTATTTAATTAACCCCTGTAGAATGAAAACAAGATGTCTGATTTTAAAAAAGATATCAACGCGAAAGATTGTTCTAGAAATATATGCAATGTGTATGGAAGTGATACAGTTATTGAACGGACCTCTATATCCAAATGGTTCAAAAATTTCGTTCTGATAATTTTGATTCAAACGTTAAACCCGTTTCTAGAATATCTTCAGCGAGTTATGATGAAAATCTAAACCAAACGGTAGTCGATAATCCACGATCAATTTCAGGAGAATTAACAGATAGACTCATTAACGGAAAACAACTCAAAAGACAAACTAGACTTGCAAGACTTTGTTTTCAAGTTAATGGACTTTTTTGAAATAAATTGTAAAATGAAATGAAATATGTGTTCTATACAATAATGACGTGAGAAAAAATTCTGATTATCAAAATGTTAAATTGACACCTATAAATGCCAACATACACCTAAATAAAATGATGCTGTGCTATTGATGAGACTGAAAATATATGATGTATTTTAAATTGTTAAAACCCGATGAAATCATTAACTACTTTATTATATTTTATTTTAAAATAATAAGGTAAAACATTAGTAATATCAGGGATGTCCTAGAAAAGAATAATTAATTTTTTTCTATTTACGAGGGTAGTCCCATAAGTGCCCGGCCTGACCTAGAGATGGCGATAGTTGTTTGAAAAATATCACTGTATTAGAAAGTACACAATCTATAAGCATATGTTTCAAGTTTGAGGACGCCACGTTGTTTAGTATTTGTTTGGCAGCCATCAATAGTGAACGTTTTCAGTGAATTTGTGAAAATGGAGAAAATTGGTCATCGTTACGTGATACAATACTTTTATTTGAAAGGCCTCAGCCCAACCAATATAAAAGCTGAACTGGATTCTACTCTGGGTGAGTCTGCTCCTTCGTTTACAACAGTGAAATATTGGGTAGCAGAGTTTTAACGAGGCCGTACGAGCTGCCAAGACGAGCATCGCAGTGGTCGACCAAATGAGGTGACGACTTCAGAAATGGTGAAGAAAATCCACAAAGCGGTACTGGATGATCGTCGACTGAAAGTGCGCGAGCTAGCAGACATAGTAGGCATTTCAAAAAGTGCGGTACATCGCATATTATCTGAAAATTTGGACATGAGAAAGCTGTGTGCAAGATGGGTGCCGCGTTTACTCACACTCGAGCAAAAACAGTGTCGTGAAGATGTTTCAATTGAGTGTTTAGCGAAGTTTCACAGCAACAAAGCAGAATTTTTGCGCCGTTTCATAACCATGGATGAAACATGGGTCCATCATTTCACACTCGAGACAAAAGAACAATCAAAACAATGGACCGAAAAGGGAGAACCGGCTCCAAAGAAGGCGAAGACCGTTTCATCTGCAGGCAAGGTCATGGCGTCGGTTTTTTGGGATGCGCGTGGGATAATTTTCATTGACTATCTTGAAAAAGGAAAAACTATCAACGGCGAGTATTATGCGAACTTATTGCAACGTTTGAGCGAAGAAATCAAGCAAAAACGGCCGCATTTGGCTAAGAAGAAAGTGTTGTTTCATCAAAACAATGCACCAGCTCACAAATCCGTTATTGCAATGGCCAAAATTAATGAATTAAAGTTTGAATTGCTACCTCATGCACCCTATTCGCCAGATTTAGCCCCCTCTGATTATTTTCTGTTCCCAAACTTGAAAAAATGGCTCAGTGGTCACAGATTTCCCAACGATGAAGAAGTGATGTCGGCAGTTAATGGGTATTTTGAGGAGCAAGACAGTTCTTATTATAAAAAGGGTATCGAACTTATTGAACATCACTGGGAAAAGTGTATAGAGCTGAAAGGAGATTATGTTGAAAAATAAATATATTTTTTTCCAAAATTTTTGTGTTTTCTTTGTTGGGTCGGGTACTCTGGGACCACCCTCGTTTATTATTTAATAATGATACTTTAAGTTAGGTTAAAATAAAAAGATCAGTTTTTACAGATGAGGTTATTTACAGAGAAATACTATTTACGTTTGTTATTCGACATTTAAACATCCAAATAATATATTTAATTGAACAAAGTACAATAATATACGAATGAATCACTTGAAAAATACTTTTATATAAGGTTTATTAATAAACAAAATGTTATTTGTCCATTTAACTCAATAGAAAGAACAGACCCAGTCACCTCTGAACCGTATAAAAATCTCATAATTACATTATAATCATCTTTTTTGAGTTGGATATATTTATAATATTCTAAGAAAAGTTAATGAAAAGGAGTAATCAGTGTAATTCTGTAGAATAAGAAATGTTTATATGTTTTTAGTAAATGTTATTTAAGTTGTACAAATATACTGAAATTCACATTTGATTATCAAAGCGAGAAACATAGAATGAATACAAAAAAGATGTTTATTTGTTTTCTAATGACACTATTGTAACCACTGTTAATTTTCATTCTATTTCAATCAATAAACTAACTATTCATTGTGTTATTATTAACAGTATTCCAAGTCTAATAAAACAGTATTGAACGAAACTATTGAAGGTCCCTTGAGATTGGGGATCAAAAAATTTTGGAAATGCAACATAACATTATAGATAAGTGGTATGTACGAAAATGAAACAAAATTAAGTCAATAGAAACGTTCCTATTACTCAAAATCAAAAATTCTCTTAAAGGTGCTACTAATTATTTTCCTAAATTAAAAAATATAGAATATAACAAGTTTATTTTAAAAAGGTACTATTGTCAAATAATATTTTTATATTTATCACTTACACATATGGGTTTGCGGTTATAAAAATTTACTAAAATAATTTTATAATAACATTTAACCGTCTATCTATTTCACAATTTAATACACTTATCAAAACCATGTATATATTTTTTAATAAAATTATCAAATTTAAACGGAAGACATTCTATCATTGAGATAAAGATATTTTATAATTTATTATTCATGTAATACATACAGATATATAGTACACATACAGATATGTGTATGTATGAATATGTATATATATGTGTGTGAGTATGTATATATATATATATATATATATATATATATATATATATATATATATATATATATATGCACATATAAAAATACTGTGCATTTACAATTGCAGAATATTTAAATAAAAGAAAAGGAAATTTAATGAAAACATTTTTAATACTTTGACCTGTTTCTAACGCTCTCTCTCTCTCTCTCTCTTTATATATTATATATATATATATATATATATATATATATATATATAATGATAATCTTTTTTTAATGATGGCTGATGTAACGTTTTCAATTTTAAAATCTAACAATCGATGTTCAAGAGCAATTTTTATCTTTAACTATTATTAACATCTTAAGTCATTAGAATGTAAACTGATGTACAATATACGTATGAATGGATATGTATATACATTATATTATGTCAAATTGTAATACAAATTGAAATTCAATAAATAAAGAAGTAAAGCAAATCCTGGATTCATGAAAAACTAAAAAAAAGAAAATGATAATTTTTTTTATTCAATTTACTATTGTCTTCAATTTACAATTTACTATTTCTGTATATAATCAAGCACATTTTTATTTATACAAAATAAAAAAATTATCCAAAAATTTGCTAATTTTTTTTCATACAGAAAATTACAACAAATCAAGCACTCATAAAATAGAAATACAATTACACATTAAACACTTAAATAAAATACAAAGGCCAATAACTTGTAAGTCCGAATTTTGCGTCACAAAATTAAGAACACACACAATGTATAATAATTTTTATACAATTTGGCGATTTTTCATTTTTATTATTAGTTTTTGCTGTTGGCATAAAAAATTAATATACAACATAATTTCAAATACTTAAGTGGGTATTAGACTGTGGAAACTATTTACTATTTTAAACTGAAGTAGAAGCGTTACTGAAAATACGAAGAAAATATAAAGAAATATCTTGAGACTTTTGATGATTTGTATTAACACAATGAAAAGATAGGCGAGTATATTGGGAAATTGGATATATCTTGGGCAGAAATTTTAGTATATGAAATGCTAAATTATCACAAAAAATAGAATTGAATATACAGAACCAAGCAGTAGAAAAAGAAATTAAACAACGGTTCATATTAATAAAAATTATAGAACTCTAAAAATTAATACACTAAAACTTACAATATTAGAAGACTTTTCAGATTACGTTGTTAATTCAGAAACTGTAGAAGTGTTGAATTGAGTTCCCAAAAAAGCTGTATATTAATGCAGCAAACCGGAAGAAACTTATAGAGTTCATTAAGAAATATGAAAAGAAGATTGATTATTTTTAAATATTTAGTCCTAAAACAAAAGTACGAAGACGGAAATGTCTTTGTATGAAGCTATATAAATCATTATGGAGTAAAAAATTTTCAATGTTTGGAAAAAACTCACAGAAACTAAAATCGAGAACAAATTTATTTTCTACTAGGACAACGATCACAAAAAATAAAACCTGCGTTATAAAATAGTATTTTTTTTCTATTTGTGTCAATAATTTTAGGAAGCTATATTTGGAGTTAATTTTTTTAAAATTTTAAGTTCAAAAAATTTAAACATTGTTATATCTACTTTTTTATTACTAAAATACGTTAATTTATGTATGAAAAGAACTGAATATACTTTTGGACAAGTTATGTTGTTAAACTGCTTTTTATTTAAAGTATTTTATGTTAATAATTATATAAGCAACTGTGTGAATGTATGTATGTATATATATATATATATATATATATATATATATATATATATATATATATATGTCTATAAAATGTGAATTTTCGTATTATAATTAGAATAAAAGACCCTAAACACATGTTAAATATAAATAAATGGAATTATAATATTTAATGGCCATGTAATTTGATTCCTTACAGTTTGAACATTTATAGAATCAATAAATATTTAAATTATTGAAAGTAATAAAAATTTAACATTAAAAATGATAAAAAGTAAAAGAAAACGAACGTAGAAACTCGGTCTAAAATTAAATTAATCTCTCCACAATATGAAATTTCTGAATTAATATTGAAAAAGAGTACTTACTTTTAATTAAGTAGATTTATTGTGTATATTTAAATAATTACGAAAATATTAAATAGCTAATTTTTTTTGGTGTATCATAAATGTATAAAGTATTTTTTTTAATTTGATATTTATTTCTTTTAAAGAAAAATAAACTTTTTAATAACACCACTTTTAATTTCTTTTACGATATAATTCATGGTTCGTTACGCTATTTCTTATCACGAGCCTTTAATTTTCAATAAATTAACTGTATATTAAACGCTAGTATAAACAGGATCAACTTAAAATACTACATTTTCAAACATTAATCTAAATAATATTCTTATAAAATGTTTAACGAACAACGAATGATTTGAAAAATATCTAAATATTTCCAAATCATAATTGAATTTTTAATATCAAATCTGTTTATATATATATAAATAATTTATTTGTTCTCTGATAAATGCATAAATTGAACGATACATTAAAATATACGAAAAAACTAAATTAACGACACAACATCGACTTTCACTACTTCTATCATCTACTGCAACTAGAAGCGATGCGCAATTCGTGTCTGCAAGCTACAGATTATACCTTTGATCTTTGACGTTGAGGACCTCTAGTTCGTCTACGTCTTCGACCAAGTGTTTGAACACCGCAGAGATAATTAAGTAATGAAGAACAACAACTTGTTTCCAATAAGAGATGTTCCATGGTTTAAGAAATATTAACAATAATATCTAATTTGTTTGTAAATAAACGAATCACAAATTGACTAACAATTTTATATTTAAAAACAGTGATAGATATTCAAAATTGTATAACAATATGACTACTTTTAATATGTAACATTGAATAAAAGTCCTCTACTCGTAATAGAATATATTTAAAACTGTTGGTTAGTAACAATTAGTTAAAATGACTAACATTAAGGTAGAACAACATTAAATCGTACTGTAAAAAAGAACAATTACCTTTTAGTATTATAATTTCTATTGATAAATTGAAAACATTTAAATAACTTTATATAACTGTTACATTATATTAATAAGTTTTAAATTAATTTGTATGAAAAACTGCAAAGTATTATTCAATATAAAAACGGATTATTTTGAAAAATAAACACAGTTCTAAAAAATACTTGAAATAATTTTATTCAACTAATTAATTCAAATAATAATGGCACGGGTATGGTATATATATATATATATATATATATATATATATATATATATATATATATATATATATTATTAAAAAGATACTAAAATTAATTAGCGTTTATAAATTAATGTCTTAATAACGTCAATATTAAATTTATTATTTATTATACATATCAGAATAACATTAGAGAAGAATTGTCATATGTGAACAGATAAACAAATAAAAATATTGTCTAAATAAAATCTCATATATATATATATATATATATATATATATATATATATATATATATAATATATATATATAACCAAATATTTTGATAATAATTAAACTATTAAATAAATTTAAAAAATAAAACAAATCCAATATCAATATTAAAGCAATTTAATTTAATTTATTTCAATACTCACAAACACTGAAAGGAAATAACAATCAATAAATTTAAAAATCAAACAAGACTTATACTTTTCCCATAAATTCGAATTAATTTATTTCTGACTATCCAATACTAGCACTTTCATAATTGACTCGGTAAAAACATTGAAATCGTTTACAAATGTCGAATATAATTATTAAAATGTTGCTATTAAATGATTTTCCAAGCGTATTAAAAATATATATTGAATAAAAATCGAATCTTGAATTACTTTAAATATAAAGTCAGATTCTCGTTAACGAATTTCATGGTATACGAAATTACACGATCGTTTAATTATAATGAAGTAGTAGTTGAATAAAGCACTAAATGTTTGTTGAAGTTGAACACACTATTCGAAAAATACACCGCACGCGCTACCGACATGTGATTATAATATAGTTCGAGTTCGATCCTCTGCTCACACGTCGTTCGTACAGGTCAAATAACGAATGAGGTAGATGAAAGCATCAATGACCTCCGTGTCAACTGAATTGTTGGCGTTTGTTGACACAGGAAAGCATGCGCAGTTTCAACAATTGAATTTTTCGGTAAACGATTTTTGAAAAAAAAATCCTCCTTGTTTTATATATATATATATATATATATATATATAATTATAATTACCAAACTTGTTTTATTAATATTTCCATATTTATAAAATATCTGTTGATTTTGTTAAAAAAATACAATACTTCAAGATATTTACTCTGATGAGAACCTTCAAAACAGTTACTAAAATACTTTATAGCATAATATATATAGTGATAAATATCGTTTGATTTTCTCATTTCATATACAATTATTTTATAAATATTTTGCACAATTAGTTTAAAAATGTATATAAATATAAAATATATTATTTTATGTACATCATATTTAGTACAAATTATTTATGTTATTTTAAACGCCAATTTACAAATTATAATGACTTGTTGATTTATACAAGTTTAAGAAATTCAAAAAAATTAGACTTATATTAAGATTTTTTTAATTTTGCAATTATAACGACAATAAAATACATGTCTAATGATATTCCTAATAATTTTACGTAATATTTTTTATAAAAATACAAATATTTCTTACTCACAAAAATATATCATTAAATCATTTTTTAAAATAAAATAATTTTTTATACTTAATTTCTGTTAAGTGACATAAAAATGTTCGGTATGTTACAATTTTTCTGATATTATTAAATATTGTATTACCAGTATTTTCTATAATTCAAGAACATTTTTTGGTAATCGATAATCAATCATATTTATATAAAAAAGAAATAAAACTTGATAAATTATAAATGATTTTTTTGTAAGAATTTTAATTTTCTTTTTCTCTCTTGTATCATATATATATATATACATATATATACATATATATATATATATATATATATATACATATACATATATATATATATATATATACATATACATACGTACATACATACACACACACATTTAATTACTTAATAAATCAAAAAAATACTTATTTATTGCAAAATTTTCATATACATTCATTCTACCCTTATCTAAGTTTTTTACTTTACGAATTTATAACACTTACTTCAATAATCATGTCTTTTCCAGAGTTTTATTAACTTTTATAAATTTGATTGTTCATTATAACGAAAAATTGCTAAAGCCCGCCTATCAATTACTTTATAATTCTTAGTATTAATATCTGATAATAATCGTTTTTTAAAAAAAGAAATCGTTTTCCAACATCACATTATTCTATTTAGGATAACTGAAGTTTTATAAAATATTATGGTTAAATGAATATTCTTTTCTTAAAATAAATTATCTATAGCGTCAAATAAACTGTTATAATATTTTTTGTATGAAATGATATTTTTAGTTTAGATATGCACTATTATCTTTTTGTTAATTACTAATTACTTTAATAAAGGTAACAAAAATACTATTTGTATAAACATAATTATATAAGAAAAAACTTCATTCAAAATACATTTCTTTAATTCTGTTTTATATATATATATATATATATATATATATATATATATATATATATATATATATATATATATATATATATATATATATATATATACACATACACATACACACACACATACACATAAACAAGTCGGATTTCATATCTATTTTCAATTATTATTTCATTTTGGGAGTGAGACACGTCAATATTTTTCGAAGTAAATGAATGTATTTATAACATGACTACAATTATAATACCTTAAAATGTGGATTCAACACCTGATGATGTCATAAATATATGTAAAAGAATAATTACATTTTTTTTACAAATATTACTATTCAAATTCTGTACATAAATAACTATACGAAATATTGTTTATAATAGTATATTTTCAATTTTTAATTTATTTTTACTTCTCTCTCTTTCTCTCTCTCTCTCTCTCTCTCTCTCTCTCTCTCTATATATATATATATATATATATATATATATATATATATATATATATGTATATGAACACATATATATCTCGATTGAAATATCTGTTCATACACTAAGCTAACCTTTTCATTTTTCACTAAAACATTCATCAAAATAAGGAAATCGACTTAGAAAAATAAAATAACGATATGAACATTTCAGGAAATATTACTTAAACAATGATACATACTTTGTTACAATGAGATTATTTTCACAAAGATATTTTTTCTTTAATTTCTAAAAAAATCATTAAGTACTTTTTTATTTTTTTATAATTTTATAGTGAATTTTATTACTCAAGACTTTTACCATGGAAATTAAAAAAAATGAATGTATTTTTCTATTTTTGTACGTTATTCTCAATTTGATAAATTAAAAATTAACGTATGTTTTATTTTTATTAAAAAAATATTTCGCATTACATACATGAAATAGTATTAATTTTAAATATTTATTATATCTTTTAATGGACGACAATTTATGTTTACTAGTAAGACCTGTATGATTTATACAATCAAATTCAATATATTTTAAAAAGAATAATATCAAAAAGAGTATATATCCTATAACTCTTATATTAGTCTAATCAATATTTTATTTTGATTGAAAATATATTTTTCATAATAATATTAAAATTCATTCAAAAAATGCTTTTTAAAAAATATTTTCATATTTTTATTCGTAATTAAAAAATAAATCGTGTTTCCTGCTCTAAACAAGACGAACAGAAGTAACGGGATGTTTTTTAGGTTAGATAGAACTTTCGATAAGAATTCAATTTAAAGTTCTTTCACGCTTAAAAAACACCCATGCATGATGAAAAAACTGATTTATAATTAAAACACTTGATTAATAAACGAAAACATGATATTTAATGAATCAAAATTATCTGAAAATATAATAACAATTAAAAACTTTGAAACTGTACAAAAAGTGTAATAAATTTTAATTATGAAAACATATATATATATATATATATATATATATATATATATATATATATATATATATGAATATATATGTGTGTGTATGTATGATGTATGTGTTGATATGTAATTTTTTTAACAGAAGAAAATGCAGGTAAGTGACTTTCATAATTATGAGTTACAATTATTTTATTATATAGTAATACTATTTCTAATTTTCATAAATACATTTTACTACACTTAAAATATATGTTTCTACTAAAAATTCCATAAATTTAATTCTATATTTTTTTAATAATTCATATATACATATATACATATATATATATATATATATATATATATTATATATATATATATATATATATATATATATATATATATATATATATATATATATATATATATATATATATATATATATATCACATGTACGTACGTACACATAAATGTGTAAATTTTGTACGCGTGCGTACAATCACTAGGTCATAAAACTTGAAGTAGTAGCAAAAAGAACTTAACAATATGATCAGCACTGAAATACCTTTAGAAACTTTGTGTTGTGATAATTTGATCGGGTACTATATTTTTAATAATTATGTCTATATATATATATATATATATATATATATATATATATATATATATATATATATACTCGTATATATATATAGACATAATTATTAAAAGTATCAGTTATAAATGGAACAAATATATTAATAAAAAATATCAAGTATTAAAATTTGCACACACGCCTATAAAAATTCTAAATTGTAAAATCAATCCATTTTGCGAAATGCTATGAACTCAAGTATATCTACTGAAAAACATTATAATTTAAACGATATTGCAGATATTTACAGATAGATTTAAACATGTGTTACTTACATTGTTGGAAGCATTGCTGAAATCTTCATAATAATACAACTGTGCCGTTACAAACAAAATACGATTCCGAATGAGAGGACCCCAACGAACTGAATATCACATTCGAAAAACTGTTTACAAACAAATTTTAGTCGAAACACGCGCGTGATAAATAAACGCTTTCGTTTAGTTAGTGGCTTGTAAGTTCGTTCGTCAGTCAGGCAGGCACTGCGTCAAAGCTTTCATGTACATTCCAGCTCAGTCTCTAACCCTAGAATGAACCTTTTGCGGCACATCTAGGGGAGATTTACCCCGCAAAAACGCGTTCAACCCCAAATGTTGATCACGGCGTGCGGAAAACGACCTTACGCCGCAAAGCTAAACGCAACAAACAACCAAAGTATCGCGCGCATGCGCGTGCTTCCGATTGTTACAAAGTGTGTAGGTGGTGCTTACGCCGACGGCGACGAATCGTCGAGCTGGATCCGTGGCGCCAAACCGGCGACGACGATTTAAATCGGTCGACTACTGAAAAATCAACGTTACGTACTGTGTACATAAGGCGGCAACAATTGATCGAAACGATCTATTATGTGAACTGCTTCGGTGCCCGTTTCGACGCTTGTTTTCTAGGGTTGTTTACGCGATTCTATGATTTATCGATGTCGCAATGTCGTAAAGTTTCTTACTCGATTGCCGTCATCAGTAGCGTAAGAATATAACTTCTATGTGGAGATACATAAACCCCCTTTTTAGCATTCTTTTTAAATATTTCGAAAATTACTTAAAACACAGCAATGTTGTACCAAATTCATATTTAACACCGATAAATACAACCAACAACAATCAATTCAATCTTATTTTACTCATCGTTATATATATATATATATATATATATATATATATATATAAAGAGAGAGAGAGAGATGCATGTACTATTGAACTAAAAGAAATTTTTAACAATATATTGGATTTAATACTGTATCTTAAACTCAAATTTCTACAAACAACACAATTATTTAATGTCATGTTTATTGATATCCGATATGTAATTTTTCAAATATTTATTTTATTGCATATTTTCATTTATTTGTCATTTTAGCAGATTTTTATCCAAGTGTTACTTGTTAACTTTATAATGCATTTCAAGATATTTTCTTTTTAAACATTATTTTATATTAAATAATGAAATATGATGAGGTCTAATTAAATTTATATTATTGTATACAATATATCTGAATACAATAAAAATCGTTTTCAATGGTGAAAAAAAATGGCCAATTTGTAAAGCATAATAGAAGTATTTGGTATTGCATCAAATTCATTTCAACGTAAATGAAAATCACTCAATGCAACATAAAGCACTCGTCCCAACATTAAAAAAAATGTAAGTGTTAAATAAATTGTTCACTCTATTTGCTAATGCACATTTCAACGACAAAGCAATCATTGTTAACGCGGTAATAAAATAAGTGATTATTTAAAACTTTTGTTTATGTTAAAATAAAGAAAATTAATCTAAAAAAAATAATTATTTATAAATTATTATTTTATAAATCTTTTGCACAATTAGTTTAAAAATGTATATAAATATAAAAAATATTATTTTATGTGCATCATATTTAGTACAAGTTATTTATGTCATTTTAAACGCCAATTTACAAATTATAGTAATTTGTTGATTCATATAAGTTTAAGAAATTAAAAAAAAAAATAACTCATTGTTAACGCGCTAATAAAATAAGTGATTATTTAAAACTTTTGTTTATGTTAAAATGAAGAAAATTAATCTTCAGAAAAAGAATTAGTATTTTTTAATCGTATAATTAGAAAAAAATATATTAAGAATGGTTTGAAACTGCAGAGACTATATAAGAAAGAAAAATTATTAATCCTAGATAAGCAAAAAATGAATTAAAAGTTTCCCATAAATTATTCTTGATAAAATAAAAAAGAAATTTATTATTCAAATTATTAGTGTTTAATAACAACATTCATTAAAAATTATTAAAAATCTACTATTTCGTTTTTTATATATTTTTATTTCTTACTCATACATGAATTTCTATTCAACATTAAATACTTTCTTATTCTATTTAATTATATATTTTTTCAGTTATAATCTATCTGTCTATACAAAATTACTGAAATTGTAACAAAAAGTGCAGCTTTTAAAGCAGAACGTTGTCAGTAACAAGTTAAACATTCAACTCTTGTACTTATGTAGATTGTGGAAAAGAGATAAAATTAATACATAGAAATTCTTGAACCTTCATTATTACAAGAGACAAACTTTTGCTCTGAAATCGAAATATATATTACGGAATTTTAAAATCTTGGGTGTTGGGGTATTCAATGATCAATTATTGTACACTTTATTGAATTATGCGACTTTAAATGACCATACGGTTTATCGTCAGAGAGTTGCATTACAAAATCTAAATTTTATAATATCAATTATATAAATGTCTATAAACAAATCAATTTCTATAAATGCCTATAAACAAATAAATAAATAGATTTTGGAAAAATTTTATAAAATCTTGTAATGTTCAAGATAACTGGTTTATTGGAAATAAAACTCGAGATTTATTTATATAAAAATGCATTATTCAGACTATCAAACCAATTGTTAGAAAATTGGAATTAATTATATTCTCATATATATCCCCGTTGCTACATTTATAGTAAACATCAAAAAAATTGTTACATTTAATTTTATCTAACATGAAAGCAAGTGAGTAAACACCCGCAACAAAAATAATAATGGATAAAGTTACATGAAGTATTTATTAAAAATGGAAAAATAATAATTGAATTTGAATGAAGTATTTATTATCACATCTAACACATTCATTGAATCTTACTTCATCCAATTTTGATCTATAAAGCGTTAATTAAAAGATTTTTTTACTAAAATATTGAAAATATGAAAATCAAAATTCAAAATTATTTTCATGCAAAATGTACTGGATAACTGAATAAAAATTATTTCTGCTGGTAAAAACTATTAGTTGATTAAAAAAAAAAGTTTTAAATAAAGAAACTTTGAATTTAAACCATTTTTAGTACTCCTGATATATATGTATATATATATATATATATATATATATATATATATATATATATATATATATATATATACATACATAAACACACACACACATATGTATATTCATTCACATACAAAAATGTATCTGTGCGCGCCTGACCACTTTCAGTGAAAAGAAGAATTGCGCATACAGTAGGGCACCAACGTACTCTTTTTCTATGATTGATTGTGAATATATTCATGTATTATCATACAGATCCAATACATAAAATTGAACGGATATATTTTATGTATGCGATTGTAATGATTTATTTTTAGTAGTTCACAAGACAGCGGGTGATGAAAATACGATGATGAATTTGCGAATGGATTAATTTCTTACAAATATTATATACATATACATATACATATATATATATATATATATATATATATATATATATATATATATATATATATATATATACACTTATTCGATATAATCGAAAACAATATATTTATAATAATTTGGCAACGACTGGAATATTTTCATATTCATATATTCTTTTGAATATCCACAATCATTTTACTATAAACTAAATATTTTAGTATTCATAATAGTATTTACAAAAAATAATATAAATACTACTGTTCATCTTGTAAATTTCTAAAAGAAATTCAATTTTCAAGGAAGATGAAATTAATTATTTCGACATAAACGAAATAATTAAAAATATAGACATAATTAAGTTGAATAACTGTTGTTTTATGTGAAATACAGAAAATGAGTATTCTTAATTGTTCTATAAATACATTTAAATAATAAATATTATTATTCGGTAAATTTTCTCGGATTTATAAAAGCTTTATTGAGCCGAATAACGAATGGAGAGCTTATACATTTAAACAGTTGATTGGAAGAAAATATTTAAATCAATAAAGATATTTTTAACAAAAAAAAAACGTTCCTTTATCTCGGATTAAATACGAAATATAATCTGAAGAAATTATTAATATTTTTTTCGATTTAAATTTTATAAAAATTATTTAATTTTAAAATTATATTACTGTTCGTTGAGTATTTATTTTACTATTTATATTTTACAAGTACACAAATTATACATATTTATAAAAAATAAAAGCAAAACAGAAAGTATTTTTTAAACTATATGTCACTTTTTAAAAAAGAAATGTAATCAATATAATAATAAATTTTGATTTATACCGATGAAAAGATACTTCAAACAGTTATTATTACTTCATTAATGACATATAATTTATTTAATTAAACTCTATATATTCCTTCTCACATATATTTTATCATATTTATAAAATGTTATAAAATTTATTTTATATATAAAAGTACTTACTTATTTTTACTTAATGTACAAATGCAGGTATTTCTTATTTCAATCACATGAGAATATCTGGAACAAAATAAATATGTTAAAATCAAGAAAAATATGTTTACGCAAGTAAAGTTTGTTTGTATAAAGAGAGTTCATTATGTTATAGAGTTGATTTACGTTCGATGATGATGTTAATCTTTTGAAACATAATATTAAATAATAATGTAAACGATCCCTTAAACTAAGTATTATGTTAAAAAATAAAAATTTCTTGAGAAAGAAAAACTTTTTAACACTGAAAAATGTTATATAAGTGTTTGATAGTTATTAATTTATTGTTTATTTTTTTAGTAATGTGTATTTCGATGGGAGATTTCATACCCATCTCTTGTTCTACCTACATATATATGCTTTTTTTAGTTTTATAAAATATTATTGTTTCACACATAAAACAATCTGATGTTCTACTCAAAATATTAAAGTACTTAATATTATTTCTCTCCACTTGTTATTTTTTATCATCATATATTTGTATATACCGAAAAAATAATATATTTCATACTTAAAATAATCTTCAATCTACACAAAATAAAAATAATCTAAAGTAAAATTTATATATACTATACTATAAAGAAACTGATAACAAAATCCACTAAAAGTTTCGTATCTAATTTTACGCATAAAGTTTTTTCGGACTTGAAATAAAAAAAGAACATTTGTTTGAAAGTTTCTGAAAAACAAAGTAACAAAATATAATGGATGTAATATCAGAAAAGGTATTAAGGTGCTTAATAAATATTTAGAAAAAATACATTCAATATTTACTAATCATCTATAATAAATTAATTATCATTAAAAAATATTTACAACTAATTCACTTCTATAAACTAAATTAAAATCAATCTCATTTTAATTCGTTTTGCACTAAATAATTCTTTTTTACATACACAAATTACTTCTATAAACATCACAATATTTATAATTGTTGAATATTTTTTTCTCTGGTAACAATTATCGTCAAGTACATA
>CP092092.1:28605755-28643255 GCA_029203775.1 Neoneuromus ignobilis | reverse complement strand
ACTAGTTTATATATATAAATAAAATATAGTATTCTATTAGAAAAAAATGTTTTAAATATAGAATGTAATGAAAGATAAGTCTATCTCGTTACTAAAATTCAATTTGGAGTGAAACATGATAGTTCTAAAAGAATGTCCTAAGTAAATCAAGAGTTAACTCTTTGAAAGACGCGCTTTTTTCTTCCACATTTACCGATGTTTTTCAGCAAACGGTAAATGTTTGTGTTTGCCGAGATTTAAAAGCTGACCAAAGTATTATTTATAAAGTAAACCTGCACTGTATGCTATTATTACACGAATAAAACAGTTGTTGACATTCTGACAAATGGTTTTTTCTGTTATTAATTTTTTTAAGATTATATGACGAGAGAATTACTAAGAAAGGTGTAAATACGATAACAAATATTGATAATATATCAAATTAATATATTTTTTTAAAAAGTCACAAAACAAATATGTAACTGTGTGTGTATGTATATGTGAGTAAGTGCATAATTTGTATGCTATTACGAATTAGATAGAAAATATTAGAAGAGTACTCCCAAAGTAAAAGCAAATATTTTTGTTCCAAAACTTGTAAAACTAAATTTCAACTTTTAATGGTTTAAATTAAATTCATTCTTATTATAGCACTTCAGATAAACAATTCAAATACCGTTAATTGAATAATACATTTGTTCCTTGTATAAAAAAATTTTTTTTTGAACACAGTTTGGTGTTCCTATTAATTTTATTCTCTTTTTTAATATTATTGTCACATTTATGATTCACTCTAATTTATATATATATATATATAATATATTATTTGATTCTATAAAAACGATTCGTGTTATTTATCACGTTTTTCAAGAAAGGCGACATTTTTTCATCTATAAATTCCATTATCAGCTCTTATATCCGGTCTGTATTTACTAATATTTAAATTAAATATATAAACATTTTATAACAAACAAATGTCATTTTAAAAACTTTTCAAAATAAAAATAGATAGTTATCAGTAACAATAAGAATAGTTAGTTAACATCCAAATATCTTAAGATGTGAATTCTAATAAACTGTTAAAAAAATTAATTTGGTACTATAAGCACAGCAATGAAACTGAACTAAAAATTCCTAAATAAAAATTTGAATTTGTTGAATAAGAATGTTATTTTTTCATCACAATAACGCAATTAGTATTCGACAAAAATTGAAACAACTTGATTGTGAAATCCTGACTCATCCATCTTATTCTTCTGATTTAACGTCTTTGAATTACTATTTGTTTCGTTTTTTTCCAAGTCACTGAATAGGAAAGTCAATAAAGAACAAGCTGGCAAAATATACGTAGAATACTTTTAATCTAAACCCCAAGATTTCTCCTAAGAAAAGTTTGTAAACTTCCCGATATATGAAATAGAATAAGTAAAAACTGAAGTTAAATAAAACATACTTTTCAAAAAAATCGCATTTTTGAAATCTTATAAGATTTTTTTTTTGTATGAATTAATTGCTGTTTATATTCAATAATGATAAATGTTATAATAAATATTTACGTTATGTTGCGTGGTGCTGTCACTAAATTGATGACATCATTAATAAAAATAGTCACATGTAAGAAACAATCTACTAATTTTAGTAATTACTCCTATTTAAATATTGTACGTGCTTATTTTTAATTGAATAACACTATTAATATCTCCATTATAGAATATTTTCAAATGAATGATATCACATTAATAATTAATGATCACATAGGTTGTAAACTTGACATTTATTGCCATTAATGTTTATTAAAAAAAACTCTAAAAAAGTGAAATTATTATAATTAAAAAAAAATTGAGTGGATAATTTTTTCCAATTGGATTTTCTGTTTAAAAATATTTTCTGTTATATAAATGTCAAGATATATAAAAAAAATGCAGTCAGTTTGTAAAAATCAGACAAACTACATAAAACATGTTCATACTTTCCTCTAATTTCTAAAACTTGTAATAGATAATTTTAACTAGATGACTTAACAGTCAACATAACACTAATGGATTGTTATTCTAGTTTGACGAAATATTTGTAACTTTACCACAATTTAAACAATTTTACACAATTGTGTAAATTATCAGTAGATTTCATAAACAATTCACAACCTTGTTGCAAGTCACAACTCGAACACAAAATGAATTATTTTATTGCTTAACAGTAACGTAAAATACAATTTATAAATCATATTTTTCTACTTTTCATTCCACCATTTGATTCACGTATATCGCCAATTTTATGCACTCAAAATTTCCAATCGTTAAAAAAAAACTATTTTTTTAAAAAAAATATTCTTTATGTGCTTCAATGGGTGCATTTTTAAAAAATATACTTGTTTTTTGTCTCCTCGATTGTACTTTTAAGTTCCCGAATTATTTTTTTGATTTTGTCTAAGTTTTTCGCAACATCTTATACAATTGTACGTGAATTAATATTGACTAATGATCCTTATTACTCATTATCTAGAGAACAGATTTTCCATAATTCATGTAACCCTTAAGATCAGATATATATATATATATATATATATATATAAATATTAATGTTACTATGTTTGTAATTATTTACATTTGTAATTATAAAAAAAATAATTTGTATTTTAACTACGATTATCTTTATTTCTATATAAAATACATTGTAGTACATTTATGAGTATTAATTAAAATTTATCATAGATAACTTTTTATTTGCACAATTACTATCATGAATAAACAGGAAATAATGACAACAGGTATTTTTTCTGGATATATATTAAAATTACTGAATGTTCTAAATTTAAATAAAAGACTTTGTGATAAGAGATTCTGAATATTTAAAAGCAATGTCATAACATAAACACAGTTCTTTAAAATCAAATCTGTACTTTTACGACTGTTTCCAAGAAATAAAAACAGCGATTTTAAAAAAAATAGTTTTATACACACATACATAAGATGTTTGAACAAAACAAACTGTCATCTGCACACATATTCTTTTTATTTTTAAAAATAACCAACCGTTTCGCAATACTCTACTTTTATTTTTCGCTTCAATATTCATTCATATTTTTTTAACTTTTTTCAAATTTTCAAATTCCTGGTAACGTATCTGTTATCGATATTCTATGTTATTATTAGATTTTAATACATTCACCAATTTAATTTTCCTTAGATTCTTTTTTTACATTTTGTGTACAACACATTTTTAAAGACATTTAAATTTTTATATAAAAGTTCGTTTATTAAGTATTGTAGAGAAATTAAGTAAATTGAAATTTAAATATTATTTATTATTACTAAATAGATTTTGAATTTGTTCTTCAATATTCATTCATAAAAAATAATGTCAATTGTATTAATTTGATTTGAAGAGTAATATTCAAAAATAAATGTCAAACTACTTTAAAATAGACAAAATTTCGCATTTTTTATCATCAATAGATGAACGTAGTTTAAAATAAGGATAAATCGGTGATTAAAATTTTAATATTTATATATATATATATATATATATATATAAGCTTTACAACTTTCAAAGCTCATTTTTTTGAAATTTTCCTTAAATTTAACTACAAGAACGGCATTATTACATAAGTTGATATATTGAAAATAAAATAAATATGGATTAAAAAAGAACATCCTAGAAACAACCCTTTTATCAATGAAAAATTCCAATTAATAATGCACACAAATAATTTAAAAAAAATACTTATTTTCATCTGTCTAAGACAATTTCACATTTTTAAAACTCAAATATTCTGTTGTGAATAAGTTTGTTTTTTATACAAATGTGCCATTAAAACATAAATTTCTTTGAGACCAATACGTAATTTAGTAAATTACTATTTTTTTGAAATCTATTTGTAGATGAGAACTTTTTAGTAAGTTTTTTAAATTGTCCATTTTACATTTTCTGACAAAATCTTTTTATTTTCGTTAAGACTTTCGTCCATTTTTTACTATGTACTCTATTACAAAATACGGTTTGTTATCAGTTCGGCAATTTCCGTCCAGTGTTCTCTTTTTACATTTATTTATTGTAATTTTTTCCTTAATTTTATATCTAATCAAATGTATAAAAAATGTATAGTATTCACGAACACAGTATTTAAGTAATTGCTAAATATAGAAATTTCTTAATTAAATTCATTATTTTATTTTTATTTTTTTATGTTGTAATCATTTGCCTCAATACTTTGATGAAATCGATTTCTGTATATAAAATCATTTAATAAATATTTCTACATTCTGTAAAAATTCATAAACTCTGATACTACAAAATTAAAAGTAAATATTTCAAAAAGCTAAATATGAACTGTTCAAAAATTAATTCTTTGTATGTTTTTAAGTCAAGTAAACAATGATTATATTTTTATTTCAATGTTTTTGTAAAAATTTGATAAATATATATATATATATATATATATATATATATATATATATATATATATGCATAAAGCAGTAGTACTTGAATGAAGAGTACTCAAATTTACCAGTGCAACTCTACTACACACTATTATATATCGCCGACACACGCTAAATTGTTACCATTCATGCAATTAACTCAATTGTATGAGACAACACAAGTTTGTGTTGGTTGTAGAAAAGCAGATGGCGCCGTATGCTATAATAGTTAATTCTTAAAATAATATCCAACTGCGTTACTTTACAAAATCATAACACTTGTACACAAACACATACATTTTCAACGTTCCTGACTCGCCAATCATACATGTGTAAATACATATGAATAAATGTCTATCTGTATGGATGTATGTATGAAGTATATATATATATATTGCACGATCTTAGTATTACGTGGTCGAGTATTTGAAGTCACCATTTAATAAACGTTCGTATTACTCGTATAACAGAGATCATAACCCAGTTTTGAACTCTGACTTTGTTCATAAAAACCGACTAGTTTAAATATTTATCTAGACACATAATTAATTTTGATCAACGCTCAACAATAAAAAATAGATGTATACGAAATTAGTCCAGTAAATTGTACACAATATTTTTTTTCGAAAACAATTAGTAATCAAGGAGAGAAATATAAAATTTTGCATTCAACACGTACCTTCCAGGCATTTACTGTATATAGAAAATATAAATCACAAAAAATGTTAATAATCAAATAATTAGAATTAAAAGACATATTTCAATAATTTAATATCATTATTTTTTTTTGTCAGTTTTTAAGGAATATATTCAAATTATTTTTTAAATTTAAAAATGTTCTATGCAAATAGAAAAAAATATTTTTTCAATGTGAACAAAATTTGTTATAAATTCATATTTAAATATTAATAATTTCGCAATGAAGAGTTTAATACAAACGAGCATTAAAACATATTAGAACCCGATAAACATTTAAATAGAAAAATCTTTTTTAGATTAGTGAATCAAAAATTGTTTTAATTAAAATTATAGATTTTAATTTCCACAAAAATCCTTTGAATTTTTTTTTACAATAGATATTTTTTTTATATTTTCATAAAAGAGGCGTTAATAAAACGAAGTGAGGTAGTTTTTATAGCATTAAGTAGTTTAAATTTTTAGAATTACTGAATATGGGCCTTTTCCCACTAGTCAGCATGCATACAGTATTCACGCTCATTACCGCTCGTCTCACACCCTCTTATTGACAAACTTCCCCACCTTAAATAATTAGTTTTCGGGTAAGAGAGTGTGAGACGAGTGGTAATGGGCCGAGAACACTGTATGCATGTTGACTAGTGTGGACACGCCCTATAAGTCTCATTTTTCCCAGGTTGCGTATTTCATGGCTAACACCAGAAAGGATGATTAACCACAAATGACAAGACACATAGCTGGCGTCGGGGGTTACCTCCAGGAAAGCTATTGAAATCAAGAAACAATGAATAAAAATTCAAGTTAGACCAACAACCGAAAACGCAGAAAAAAAGAATATAAATCTTAAGATATATATTTAAAAATATTAAGTGAGATCATGTAATCCTATACAGAAGAAATGTTATTTATACGATTACAAACAAATTAATTCTGGAAATATTACGTTGAGGATTAAATTATGGTTTAATAGTAACAAGAAATTATCCTAATATCTCTGCTAGTAACTAAGCTAGATATTAATCCAGCTGAATTTATTTCAAATAATTTTTACAAAAGATAAATCCAACTCATCGAACAAAATGAATTGTAGAATATACTTTGTTTAAAGGATATTCAACCGTATTGAGATATGTTAATATTTAATAAAATTTATACCACAGCGATGTTCGATAGTTACGAAAAGTAAAAGCTATATTATAAAATATCAGTAATAAAAAAGAACTCGTTTTTCTCTTAAATGATAAACTTGTTTACATAAAAACTACAATTTTTATACGAACAAAAAATAATATTACATACGATATTAAAAGAATAAATTTTATGTTTAAAAAGACATTTTTTTAACTTTTATAAACCTAACATATAGGTTAAATTTTATAAAAATTGTCTGTGTATTACAACACTGCTCGAAGAAAAATCTGTATAATATACTTAAATATATATATATATATATATATATATATATATATATATATATAAACTATATTTTATTGCAAAAATAAATATTATAATGTAAATAAACTTACTAAATGATGCTAAAATTTGCATATCGAATAATAAATTTTTCAACCCAGTAATATGAACATGTCGAACGGTCGGTCACTTTCTAAAAATATAATTTTATTAATGGTTCGAAATTGACATCATAATATATAATGCGTGAAAATAATTTACATAATGAGTTCACAAAATAAGACAAATACTACTGGTATAATAGAGAAAAACGCATAGATATACCTATCTGTGTCATAAAACTAAATTCTCCGTCCGAGTGTTTTATATAAAACGATAGTTAGGTTTAAGTATACGATGATGAATAGATGTGTAAGGTAGTTAGGACATCAAGAAAAATCGTTAGAAAAACCTTGAGCATTTATTACGGAATTACTAAAAACATATACCACTAATAATTAATATTATTATAACATTTTTGTATTTATTGTCCATAAATAAATGTGAGTAGATAAGTATTATGTATTTAAAAAAAAAAAATAGAAAGATATTTTTCTCAACTGAATATAATGACTAACTACCTAATATTTTTATAATTTTTTCCAATAAGCTATTGTAATAATTTTTGTAATTGTAATAATAATTAATTTTTATACAAAAGTACTTAATTTTTTCTATTACTTTGAAATTGACATTTATTTATGTCAGTATTTAAGTAAAAATAGATATATTTTTATGTACATATATATATATATATATATATATATATATATATATATATATATATATATATATATATATATATATATATATATACGAATGACGATTTATACAATTGAAAGTGATTACAAAAACTATGTATTTATTTATATTTGACGGTCGATGCACTGAGACACATGTTTTTGTATGTATGAAAAAAAACGTTTAACACATCCACTAATAAACATAGCTCGAATAGTCATTTGTGACGTCATGTGATCTGCCGGATCTCGAAACACACGGAAATACATTTTTTACATGTATTTATCATGAACTACGTACATAGTTGACAGGAAATCCAGCAAATAGAACTATTCTGAAAATATAATCGTCGAAGAATGATGTTTAAAGAGTATTAAAGTAATTTCCGTTTTCGTAAAAAAAAAAAAAAAAACGTCAACAGATAAGTAAAAAAATATTGGGATGATTAATATAGAAAAAAAACTGATTTTTAATATTAAAATTATATTTCTCTATTTAAATTATTGACTTTTATTTTAAATTGCAAATTAATAAATGTTTTGGTAAACAATATTGTTATGGATACAAAAAAATTAGCCTATCTACATAGATTTAATTTGGATTATCAAAAATATTTTATATTAAATTTATAAAACGAATTTAATAACAAATACATTAGAAAAATCAAAAAAGTTATCGAAAATTGATACTTAAAATATACATTATTTGAATATTTGGAATGTGGACAGAACAATAATAATAACGCATTAAAAATTAAATTGAAAAATTCCCCCAAAAAATATATAATTCACAATGATACTCGGGTATGGAATGTTCTTCCCAGTATTTCCAAAACGTTGCCCTTCTCAGTTGTCAGCTTTTAAAAACATATTAAGATAGATAAAATGCATTAAATATTTTGTTCCAAAATTGGATTCTCTCCCACCGAATTTCCAATTCTAAGCAAGCGTATTATTGTTATATAATAAATTTCTAAAGTGCACATGTCTTCCAGAATTTTATAGACTAGTAATATATAAAACTATATTACTAATCCATAAAATAGCAGTATTATAACTAATTAAAAAAAATGTATAACCTTTTATATGAAAAATCAAAATATAAATGAAAATTATTTTCTACGTTCATAAATTCGCAAATAAAGAAGTCAAACAAAGAAACAACATTCTTTAAGAAACATCATTTATCGTGATGGCACAGTAAAATAAAATCATTTAAAATAGAATATTGTTCAATAACCAAGCATTCAGACGCCAAATGTTTTGCATTTTTACTTCATGATGTAAAAGAAATTAATGGCATAGATAGTATATTTAGTAAAACAGACACACCTGTATAAATGTATAAACATATTTATATATATATATATATATATATATATAGAGAGAGAGAGAGAGAGAGAGACATCTAAATGTGATGCCTAGATTTGTGTTTTATTAAAAAGAAACATGTTTATAGGGTGGTGTATAAGGAAAAATGTGTATATTTTCTTTTTAATACAACATAAATCTAGACGTCACAATTGGATGATTCACTCACTCACTCACTCACTCTCTCTCTCTCTCTCTCTCTCTCTCTCTCTATATATATATATATATATATATATATATATATATATATATGTATGTATTTGTATACATACATACACTATTGTAAATATTCCAATTCATGAGTTTTTATTAAAAAATACCAATGTTTTATTAAATATCAGTCTGCTTTCAATCAACTAACGTTTATTTTTACACCTCTGATTTGAGTAACTCCAAGAAAATTGAATTAAAATTTATTACTAATTTTACCTTATTTATCAACAAATTATAATATTATATAATATTAAATACTCTAATTTTTTTTAAAAAAAATAAAGAATGAAATATTCCCTAATATTTTTTTAAAAAAATAAATAAAATAACACATTTTTTCATACCAAAGGAAAGTAAAAAATTCTGGATGTATTTGAAAGAACATTTAGTGAAAAATGTCAAAAAAAAATTCACAATTATTAAATAAATCGCGTATAAACAAGACCGAAATTTTGAAGTACATTAAGATGCTTAAAATAAAGTTTTAATTTTACCGCAAGTATATGCACAAGTATAAGAATAAACATTAAACTGGTTGTCGAAAAACGAGAAAAGACAATTTATACAAACGTTTTGTTCGAAAAAGTAAATAAATAATAGTTATAAATTAATTGATTTTTTAGTGATTTCATATATAAATTCAGGTACGAACTGGAAAACTTTTAGGAACAAGTGTTATTTAGCGACAAACGTATTTGAGATATTTGGTTTTTCTCAAAGAAAATGCGTATTAAAAAAAACAAAATTATAATTTAATAAAGGAAATTTCCTACAATTAAACTCGGCGTTGATACAATAATGATGTATATGTGCACGAAAGTGGTTAAAATGAGCAACTTTCATTTTATATAAAATACAATGGACCAGTTTTGCTTACCTGAATATTTAAAAACACACACACACACATATTTTAAAGTCAGTATCGAAAAATTGTGATTACAGAATATTTTATATTTGAACAGAATATCGATTCCAAACAAGTGTAAAGATCTTAAAAAAATGAATCCTATATAATTTATATAGAAGACTGTGAACACCACCACCCTGTCACATTGTGTGTATATTAATGAGCAATACAGTACAAACTAAAATGATTATTAAATGTACATTCGATTTAAAAAAGTGAATTTTTAAAAAAATATTTGATGGATGGAAAAATGGGATAAAATAAATAATAATTTATATAAAATTAATTACATAAATTTAAAAAATCTGCTATCCATTAATAAAATATTAATTTTAAATTAGCACATACTTTAATTTTTTTCTGTAATATAATTGGACGAGGTAATACTTCTGTTTATTTACTTCGATACATTGAACTGTGGTGTTATTTTTGTCTTCAAATCTATCTTAGTACTTTCAATTTAAACGTTGCATATTTTAAAACGTATTAATGATTGTTTATGACATCATTTTTTATATTTCCCTACATTATTACAAGCAAAATAACAATTAAACATTTCTTGGATTTTATAAGTGGATTAACATTTTTTTAATTAAATTTATATCGATTTAATATTTTATTTTTTTTAATACTGATATGCCAATACTTTTATTACTTCATTTTATTATAAAAAGCACTAAAATACGCTGACAATCATCATGCTCTTGGCTAATGTTAATTCAACGTCGAGCATCGAATTCAGAAACCGGATTGTGCGAAGGCCTTAAAGTTGTATGAACATGAACTTATGTCTATGTAAAAGGTTAAAATTGTGAATAATTCAGTCTTAAATATCGGTATCTTTTCAACAAATACGTATCTGATTTTTTTCGCATTTTAAATTTTAGACCTTATTTCAATTTAAAATTCTGTGTTAAAACTTTAATTTGACACAATATAAATGTACGTATTTTAATACACTGAAATTAGAATAAGAAAATTTAAATTATTAATATATTCTATAACCGAAATTTTTAATCACTTCGTCACATAAAAAATGTCTATTATATTTAAGTTTCATTACAGAACTTGAAAACTGAATATAGGGGGTCATCCAAATGTGACGCCTAGATCTGTATTTTTATTAAAAATAAACATGTGTATATATGGTGGTGTATAAGAGAAACATGTGTATAGTTTCTTTTGTTAATTTTTAATAAACACAAATCTAGGCGTGACAATTGGATGACCCTACACATATATAAACAAATATAACAATAATTTAACTTTTTTATTATGTACAAAATATTTTTATATATAGAATTCTTTTTTAACACATATTTCAACATTTTTATGAACGCATATCGTCTAATATTTGATTAAACTTTTTAATAATTTTATTTAAATAACTCACATTTTTTATACAAAAATTAGAATAAAATAGTAATAATTTTTGTAAATATATAACCAGAGGAATTGGATGTATCAAATGACAATATTTGAAACAAAATAGCTATAAATTTAGAAATTTAATTTTTATAATATTTAAATAGTTAACAGCACAATATTAAACATTTTACGTTAAAAAATTATTCCAAGTGGAGACATTTTATGATTTTTTCTCATATTATTTCATTCCTAATACCAAAAATCATATATAGCTCACTGAAGAGTATTTACCATAAATATCAGAAATGTATATATATATAATATAGGATCATCCAAATATGACGCCTAGATTTGTATTTTATTAAAAAGGAACAAAAGAAACTATACACACGTTTCACTTTACAGATGTTTCCCTATACACTACCTTATACACATGTTTCTTTTTAATAAAACACAAATCTAGGCGTCACATTTGGATGACTCTCTCTCTCTCTCTCTCTCTCTCTATATATATATATATATATATATATATATATATATATATATAAATATATATATATATATATATATATATATATATATATAAACTCAAAAAATTAGTAAAAAACAACTAATATAATCAGATGAATGACAAATACTTCTAAAATACAAACTCTTCGATACACAACAGAACGAGAAAATAGTAAAAGCAAAATGTGACGAAACACTATTGTAATAAAATGTGAAAAATAAACAACGAAATGAGTTTTCGTTAATTACATAAACTTGAAATAAAATAATTTCATTCATTTCAATAGAAATTTTCAATTTTAATTTATTCTGAAAACCTTTTTACAAAGAAATCAAAAACATTGATTCGTTACATAGAATGAAAACAACAAAATATATTAAATTTGTAAACAGTTATTATACCACTAATTAATTTTTACCTTTAAACATAAAACAATTACATATTTCATAAATTAGACTTTTATGTATTTAAATAATTCCTAGAGGCAGTTTCCACAAATTCCCATCAAACACATAAGCGAATTTCTTTTTAACAGGTGTACATATATATTTATTTCATTTCATAAACACAAAAACAATATAAATACGTTTACTTCAGATCTGGTAATACAACTGTCAATTCGTAAAAACATTTTCCTACAATATACTATGATCTGATCTGATATATACATATATATACACATACATACATTCATATCCGCATTCGTATGTGTAGGTGTTTCTAAGTTTATATGAATGTGTATGTCTGTATAGTCACAGTTATTTTGGGACAGGAATAAAATTAGAAATTAGTTTAAACAGTGTACGGGTTTGTGAACTTAGTTTCCGTTCACTGCTACAATATTATCACCTGTCATACTACATGATATACATATATTCCTATGTTTGTTTTTAATTTCACTTTTCAAAACACCTCGCGTCTGATTTATATACAAATGAATGAAAAATGTGCTGATTCAAGGAAATGTCCAACCTTAACGCGGCTAAGAAATTTCAATCGGCTTATACACATTCCATATGAATATAAAATAAGAATAGTTGATGTATGAATTAAATTCTATACACTTCTACCCCCGTTATAAATAAATTGTGAGTCATATACGCTACTGCATCTAATGTCTTCTCCATTAAGGGATATTCGTCTTGTATTTTATGACGCTTTATAGTGCTTTCACTTCATATTTTGAGAACAATAAATCCAATACATATATATATATATATATATATATATAATTTTCCTTGAATTATAATACACATTCAGGGATACAAAATTTTAAAAAAATTTGTTACATATAACTGTGGAAAAAAGTTCGTAATTGCTTCAATAAGAATAAAACTACAAATTTATCCGATAATTGTATGTAACTAAATAAAATCTTTTAAGGACTACATGCTATGATCCAGTGCAATTTAAAGGGTTGTAATGTTAATAAATATCTTAATTACTAAAGTAATTAAATATATAATACTAAAAAAACGAATCAGAAAACAGTAAGGTCAGAAATTAAGATCAAAAACCAAACAATGAATGAAATTTTAGTTAAATAAATTTTAATGAACTTTAGTGATAATTTAAAAAAAATAAATTAATAAACGAAACTACTACTTTATTAAAAAAATGAATTATTTTTCTTCAATGCAATTTATTAACAGATACATTTCAAGGGTCTATTAGTATTTTTCCATTTTTCTGATTAAATTAAATTTTCTAATCAGTTTGTCTGCAAAGTGGTTTAAAAATATATTTATATTTTATTTTCTACTCTAAAATGTAAATGAAAACTTAAATGAATAGTTGAAAAAAACAATTCAAATGTTATATAAAGGTAATAGAACATTTTTATATAAGGGGAGAGGGAAAGCCGAAGAGAGAGATGTAGAAAAAAAATACATAAAAAGAAAAATAATAATTCTTCTTAGCATTAATTGATGATCAGAACCATACTTTAAAAACACATAACAGAACATTTATTATCTTAAAGCTCGCAAAATTATTACACTATTAATAAATGAAATTGAATCAATAATGAAAAGAATAATAATAATTAAATTTGTTATTTTAAAGTAGATAACAGAATTCACAACGAATAATTTCGAAACACAATTAAATTTAAAATAATCATGAGTCAGTGTATCTTCCTAATCTATAAATTTGTACTTATGTCATACTTTAATTTTACTCTAAATGAAAAACTGGTAAGCGAAATTTTTACAATAAAATGACCTTCTGTTCATACAAAAATAGACATATCAGGGATTGTAAAATATTTGGAAAAAAATTTCGTGTAGAATTTCAATTAATACTGTATTTTAATTAATAATTTTTCTTTACATATATATATATATATATATATATATATATATATATATATATATACATGCATATATCCAAACCAAACATATATATGAATTTTACCGAAACTTAATAATAACAAAAAGTCTAGATTTGTTTCATTCTTATTTTTTGTTTAGTCATATTATTTCCCACTATCCTACTATAAGTGATGTATCCTACATTTTTTGATGCAAGCACAATTTTTGAAAATAATATCCATATAATTCGACTAATTTTTAAAATAAGAATATCCAATAATAATAAATATTTGTGATATAGATTGATTGATTTATTTGTGTAAAGATAAACTAATCACAATGTCAAACGAATAGTGATGGATTTTCTGTACAAATTTAAAAAATTGTGGGCGTATTCAACTTAGCTTTAGAGATATATTTTTTAATATCACTACAGAATTATCAGAAACCACACAACTAAAACTAAATCTTTCAAAATGGAGAACTGTGACATTATATGTAGAATCTAGATAAATGAAAACATTAATTACATATCGACAATATACATAGTACACAATTTGTCAAATTTAAGGAAAATTCATATTGCTTGATTTTTGAAAAAATATTTCTAATATTATTTATCCACTTTTAATTAATATCTGTTTTCATTTAACGCTTGATGAATTGCAGACTGTCAAATACATATACAATAAATGTATTTCCAGATATATTTTTTTCTAAAATATTGTATAGGGTCATCCAAATGTGACGCCTAGATTAAAAAGAAACTATACACGTTTCCTATACATCACTTTAGACATGTTTCTTTTTAATAAAACACAAATCTAGGTATCACATTTGGATGACCCTATACAATATAAATGAATAAAAAGAAGCATATCATTTATTTTATATCATCGAATTTATGCACAAATATGAAATAAAAAATAATATATGTTTAATTTCTTATAAAACAAGCAAAACGAACGTATTATAAAACAAAGCAGATTGGTTGTTAATCTAAACCAGTATTGAGAAACCTTGCGACCCCCATACTCAGACTGAAATTTTACACGACCCATTATTTGTTGTTACCATCCTATTTTCTGAACGTTTGGTTTGAGAATTTCAACATGAAAATTTCTCAAAATTTCACGACCCCGACAATTTTTTTAAGACCTCTTGAGGGATCACTACCCACAGTTCGCGCATCACTGAACAATATATATATATATATATATATATATATATATATATATATATATATATATATATATATAATGTAACGAAAATAATTAACCATCTTCAATAATCTGCCAATTAAATATTCAATCATTATTTCCACTCTCCTTCCTCTTTCTATACATACATATATATATATATATATATATATATATATATATATATATATATATATATATATATATACTAATAATAATTATAAACTTAAATATGTTTGTTATTTTATTACTGCTTTTAACGACATATCTCAAAAGACACATGAATATTTTGGCTTGTAGGAAGACAGTTGTTTGATCCATCAAGTATGTTCCAAATTATTTTTTCCTTAATTTTAATATTTTCTTCGTACATCTGATCATTTATTAAATGATAAATATTTTTTTATAACAATATATTTTAATTTTTAAATATACTTCATATATCTTTATTACATAAATTAAATAATCTTGACCAGTATACATTACAGGTATCAAAACAGTGAACAATATAAAAGAGTATGGACCAAAAATATTTAAGAATATAACTTGGAAAATAAACAACCACGAGATACAAAGTTATAATACAAAAATAAAATAAATCGTCAACATTACTAAGAGATTATTTTTTTATTTTTTTTCGATTAAAAACGTAAGTATTAATTTATGAACTTAATAAATAAAAAATAGCTTTAATATAAAAGATGGGGAATTTTTTTCAATAGAAGTTTTTTAAAAGCATTTTAAAAAAATACAAAATCAAACAATACCATTTGTATTACATATATAAAATAGTAATATACCTTAAATTAAATCTAATAAATGTGAAAAATGAACACTTAACCTTTAAACATACAATTCGATTTATGAACAAATTTTATTTTTGTTAATTGCAATAATATTGTTTATAAGTTATAATTAATGTTCAATCAAAACCTAATTAAAAAATATTTATCAATAAAAATAAAATTACATTTGCTAAAAAACATTATAATCATACTAGATGTTCAAGTGACAAAATATATAGATTACTTTTTGACTTAGACAATAAAAATCTACATTCAACATTTATATATCATATACTGAAAAAATACACTACATAATTTTACGAGATATGGATGTATTTTTTATTTAAAATATCATATGCAAAAAATTATAAACAATAATAGGTGTAACATAATAACAATATAATGTCAGTACGAGTGAAATGATCGATTTAAAAAAATCAATGAATTAAAAGATTACATTGTATGAGATATTAAAACAAATATGATAGCGGATCAATACACATGATATTCGAATTAAATCACATATTTTCAGGATAAGTTTAAATATTAACACTTGAACATCGAGTAATGGCGTCGATTAGCACAGATGTCTTGATAAAATTATTTTCAAGAGAAATAAACACAAATCGAAAGGTGGGGTTAGTGATAACAGCAAACCAATAAAATAATTGTTTATAAATACCTTGATTAAAATTGAAAATCTGTAGAAATTCGCCAAAATACATCGATTTTACACAGGATAAACGTCTGCCCTGCCTTGTATTTTTTACAACTACGACTGCGTGAGAAGAAAACAGATATTACACAGCTAAAAGTTTAGATACTATGAGATCCGTCAAAAAGGACAGCAGCATATTCTACCAGATACATGAAAGACTATTGACATTAACAGGAGCCACAATGTTGCCTGCATAACCACTATAGGTATTCGATTCTTATTTTCTGGACGAATCTCGTATATATAGTATATGGTAAAATAAATTAGTAACACTCATTATTTGAACTGTGAATAATTCATTTTACATGAAAAGAGTTCAATAATCACTTTATTCTCTAACATAGAATTTGATATTCATACCCTCATTTTCAGACCATTAGTTATAAAATATCATTCTTAATTCGAACTTTATTATGTATCAAATCATTTATTTCCAGTATTCATTATTCAATCATATATGAATATTAATTCTCTTTAATGAATTTGAGTATTAATTACTATTAAATAAATTTAAATTATATTTCTGTATTATTGATAGAGTAAATCTTAACTTTTTTACTTCTTTTAAAGAATACTGATCACAATGTTATCATATAAAATCTATGTTCTATATAAAATTTTATATTCATCTCAGCACCAACTATAAAAGACAACTAATCTTTACTAAAATGTTATTCTGTGTAAAAATAAAAATTATATTAATTTCTTCTGTTTATAAAATTTAATTTCACTTTTTATTTTCAATTAAAAATTGTTTAGTTAGTATTGATTAAAAACACAAATATTATAATGTATTTTTATTATTTTTATATTCATTACTATTAATTATTTCTATTATGTGTCTATTAAATGACCATTATAATAAGAATCAAAAGAATTCAGTGAATATTAAAATATATTTATAAGTCACTTTCAATACCCATGACAAATTTTGGTGTCTACCAAAAATTTTATTATTTTAATTAAAGAAATATAGTTCTAGTTTCCTTATTCTCTATATTTTATTTAACCATTAGTATATTTAATATTCCAACATTAAAAAGTTCTGAGAGTTAATGCTTAATGATTTCATGTTATAAGTAAATTAATATTTCTATTTATGATAGTTGACTGTATACAATGAATTTATTTAAAACTGATATGTATACCATTTACATTTTTAAATTCTTTAGTATACCAAGTTTTCATAAGTTTAATTGATAAAATTCTTAAAAATATATTCTTAAAAATGGAAATTAATTATTTTATTAATTGTAAATGTGTAAAAGAGAATATAAAATTTCTTATTAACTACATAATTTCTAAAGGGATAGTAATATACAAATTTAAAATTGAAACGAATATTAAAAACTATGATATTAAGGAAATTATAAATAAAGTGAGTTATTTGGTTTCATTTACAAAAAATTGTAAGTAAAAAATTAAAAAATCTACACTAACGCTTATCTACAAAGATTCAAGAACAACATGCTGTATATGATCGAATTGTATACTAGTCATACGAAATAATTATTTAAATCAGATTGTATAAAACCCGTTATTGTTAAAGGATTCTAAACAATATAATACATTTGGATATCATGAAGAAAGAATATGATGCTACTAGTTATTTAAATATTGTACGATATAAATGTTAAAACTTAAACTAAATTAAAAACTAAATATTAAATAGCTGCATAATTAGATGATATTATATATATATATATATATATATATATATAGATATATATACAAGGGTCGTTTGATAAGTATGGTAAATTTATTTATTATTTAATTTAATTAATTAATTTTTTCAATTCAGTTTTTCTTACTTTTTACCATACTTGTCAAACGACCCTTGAATAAATATATATATATATATATATATATATATATATATATATATGCAGATAGACTATTTAAACTATTTTTAATACAAATGACAAAAAACAGTTTTATCTTAAAATTCAGGTTGAAATAATTACCCTGTGTAAACATGACTCATATTTCAATATGGCTATGTTATAAACATTTTGTACTTTTAATCTAATCTCAATACGGCGAATTGTTTTGCTTTTTATTTAAGTATTCTATATAAAAATAAAATTCTATTGTAAAATTTCCATAAAATGTATTTTAGATCAACGGGAAAATACATTTTCATGTCTGAATTAATTAATATAGTGTTGTTTTGACAGTTCATCTTGCCGCCATTGTGATTTACTAATTTTTGAGTGGGCGCGTTCGTTCAACATACCCTAATATGGCAATCGCTAGCTACTATGTCTTTTTAAACAGATAATCAGTCCAATTGATGCTGTTTCGCAAATATTTTAACACCTACTACTTTTAATAAATAATCTCAATATGCGTTGATATCCCTGTAAGAAGCAATAGTGAATGACTTAATTTAAAATGTTATGTATTGTTAAACAAAACTATTGTTTTGATTGATTAAACTGATGTGAGGGCTGATTAAAAATCAATAAACATATCAGCTCTTATGTATATATTTTTCATAATAATTAACGTGATTGCTTATTTACATTTAATGCAATAATTCAATATAATATATATATATATATATATATATATATATATATATATATATATATATACACACATATATATATATATACATACATACAAACACACACATACAGAGGATGGTCTAAATAATATTGAAGGATAATAAAGAATAATAATTTATAATAAGCAAGTAAATGTATGTCTAAACCATTCAGTCTCATTTAAGCCAATCTATATATGTACACACATACACAAATATATATATATATATATATATATATATATATATATATATATATATATATATATATATTATACAATTACAAAATATAAAAATGAACATATACTTGAATAGGAAAATAAGTAGGAGTGAAACCTACATTTTATACTTTGTTTGAATGACATAGGTATATACATACATATATTGAATCAAATAGTAATTTTTAGATGTTTGTAAGTATAGGCGGTATAAGATATTTTATTGAAGTCTGCCAAGGTAAAGTGTATATAGTTGTGTGTATATGTATATGTATATAATATATATATATATATATATATATATATATATATATATATATATATATATATATATATATACTTTTAGTATCTATCAATTCACTATTACATAAAAATGAACTTATAAATTCTTTCAGTTTAAATAATCCATTTTCCTTTTCTACAATCTTTTTCAGAAGTTTCCAATATTTTTAAATTATACTTTAATTATATATATCTCCCTTCCGCCTTCTGGTCTTTTTAATTATATATATATATATATATATATATATATATATATATATATATATATATCGTCAGATTTTTTCCGTCCATTGATGGATGAAAGCTTTTTCCAAAAATTTTCACTTCCAGCAATCCAGTACTTTTTTCTTTCATTCCATTACGACGATTTTTTATACCCATGGATTTTTGGGTTTTGATATCTCTGGATTCCCAATCAATAAAACCTCTTTTCCATTGGTAATCTTTTTGCTACATGACCGACTCTTTTCCATTTAAAATTTTTCACTATTGCTATAATATCCGTAATTCTCTCTGTAATTGAAAATGAATTGTATTTACTTGCGTAGAATATGTGTGTGTATATATATTATTTTGAAATAAAATAATGAATCTGTTTTGTTTATTAAATTAACATTATTCATTAAAATAATTATTTTTACTTCTATTGTCCATTATTGGATATTTCTATATTTCTTCTTTTTTATTTACTAATCATCTGGGCGTTAACGATTGTTCTGAAGAGTACTTTATTTCTATAGTTACTTGTTAGGAAATTTCATGTTGATTTCAATCACTTTTAGCATTAGATATACCAATCGGTCAAAATGACCGGTTGGTAGATATATGCTTATATCAATTCCTGGTATATCTGGTGTTATCTGCTTGAAGCTACTCATTCTGATCCAGTTCCGATAATCCAATCCAATAATCCGCGAAGCGTGTTTTATTTTCCTTCTATTGCCCACATCCGAAAAATCTGTCATATTTACTACCTGGATATGCACTCTCTAGGGATTATAAAGTTCCTAGAGGAATTTATATTATTATTATAGATAAAAATGAAAGGCGTGCCAACTAAAATAATTTTTGTATTTAGAAAGATATTTTCAATAATAAGGGCAATTTTTTTTAATTGTAAATATCGTTAGTTTAGAGAAGATGAATGAAAAATATAGCATTCTTGTAAATATGTACACTTTTTATAAATGATCTATATTGTATATTTATTTAAATAAATAAATATTTATTGTCGAAATGAAATGTGCAATAATTGTAATAACTGTAAATTATATTGAATGCGTAATGATTGTAATAATTATCAACAAGATAAATGATGTGTCGAATGAGTAAGTTACTAATAGACAGTAAACAAAGTATTTTTCGATCTGTAGAGCGGCAACAATAATTCAAAGTTGACTAGTAATATTGTAATCTAATATTGGATCTTGTCGGCTGACACTTTATATCATGCAACTCAATATGATTTGTATAAACAATAAATGGATAAGCATACATTTATACAATATACACGAGTGCCGAGTCGAATTCATTATCATGTCATGTACTCGATGGATAGTTCCAGATATACATAATCGGAATAGATGTAATAAATGAATTGCTTTCGTACAAGAGGGGTGACTGCATCCCTTATGACAGAAGCATCCGTACAGCATTCCCTCAGAGGGCAGTTGTGAATGTGCATACGGCATGGACGACATATATCTTTATTAAACATCTTTGGTAATGTAAAAGTTTTGTTATCGTTCAATTGTTGTTGTGGCGGCGCGAAATGGATTTTGGGTGGTCGTGCGATTGCCTCATATGAGGGTGTATATTGTGCACCCGTTTTACGACATATTACTGTACGTATATCTACAATCCTTGCGATATCTCTTGTTTTCATACTTACGCTTTATCGGAAAGATTGAATCATTTTAATGGACCTCTATTTATTTATTTTATTAATAGCTATATTGCACTCCACTTTATATGACCGTGAAAATATTTTTAGATGTCTACGTCAAAGAAAATGAAAAAAAAATAGAAAATTAAATATATATGTTATCTGATTCTGAAATAATTCAAGGTCGTTTATTATGCTTTTTTCCGTTTTAATATATTCGTTTAATTGGTATATCATATTTTTAAAAGTACTTGTAATACCATATGATAAAATACGCGCATAATAATTTTCGTTAAAAAGTAAAAACAAAAAAATTAATAAAATATTTCTATTTATTTATAGTGATTATGTTAAAACTCCAGTAAATCACATATTTAACATAAAATAACTAAATAAAAACATTCACTCTATTAATTACATATTTAGATACAGATAAATGTACAATGCATATATGCAATAAAAAATAAAAAAAGATCATTAATTGCGAGATGTATTAAATTAAGATTAACATTCGAGACTAAATATAAGATCATCCAAATGTGACGCCTAGATTTGTGTTTTATTAAAAAGAATCAAAAACACATATTTCCCTATACACATGTTTCTTTTTAATAAAAAAAAAACAAATCTAGGCGTTACATTTGGATGACCCATATATGAAAATAAATTGCAATCAAAAAACAGTCTAGATTCTATAATAATGCAGCACTCTGACATTGGTGACACAGCGATCAAAATTCATGTCCTTGAATGAAGTAAACAATAGTGATTGTCGAATACTTTTATAGAATCTTGTGCTGGGGATAAGTGATTAATTTGTATTAGTGATTTTGCTTTAGTATCAAAACAAATAGTTAAACATTAAAAAATAATTTTACATAAATCAACTATTCATTTCAACACTATAAGATTTTTAAAAATGACATATTGAAAGTCAAATATAGCATTATAAAATCTTATATTTACTAACACTGCTCTTTAATGATGATCGGATGTTTATTGGTAATGAATTGTCTGTTTGGTTAGACTTAGATGTATTTACAATAATTTGTAAAAGTTGAAAAAATGTCTACAGAATTGATTAAAGCAATTGGAAGAATATTAAAGAATTGTAAATGATAGTAATCAAGTAAATATAGGCTCATCCACTGTGACGTCTAGATTTGTGTTTTATCCAAAAAACAAACAAACAAAAGAAACTATACAATGTTTCCCTATACACTTGTTTCTTTTTAATAAAACACAAATCTAGGCGTCACATTTGGATGACCCTATATATATGTCAAAATCTTTCAGTCTCATTTGAGATAAAAGAGTAATTTTTATAAAATAAAATATTGAAAATAGTTCATTTCCTAAATATGAAAATAAAAAAGAGAACAACTTCAACTGGACAGATTATATGAAATAAGTGTAACAATTTATAATTAAAAAACATCAATTTAAAATCCATATTGTGCTCGAAAAGAAATGCTTCTCTATCTAGAATTTTCATTAAACATCTCGATATTTACTCAACTATATATCATACGATTAAAAACATTACAATTAATTATTTGTCAATAGAAAATTGACAAAGATTAAGATATATGAACATGTAACTGCATTCATGAATCACAAAATAATGCAAGTTTTATTCCGCGCCAACGATCCGCTAACGGTAACGATTGTTTAATTATAACAAGTTGTTCGGTTGATGCAATTTAAATCCACCCATCTCATTTAGTTAAGTGAATTGTGTCGCCACCAAGAGCAGTTACTCACAAGCAGTGTATCGCTCGTTCGATATTCGCCGCGATACTGCAAGGCTGTTAAAAATTCTCGCAGATTATACGGAAGCTTATGAGATATTTGATGACTAATAATAAAATGTATGAATTTTTAGTTGCCACATAACTCTTACTATTGCGTTTATATATATATATATATATATATATATATATATATATATATATATATATATATATATATATATATTGGGTTAGTAAGAAAGTCTTTTTGGTTTTGATATATGAAATAAAAACATGTTTTTTTAAAATTAAATCAGTTATATAATTTTCATTATTTATTAACAAACTCAATCTCCTAGGAAATATATTTATTTCATCCTAATAAAAAGATATTAGTTTTTACACAAATAATTCTCCATATAATTTTATTTTTTTATACTAATATATTAACATAAAAATATGAATAAATCATAATATAAAGATACCAAATCGGGTGAATATGAAAAATGTGTAAGATTAAGTCACGATCCTTAATTTGTTGCCGAGTTTTCATAACCACATGTGGTTTTGTATTATCTTGATGAAGGATAATACTCTTTCCATTCACCGCATTTGATCCTTTAATATGTAGTTCTTTATTCAATTCAATCAATTATTGGTACTATTGGTCTGAATTAACGGTTTCACCAGATTTTAAAAATTCAAAAAATACTATATCTTCTGAAATTTCACTAACATCACAGCATTATTATTAGGGGAACCGGAAAGTAATGTCGTTTTTCTACATTAAATTCAAACAGATAAATTTTTACCAAGTTTTTATTTTTAATCAATAATGTAATTACCCTCGTTATCAACAACCTCTTGCCATCTAGTGTGCAAATTTTCAATGCCGAATCGATAAAAATCAATTGGTTTTTGAGCAAAATATCTGGAGATGGTATTTTGGACATCATCCGAATTTTCAAATTTTTTGCCACTTAGAAAATGTTGTAGCGATCGGAATAAATGGAAATCCGATGGCGCAATATCGGGCGAGTATGGTGGGTGAGGCAATACCTCCCATCCCAATTCATTAATTTTTTCCAGGGTTTGTCTTACGCAGTGCGGTCTTGCATTATCGTGTTACAGAATAACACCTTTTCTGTTGACAATCGCTGGACACTTTTCAATTAAAGATTGATTTACTCGATCCAATTGTTCACAGTAAAGGTCTGCATTCACAATTTGTCCAGGTTTCAGCACTTCAAAATGAACGACCTCGCGAATACTTCACCAAACACACAAAAGCGCCTCTTTGGGGTGTAAACCTGGCTTAGCTAGACTTCGTGATATTCATTCGGAGAGAGCCACTGCCTTTTACGTTTTGGATTATCATAGAGGACCCATTTTTCATCTCCAGTGTTCAAGCGATCAAAAAACGCTTCTGTATTGTGCCGCTGAAGCAATAAGTTGCATGTAGTGGATCGATTAGTTTAGTTTTCTTCGGACAGATTATGCAGGACCCAAACACCTGCTCTGCTTACTTTACCAATCTGCTGCGAATGTTCTTGGATGGTCGACCAAGGTTGGTTAAGAGTGTTTGACAGTTCCTCGATTGTCTGACACGGATTTGCTTCCACTTCCTTATTTTGACCTTGTAGTCGCCAATGTTTTCACCTTTTGATAATCAATATCTTTTTCTCACTACATTATTTACTTTTCATCTCTTGTCATAATCAGTTTTAAAAATAGTTAATTTGTTGATAAAAAAATCGTACGTCATAAATCTGTCCATTAAATTTCTTTCCATTATTTTGTATGATATTTAAACGTCACTTTTTAAAAACAATAATGTTTTTTAGTGATTTTAAGTTTATATGCTAATTTTCATGAAATTTGACTTGTATTTTTAGTTATTGTTTGAATATCATCGCCGACCATTTCCAGAACGATGTTTAGTATTTAAAATTATTAGAACAGATTTTTTTCTAACCAAACTTATCATGTGAATTCAAAATGTGCGTCATTTTCAAATACATCACTTATATATCTTGAAAAATTTGTCATCTTCGCACATTTTTTTAAATTTGTATATCATTTGATAAACACACTTTATCAAATGGTATGACTTCATTTTATAGCAATCTTTTTTTAATATATTACTAGCTACAACTCGTTACAATGAAATACTCATTTTGTAACTAAATTCAATAAGCGTGATATACCGGTCACTTTAGGTGAAGCAAATAAAATTGAAAAGAGTTTCTTGTAAATTCAATACAATTAAACTAAATAACTTATCACCTATGTTAATTTTTTTTCTATTGTCAAATATGAAGTTTTTTTTTATTTAATATTCGATATAATAGTTATTTCTAAAAGAAATAAAATCTCGTGAGAAGTTTAAAAAAATAATTTTGATAACATTTTATTTTTAAATAAATCGACATATTCCTGATTTCCAGTTTTCAAATGTAAATTACCCTTATTAAAATCTATATATCTATGTGAATTTTATGTTTCAACAGTCATAAAAATTTCGAACATGAAAACACTTTAGGAATAATTTAACTGTCCATGTATATCATATGCATTTGTAAAAAAATAGACTTTTTCAGTAGCGTGGAATAAAGCAACTGTGCGCTGCATAACGCTTACTTGAAAAAAAACCTTTGAACTAAGTTGTTTATTGTTCATGCAACAATAAGTTTTGTTCTCTGCTTGTAAGGTTTTTATTGCGCGTTCGGTACGGCGACGTTGCTTTCATAACGATCTGCTAAGATCATAAATAATCTTTGATGATGGTGGAAAACGATCCCTGCGTTCCCTTACCCAACTCACCGCATCCTTTACTATCATATCCATTGGATTCGCTCTACTATAATATAAATATTTATGATACATACAGGACTATATGTGAACGAATTGGGGTCGTGCACCACTATCATTGTCTGGAGACCACTTCGCGAGTTGGACTCTGTGTCTTTTTTGTATCGTTTTAATATAAAGCTTTGAGTACAGAACCGACAGTTTTTTAATTGATTGTACTGCATTAACTCATTTGCAAGTTCATATATCTTTTCAAATATATATATAATTCAATTTTTGTTAATTCATTACTCCTTCCATTTTTTTAAAGCTCAAATGTTAAATTATCTTATAGCCTTAATACATAGAGACCAAAAAATAAACTACTTGTCTTAACAAGAGTGAAAGGACCCGATTTTAGCAAAAAAAAAAAAACTACAGATAGACAACAGAAATTATCGATTAGGAACCTAGAAATATAAAAAGGACCAGAAAGAGGCCTGTGAATAGATAGAACAGAGATATAAGAAAATTTGTCACTGTAGAAAGGAAAAGAATTAATTGAAAAAACATTAGATCTCAAAATTGGGAAATGTTAGTCAGTAATAGATAGAAAGAAGTTGCTACTACTGATATACTCGTGTGTGTATATATATATATATATATATATATATATATATATATATATATATATATATAAATAGTACTTAGTGAAAAGTATAGGGTCATCCAAATGTGACGCCTAAATTGGCGTTTTATTAAAAAGAAAATATACACATGTTTTTTTTCAATAAAACACAAATCTAGATATCACATTTAGATGTTCCTATATAAGTAGTAATGTATTTTTAAACAAATTGTAATAAATGTATTAATAGAATAAAATTTATTTTCTAATAAAAAATATTATCAAAAAAAAATTAATTATAGAAAAATTTACTTCACTTTCATAATAAAAATAAGTTTATGATAACTGGTTTTCGTAAAATAATTATTTTATATTTTTTTATGTAAAATCGATTTCAGTACCGATTATTCCAAAAATTATCCAAATATGCATACTTGCAAAAAATATATTGAATTTTCGTTGTGAATGAAATGCACATTATGAGTGCATGGTGCAGGATGACAAACATTTATTCGGGTAGGGATTGCCAGTAAGCATTGTCACAACGATGGATTATAAACGATATTCGATAACTGACGGTGTTCAGTGACGCGGAAATACAGAAAACATATAAAGTTCTAGTATTACGAGAAAAGTAAACTGTAAGAATGGTAGAAAAAATATTTGGTATACATACACATATAGTTCAATATGTACACACGCACAAATACGTTTAATATGAATATACACAATTTTTTTATATTGTAAAATTTATAAAATACTACCCGTTTAATTTGATAGGTTAGATACGATCAACCAAATGTGACGCTTAAATTTATGTTTTATTAAAAAGAAATTATACACATGTTTCTTTTTAATAAAATACAAATCTAGTCGTTACATTAGGATGATCCTATATATTAAATTTTTAATTTATTTAAAATAATTTTAATCAGATAGATATTTTTATATGAATTAATCATTCACCCAGACTCTACAAGAATTTATATGTTAAATAATCAGTCACTTTTTATGTTAGTAGGAATTTCGTAAAGTCCTTTAATAAATAAGCTAAATAAGTGATTACTAAAAACATCTTTTATAAAATCATATTGTGTTAATAAGAATTATTTATTTATTTAAAGTGGATTAGTAAAAGTACCAAATTAATAGTAGAAGATAAAAAAATCCAATCATTGAAAAAAATAAAATGCTGCTAATACGAGGGTAGTCCCATAAGTACCCGGCCTGACCTAGAGATAGTGGTAGTTGTTTGAAAAATATCACTGTATTAGAAAGTACACAATCTATAAAGCATATGTTTCAAGTTTGAGGACGCCACGTTGTTTAGTATTTGTTTGGCAGCCATCAATAGTGAACGTTTTCAGTGAATTTGTGAAAATGGAGAAAATTGGTCATCATTACGTGATACAATACTTTTATTTGAAAGGCCTCAGCCCAACCAATATAAAAGCTGAACTGGATTCTACTCTGGGTGAGTCTGCTCCTTCATTTACAACAGTGAAATATTGGGTAGCAGAGTTTAAACGAGGCCGTACGAGCTGCCAAGACGAGCATCGCAGTGGTCGACCAAATGAGGTGACGACTCCAGAAATGGTAAAGAAAATCCACAAAGCGGTACTGGATGATCGTCGACTGAAAGTGCGCGAGCTAGCAGATATAGTAGGCATTTCAAAAAGTGCGGTACATCGCATATTATATGAAAATTTCGACATGAAAAAGCTGTGTGCAAGATGGGTGCCGCGTTTGTTCACACTCGAGCAAAAACAGTGTCGTGAAGATGTTTCAATTGAGTGTTTAGCGAAGTTTTACAGCAACAAAGTAGAATTTTTGCACCGTTTCATAACCATGGATGAAACATGGGTCCATCACTTCACACCCGAGACAAAAGAACAATCAAAACAATGGACTGAAAAGGGAGAACCGGCTCCAAAGAAGGCGAAGACCGTTTCATCTGCAGGCAAGGTCATGGCGTCGATTTTTTGGGATGCGCGTGGGATAATTTTCATTGACTATCTTGAAAAATGAAAAACTATCAACGGCGAGTATTATGCGAACTTATTGCAACGTTTGAGCGAAGAAATCAAGCAAAAACGGCCGCATTTGGCTAAGAAGAAAGTGTTGTTTCATCAAGACAATGCACCAGCTCACAAATCCGTTATTGCAATGGCCAAAATTAATGAATTAAAGTTTGAATTGCTACCTCATGCACCCTATTCGCCAGATTTAGCCCCCTCGGATTATTTTCTGTTCCCAAACTTGAAAAAATGGCTCAGTGGTCAAAGATTTCCCAACGATGAAGAAGTGATGTCGGCAGTTAATGGGTATTTTGAGGAGCAAGACAGTTCTTATTATAAAAAGGTATCGAACTTATTGAACATCGCTGGGAAAAGTGTATAGAGCTGAAAGGAGATTATGTTGAAAAATAAATATATTTTTTCCAAAATTTTTGTGTTTTCTTTGTTGGGTCGGGTACTTCTGGGACCACCCTCGTACATATAAAATAATAAATACTTGCAAACAGTATTTTATAGGTCATTTAGCATAGAATAATTTTAATCGAATTTTTCCCTTTTCTACAGAAAAATAATTACACATTAAAAACTAAATTTCAAAAGCAAAATTAAATAATCTGAGGTTTGAAATGCTATTTATTTTAATATTTTCAAATTAACTACTTTTTCCATGAAGGGTTTGAAACTGAGAATAAAAGAAATGATATTTAATAAACTAAAGATCGTTCCTTATTAAAATTCCTCCTATCAAATAAGTACTCTCAAACAAGCTTATTGTTAATAATAATAACTTCTCAAGTTATATTTCATTTTATTATACAATACACATAACAGTCTTAATCTATGAGTTCGTAAATGTTAATATAATTTTTTAATATTATTTTTTAATTCACTTTTTTTATTTCGAATTTAATTTCATATATAGGCCAAATTTTAAATAGGTCTAAAACATCATCAAACAGTGAAATGATTAATTCTGAATAATATTATCAACAATTGAATAAAATTCATATTTATTAAATAGAAAGCTTATCATTTTTCATGATAACACCAGATCTCCTCATATTATAATCAACACACACTTAACAAAATTTGATATATCTTGTTTGAGAAATCTTGACACATTCATCATATTTTTCTGGCTTAACAATTTTTGAAATACCATTCTTTTTATTCTAAATATAGATAGATAAAGGGATTGTTTTTCTGTAATTTGTTTACAAATATCATTTTTTGATGATTATTTTACTAATGACTATTTCAAAATAAAAACAAAAATGTATACATAGAAGAAGAAAATGCAATATTTACATCTTTATATACATATATATGTGTGTGTGTGTGTATATATATATATATGTTTGTATGTATGTGTGAGCGTGCGTATGAATATATGGATATATGTATAAATCCATTTCATTAATTTTAAAAATATTACAATGCAGATGTAGACACAAAAACAATGCGATAAGAGTGTTAAGCTCCTCGATAAATAAAAAAAAAATAACATGTTGACCAAACTTTAAGGAGAGAACAGTGAACGCTTCTTGACGGATGTTTGTTATGTACATTGTTGTACACCGAAAACTATTTGAGAAAAAGACAGTGTTATGGTCCATTCATGAATATACGTAACAAGAGCTATATATAGTCGTTGGCAAGCTCGGAGCTTGAGTTAGCAGGATAAACGGCGCCATGGTAGACAGACGTTGGCGCCGAAAAGACGCTGAAAGTCTGCACAGCATCCCTCCCTTCGGCGCCATTCTGACTGGAAGCAATCGTGGTTGAATTGTTACATCGCCAACCAGTTTGTTCGTCAAATATCTATACTTGGCGATATTTTTAAAAAGAATCTCTTCACGAATTTTAATTTAACAATTTCGTTTTTAAAAAATTGAGATGTTCGTTGTTTTATATGCTTTTTTATTTATTATTCATCTATATTTTTTGTTCTCTTAAGTGCTTTTTTAGCAATGGTTTTAATATTGTCAGAAAAATCAGGAAATCGATCATCGAGGTTTTGTATTGACAAATGTATTGTAGTAGCAAAATATATTCATAAAAAGAAAAGAGTAAACATTTCAAATATGAAATTTACGATTTAAATTGTATTTAAATAAAATTATCTTGCGTAGAAAACAACTTTAAGATAATTAAAATATTTACTTTTATATAAAAAAACGATGAATATAAATATTTATATATAAATAGAATTATAGAAGAACGTATAAATTTATTTAATTCCTTAAAATCAATATACTATTATTCATTAAGAAATAACATCAAGATTTAAATATATATATCCACAATGATGCAGAAAATTATTTATATTTTCTTTAGTGCATAGGTTGGTAAATGAGATTGAGTTTCATTAAAATAGCTATAGATAAATCAATGAAAAAAAGATTTAAATTATCTGAAATAAGTGAACGTATTACAAATCTTTTAGGAGTGCATCATTTTCAATATTGAGTATAATTTCGAAATATTTGATTAATATCATAGAAAAATCATATGAAGAAAAACAGTGAAAAAAAATATAATTAACTGAAAAACATGACGGTGGTTTTATAACGATGTATGATTATATATCAATTGTTGGGATTGAAAAACTTCATTTATTTGAATGTAAAATGGATCAGTTTGTTATATCGACATTTTTAAGACGAATACAGAAAAAATGAGAGTAGAAAATAAATTTGTATTCCAACAAAATAATGATCTTGAGGATCGAACTTATAAAAAATAGATTTTATATTGAAATAACTCGGAGAATTTCCTCAATTATCGAATTTAAATTCTATAAAACAGTTATGAAGAGAACTGAATAAATCTTTAAGTAACCATCATTTTACTAAAGAAATGTTAAAAATAGATCTTTAGAAAAAATTAAATAAAATCGACTAATTGGATAAAAATCTGTTTTTAAAACTAAATGACATCCGAACGAATATTAGTTTTCGAAATTTTAATTATTTTTTAAATCATATCATAAATGACCAGTTATTTTCATGTATATAAACATTATATAATGAATTATTTTTTTCAAATTAGAAAATACAATATTTTAAAATGCACTAATAATCAATATTAGAAATATCTTAGTACAAAATAACTTAGTGCAATTAATGTAAACAAACCACCGCATTAAAGTTTGGTAAATTTTTAATATTTTACAAATTAACAGGAAAAATTAGAAGCTGTTAAGTACATCAAATATATCTACAAAATGGATTTCGAGAATGTAAACACGTTTCGATAAACAATGTCAAATGAAAATTTCAAAAATAATTTTAGAAATGTGTGTTGAGATAAAAAATGACATGGTTAATAAATGAATTATATAATTTCATATGAATTTGTATACTGCATACAACCTGTATATTATTTTCATGAAAATAATGACCTTGATTTCACAAATAACGAATATAACCCCATTTCCATCCAATCTTAATTCAACTGAACACCTTGCTCAGTGCGGTAAAGATGAGTAAAAAAACATTGAAATTCTATAAGAATCTAATTGGAATCCGTTCTATAAACAGTTGGGTTTAAAATCGTTAAAAAAAACTATTTTTTCATTGACAATTATTTGAAAATTGTAGTAGTTGAGAGTTGATTTTCTATAAAAACGTTTCTCTACAGAAAATAGAATAACATTAAAAATAACTTAAGCACTAAATTTATTTATTCTATGAGTAATTGTTTAAATATTGAATAACTATAGAATTTAGTATGAATACTAAAAAATAATTAATTGAGAAATGTAATTTAAATGTCCAAGCAAATAAATATTTATTTGATGTAATTTTATATTTATTTTGTAAAAGCATTCTTATTAAATGATATTTATTTTAATTTTTTATAGTCAAAAAATTATGATATATAGCTAATAAAAAGTATTTTAAAAAATTGAAAAATAAATAGAGACAATAATTTCACTATTCATTAGAGTATTGTTAATTTTGCCAAATGAAATATTTTGTTTATCTTAATCATTTACAAAATATGCATAAAATAAGTAATAATCTTATTTCTAATCAAAATAATTTTTAGTTTCATTTCTATAGACAATTTCTTTAATTTGTTATCATTTGTAAATTCACAAATTTTAAAATAAATCCATTTGGTTTTTATATCAATTTTATCAAATAAAATAATGATTACCTAAAAATGTATATATATTTGTGTGTTTCAAATATTTGTAACTGCAAGATTCGAGGTTATACCACATATTAAGAAATTTTTACTATTATGTCATTTCTTGATGACCTTCTAAAAACGTAAATCTAAATAAATTTGGAATATATACATATTTTAAAATAACATATTTGTAAGCGATGTTATTTTTTAATTAGAATAAATAAATGAGATATACAACTATTATTTATGTATTTTTGTTTATATTGTTAGTATTGATTTGACACTAAAAATAAATATTATCAATAAAATAGTATTTTTAATTTTAGTACTAACGTTTTAATTAATTAATATAAAATTATGTATACATAACTTAAAATTTCAAATATGAGTGTGTTTTGTAATTCTAACTATTAGAATTATACTATAAATATTTTATTTGTATTTTCTTAATTTTTGTACTCTTGTTAAAAAATCCGTAGGAAAAAAATAAAGCAGAAATCAATACTAATATTATTTTAAAATTTTGTAATATCACATAATATTTTACTAATTTTATATACACACTGAAAAATTTCAATTTATTTTATATTAAATCGTTCATTTTAAATATAACTTAAAAATCATTGAATTAAATATTCATTAAAATATATATTTCATTCTTCACAAATATTTAGTTTTTTTATATAAAAAACCAAGAAAACCTACGACAGTTGTTTAATATCTTTGTACTAAAATTAGAAAATTACGATAATAATATCAAAGTTTATTAAAAAAATTAAATATTTACATACAAGAGAAAAATTCCTTTAGACTTAAATAATCTATAGGAATTTTTTATTTAAAACTTTTAAATTAGATGAAACTCAAGGATGATATTTTGTATTAATCAAAGATAACGTCAACAAATTTACACAATACAGAAATAATAAATACTTAACATAATCATAAATAATATAAATTAATTATATAATCAATTTCCTTCTAATAAAATATTTATATTATTTACATATTAATTTCTTTTTTATTAAAATTTGTTTAGTTAAGAATGTTTTATTTCAATATTTTTTATATTTCTATAAATAATTGTATATTTTAAGCATATAAATACACAATTAACTAAGTTAAAACCGAAATATCTACTTAAATATTAAAACATAGAAGAAAAAGACACGAAAAATAAATTACAATACATGTAATTTTCTAAGATTATTTTCGTAATCTTATCTTTTTCTATATATAATTAAACACTTACCAGTAAATATTTTCAAAACATATCACGAATTATCTAAAAATGATAAAAAATTATCAAAAATACTCGATCTTTATTCACATTACTTGTACACCAATTAAAGCAGTCGTAAAGCTTTATCTACACCTTCAAGTCTGGTTGGTTGGTTAGCTTCTGATTGGTTGATATTCCAACCAATGCAGTGAACGTTTCTTTATTGGTATATGATTTTTTTTATATATTTTTGTACAAATATATAAATATAACTTAATAATATATCTAAGAATAAAATTGTTTCGTCAAATTTACTTTAATCGATTATCAAAATAAATTACATGATAATTATTTCTATTCGTACATCGAATATTTTAAAAGATGAGATTAAATAAAAAATATCATAATTTAACAAATTATAGGCTTTTGACAGTTTTAATTTTTTATTTTCTTAAAAAAAGTTTATTTTTTAAAAAAATCGTTTTTAATATTTTATTAAGAAGATAAATATTTTTACGTGATATATAGAAATTCTGTACATACTGGCTAAACAATAATAGTTTAATATAAAGGGCCATCCAAATGGGATACCTAGATTGTGTTTTATTAAAAAAAAAAAACTATACACATGTTTCTTTTCAATAAAACACAAATCTAGGCGTCACATTTGGATGAGCCTATATATAAGTTGATGGAAAGTCTTAAATTTTGATGTTTAGAATAAAAATTGTTTTTTCTTATATATTTTTTTATTCAATCAATTATATAATTTCTATTATTTTTTTATTATTTTCCTCGATTTATTCTATCTTTATACAAAAATAATATTGATCTGGATACAAAACTCGATATAAGGTTTTATTTCTTCTCACAAATTAATTTCTTTACATTTGTATAATTTTATAAAGATTAGAATAGATGGTAATCCAAAGGTATCAAATTAAGTGAATATGAAAGACGTGTCTTAGTGAAAAATAACATCATTTTTGTTCACCAAGTCAGGTTTTTAAAAATGCAGTGTTTTATTCAATTCAGTCAATTATTGATAATAGTGATCTGAGTTAATGATTTCATCGCAGTTTAAAAATCCAAAATATTTGTTATTTTGGAACTGTGGCTGATTCACTTTACACAAATGAATTTTAACCCCAAAAGACTCTGACGATGATGGCGTCGCTATCGAAATGCATCAGCCGATATAATTATAGATTATATAATTATAAATAATAAGTGATTATTGAACACTTTAAATTATTGTGATGTTGGGGTTAAAATTCATTTGTGTAAATCCAAAATATGTTTTACCATCATAATCTCAATAGCTTCTTTTTATAGCAAATATGATCACAAAAATTAAATTGAGAAATTGTAAGAAAACTGGGAAAAAAATCAACCTTTTAACAAAGATATTCGGGTTTGAAATTCTCTTGATTTTGCTATTTTTAAAACATTATCTTCCTTATTTTTTGGATTTTAAAAATTAGATTAAAAAAGGTAAAATTTACTAATGTAAAGATTAATCCAAAATTGGAATCCTTACCATCGAACTTGCAATCCTAAGCAGGTTTATAATTATTAATAATTATTATCATATTAGTAAAGTTCATTATTGCACTTGAAATACTCTCTAACACGTTTCTCAATACATATTTAGATAGTAAAGATAACTAAGTGATAATTATTTATATTATAATTCATTTTTTATATTTCATAATAATATTCACTTCAACCATAAACCCATCACTTTAAATCTAATGAATACATTTAAAATCAAAACTGAATAAATATAATTTATTATTAAGAAAAATAAAGTTTATTAATTATTAAAAAATAAAAAAAATATTTAGTCAATTTAATTGAGAACATCTAATAAATTTTCAACTAGATTTTCCATTTAAGTTACTCGTGAATTGTAAAATCTAAACTCGTACACATTTTTATAAAAAAATAATATTTAATTCTTAAAGTTATTTATTATGTTACAATTTATTTCAAATATTTAGATTGTTGAACTAAATAGTTGCTAATTATTTATATCATATTTTTATCTACTTTTAAAAAATAGATAAATAATTATTATACAATTCTCATCTTTTTCCAGATTTTTTCATTATTTTAATTAGGGAGATAGTTAGTAAATAGAAAATGTTAACAGGTACAGTTAAATATTTTTAAAATTATTCATATATATATATATATATATATATATATATATATATATATATATATATATATATATATGATTGTATATAATAAAATATAAAACCAAAAGAAAGTATAAAAAATAAGAAGAAAACTGAATCGTATCTTTTATGATATTTTTCTTCATAGCAGCGTTTATTTTTGAAACCATACTAGCAAATAAAATATAATATTTGAAAGGATGAGTAAAGATGTATATTACTGCCGCATCTATAGTTATTGAGTTAGGCGCCATATTTGCAAAAAACGAACAGCTAGACAATTTAAGAACCTGTGAGGTAAAAAAGTGACTATTTTCAAAAATATCAAGGTTGATATTAGTATTATTATTAAGTTACGTGATCGAATTTCATTATTATTACTAATTTTAATTCGTATTACTATTATTTTAAGCGCATCGAAACTATGAACCATTTTATTGAAATAATATTTTTGATAATTATCTGAGAAATAACGGGTACTCCCGGCATTGTGGCGCCCGACCAAACGGCGTCAGTTCACGTCTCCATGTTGGCCCGAACAAATACTAATAGTACGAGCCTGTGATAAAGATGTGCGGCACAAAATATATTCTACATTAACTATATATATATATATATAATTCTTAGATCATTTTTTTAAATTTTTTATCTTACATACTAAAAAACATGAACATTTTTTATATATTTTTTTTAAAAAAAATATCTGTCTTGATAATATATAAAAACATTTTCAAAATAATAAAATTCAATAATTTATCTCAAATACTTCTCTTTAACCTTCAAAAATTTATATAAATTATTTTTTTTTAACCAGACAATTTGTTATTGATTAGGAAACTGAATTTCATTTTGTTAGTTGACTTAAAATAACATCCTCTTAACAGTAAGAACAAAAAACCGGATATGTTAATGATAAAGATATTAAAATATATGCAAAACTGAAATAATATGGATTGAAAAAATATCTGACAAGTACAAGATTAATTTATTTTTTTCTAATGAAATTATAAGAATTCATTGTCGAGATGAAAAACGTTATAGCAATGGATATATTTTTTAAACAGAAAAAAATCTTTGCATATAAATTATTTTCTCTGGTATTAAAAAAAATATTAATAATGTATATTTGATAATTTTTCATATAACTTTTTTTAATAATGAAAATGAAATAAGAATTAAAAATAATT
>CP092092.1:28570755-28600755 GCA_029203775.1 Neoneuromus ignobilis | reverse complement strand
TCATAGAGTGAGCGAGCGAAGCAAACGGTGGGCAAAACCATCGGGGGAGCGAACGTAGAGAATAGGGGGCGAAGCCCCTTGGTATATATATATATATATATTCAAGCTTGGTGTATTTATTCACATTAAATCTATTATATTCATTCCCAGATTCATTTATAAATAGAATTTGATTTGGATTATAGTGATTTTATTATTTAAAGTAAATAATCTGCTTATTTCAATAACTTATCAATTTTTCTCTTAAATTATTTAACATATTCAATACGTTTTTCTATTTTTGGAATTTTGATTTTCAAAATTTTCTAACATTCATTGATTTAAATCACTTGTTCTAGCGTTAAAATCTCTGATAATTTTATTTTCTATTATTGTTCTTTGACATTACTTATAGATTCATTTAGTAAGTTGCACATATTTAAGAGTTATGATACTATAAATCAGTTCTATTATTAGTTCGAACGTGACTTTTTTAATTTTTTTATATTAGATTGTATCATATGAAATGTTGGACAATCATAAATATACCTATATCATATATAATCATTGTATCGAATTGTTCTTTTCTGTATGTTTTTTGTAAATTGAATTTTAATCGGTTTAATTTAAAGTGCTTATTATTAAAATTTTGTTTTATTTAATTGTCTCATTATTTATTTTTGATCAATGTTTTCAGTATATTATCTTTAAAATAAATTTTATATATATTTTGTATGAATAGAAATTGGTAATAATGAATCTAAATAGCCTGCAACATGAAGAACAGTTAAAAGTACCATAGACCAATTGACTTTAATACAAAAAGTTTCAATCAAATGATAATTTTTTTTCAAATAAACCTCATGAAAGAAAGTAAACACTATTATTGATGATAACCATTTAAGAGATATTATTGAAACTGATCCTTCTAAAACTATCAATGTGGAAAAATATTGTGAATAAATCAAGAATATACATAAAAAACTTAATAAAAAAGCAGCCAGAATTGGTGAATAGACGAGATCTTGTATATTTTCACAACTATTGAATACATTTTTGCCTAATAAATAAGTTTTGTACTTTATAAACTCATATAAAAATACATTAACAAGGAAATAAATGAAATTATTTAAACTGAAAAAGAAAATCTGAAGGAATTATTGGTTTATGAGAAGTGAATTTAAAGTTGTTGTAGTTAATATACATGAGACATTTTTTTTGATGCTACTATGACTTGCAACTAAGCTAATCTCATGATTTTAAAAAACATTAAAAAAAAATATCATTTTTAAATATTTAAGATTAAACTTTTAGTCATTACTTAATTTAAAAAATAAACAAATCTATATTTAATATGAAACGTTGGAAAGATACAGATAATTTACTAATAATAAATATAAAAATTGGATTTTTTTGCCAAAGATTTAATTTTTTAATTCCAAGATAGTATTAAAAAAAATGTAATCTAATATATAACTCAATTTTGGAGTGTTTAAGGTAAAATAAGAATAGATCATAAAGTATAGTAGAACTAATTATTAATAAGTTCTGTTGTTTCTGAAATAAAATGTTCTTTGTAAAATTTACATATCCTATACTGTTTTAGAAAACTAAAAACATCAATAAAGATTGTATAAAAAAGAGATAAAGTAATTATTAAATAATTAAGTACTATATTTTTTTCTATATTAGTATATATATACTATATATATATATATATATATATATATATATATATATATATATATATATATATATATAAATACAGAATATATCAAAATGTAACACCTAGAATTATCAAAATGTAACACCTAGATTTGTGTTTTATTAAAAAGAACCAAAAAAACTATATACATGCTTCCCTATATACCACCCTATACACGTTTTTTTTAATATTAAAAAACAAATCTAGGCGTCACGTTTGGATGATCCTATATATATAAAATACCCACATTTATAAATATTACTGATTTTATAATCCACTAACCTGAATGCATGCAATATTGTTGTATTTTTTCAGTAAAATTATCACAAAATACTTTTAAACGAAACATAAAAAATTAATAACATTAAATTTTTGATTTGATTTTAATTTAATTTAAAAGTTAAAACAGAATTATAAACTGATTGTACCACTATCAAATGTAATTTTTACAACTAAAGTAGTTATTAAAACTGAACGTTTTACGAAATCAAAGTGTATAACAATTCTCTGATATAATAAATATTATATAATTAGAGAATATTTTAATCTTTTACTGTTCATATTTTAGAAAAAACAATACTCAAAATTGTATGAAAAATGTATAAAAATGTGAAATAATTAAAATTAAATTATCATTCTTAAATTATTTTTAAATAAATTTCAGAAACTATTATTATTTCTGATCATAATTTATGTAAGAAAATATTTTCCATTACTTTCAAAATACAAGTAAAACTGTCCCTCTATCGTCATACTATGAAATCTAATTAAGTTGTCTTACAAAAGAGTCAGCAGATGGTACTTCTAAATATCAGATGACATCTGAAAATCATTTGTATATTCATGGCAGAAACAATCAACAAAAATAATGTGTAGGTTAGAACTATATAAAATTATAGTTGTTTGTAGTGTAATTATAAATGTTTATGGTAAGTGTTGAACTTAATTTAAAATAGGCATGAAAAATAATTCAATTTTTTATTAATTTATAAATACGAAACTTTATTGTATCAAAATAAAAATAAATTTATTCTAATTGGTCATTTCCTTTCTTTAATAAGCTAAATAAATAATATTAACTATCACAATTGAAAATTTTCTTATATTAAAAAAAATGACGTTTTTATGTGACGTATTTAAATAAAAGCTGTAATTGTAGTTAAAATTAAGTAAATATTTCGAAAATGAATTTTCTCTAAGCGATACGTTCGTTTTAGCTACAGAATTAACTTGTCGTGTAGATGACATTACCGATATTAAGGGTGTGTGCGGTGAAAATGAATTATGCTCGCAGAAAGCGTCGAACAGTCCCGAAGGGCTTTGTAAGTGTAAGATCGGTTACGAACGAGCGGACGACAAATGCCGTTTCACGGGGCCACCCTCGACTACAGCGCCCGATGCCTCGTCGAATATAGTATTAATCAATGATTCGGGTAGTAATACGACTTTAATTATCTGTAGCGTATTTGTGATATTGGTCATCGGAGTATTTGTAGGAATTTATTATGCGGAAAAAACCTACAGACTCGTTTCAAGATTTCAGAGTAGATTTAAAAGACAGAATCAGTCGAGTTACGATGAAGTCATGATAGGACAAGAGGACGATGATCCTCCGATAGCATGATTTATTTATATAACTATTTGTTTTGTTTGAAAATTTTTTATCGATTTGAAACAACTAACTTATATTTATTTGATTAATATTGATAACAGCATAACAATAGGTGTCCTGATAAAAACTATTAAGATGAATATATTTGATTTAAGTAATAAATCTTTTGTTTCATAAAAATATCAAAATATTTAAATATAAATGTATAATAGAATTTCAATGACTAACAAGCTTCTTAAGTTATTTTGAAATGAAAAATAATATATGTGATTCATTTTAAAAGATATCAATTTAAAATAATATTACAGAGGTAGTAGAATTGTATGTAGTAAAAATCAATGCTATCTATTAATACATTTTATACACTGAAAAGATGTTTGTAAACATTCTTTTTGTAGATGTCATTTATTATGAGTTTAATTTTGTATTTGTTTATAATTAATACCAAATAAATTTTATACATTATGCGACCCCTATTTAAAAAAAAAAGATATTGTTACTCCATACATTGATGATTTGTTTTGAGCTATTATGTTTTAACTAAACAAATAAATGTCATCAATAAACAATGAATAAAATATTTTTGGTTGCTATAATTCAAAAAAATCTTAGTATATTGATAGTAATCACATTATTGTATTTGTAAAGATAACATTGAAAATTAAATTTGAATTGTGAATATTATATGCTACATCATTTGCTAAACCATTGTAATTTTATTATTATATTAGTAAATTGGAAGAAGTATTTGAGGATGAAATAGTGAATTTATTTTGCCTGAAATTTTTTTTTTCATTGTTAAATATTAATATATTTTGTTTATTCATATATTTAAATACTAATAAATGTTTATTATTATTATTATTGTGGAATATACCAACCAAAATGTTCTCATCTTTGAAATAAAGGCGAATTGATAATTCATTGCTAAATAACTATGACTAAGACAAATATAAATATATATATATATATATATATATATATATATATATATATATATATATATATATCCATACACAAACATAAATACATACACATATAAACACACATACATACACATGTTAAAATTTAGTAGATTAAAATGCTAAGTTATTCATTGGTCTCTTTATAATTGAACAAATACAACCTTTGGTATTTATAGAAAAACATACATATATAAATATGTAAAGTAAATATAAATGCTTCTGCATTATATATAAATATAAGAATGATTTTTTTGTGTAAAATGCCATAAGTGAAGCTCAAACCGTAGTACAATTATTATCAATTATTTACAAGACAAGTTTAGTGATTTTTGATTTAGATTAAATTAAGTAAATAGTTTAAAATGTCCGAAGACTAAATAAATATAGATAACATATTGAAGTAAAATTAACAAAATATGTAGTTATTTATAATTATCTAGTCAGTTATCATGGTTGCAATGTGTGCATTTATTTGTTATTGATTATTCATGTTAACACTAATTTGAGTAATAGAATTTAGTATTATAATTAGTTATGTACAACTGATATTTTAATAGACCAAAAATTAAAAATAAATCAATTATTATAAGTTTGTGGCTATATTAGATTATAAAACTATTATTCCACAAAAAGAAATATTTTTTGTTGGATATATGACTAAAACTAATTATTACAAAAATAAATATTAAAAATTTCATAATTTTAGGTATATATTTTTCTTATAATTATATCGTAAGATTATCGTGTAATTTGTATCGATCAGAGATTGTAATTATTATATGAGAAAGTAATTTTAGAATAAGAAACAGTGATTGTATTCTGTAATGAAAATATATTTTTCATTTAATTGAAAAGAGTAATATTTTGATAATTAAAAAAAATAAACTCAATAAATTGTTGTTAATCAATTCTGATTAAAATATTAATTTTTTATACATTTCATAAAAAAATATTTGATGCGTTATCTATTTATATATAGACTTCATTGTAATTTGACTTTGTGTAATATATTAATTTGATTAATGAATTAAAAACATTCTTAAATTATTTTTGTATTTTACTTTATAATAAATTAATTTTAATGATATTTTCTAATCTAAAATTATAATTAATTAGTTCATTTATAATCAAGTTTTTAAAACTTTTAAGGCATCAATTAAATTGTCAATAAATGAAAACCCCTCAGTGAATAATTATATGTAAAGTTTTAATTAAAATAAAAGAATTTTGATAATTTATTGTAATATTTATTGATAATTAACAAAAATTGATTGAAATTATTATTTTATGTTCCTTGATTCCATAGAAAAACAAACATCATATTCAATTTTTCATAAATAGAATGCATTATTTAATATTATTTGAATAACTAATTATAATATAGTTTGTACAACCTGTTAAATATTAATATTAGATTTATGTTATAATTTTAAAAGCTTTATTAGTCAGATTTTAATAATGCTTGAAGAATGTGTTAAAATAATTATCAAACATATTTGATTAAAGTATAGTTATAAATTTAGATATATCTTGATTAAAATTGATTAAATCAATGTATTAGTGTTAATGTTTGTCTGGGTACTGAAATAATTTATAAATTTACTTCAGTCGAATATTACTGAATGATTATGTAATTAAGTAATATCATTATCTATATAATTAATGAAAGTAACGTTTAAGAAAAAAATAACTTTATAATACTGTACTGATTGTAATGTTTACTTTTAAAAAACTTAAAATTTTTGAAAAGTAAGGATTCCAGAACGTTTTTCTTTAGTTCCTAGTTATGAAATAATTTTATTGTAAGTCAGATGTCATATGATAAAACTGTAAATTTGATTCATATGTAATATTACATTTTACATTGTTTAATAAGACAAACAAAAACGTAAATAAATATTTGCTGTGATAACTCTGTATTTTTTATTTTAAATTTCATATAATCCATGGGTTAATGATGTTCCATTTCATTTAAAGCATTGCAATTTTTGGTTAGTCTCAATATTTAATATTAAGTTCAATTTATGCCACCAATTTAGCTTTGGTATATTCAGTTTAACTACATCATTTATTTTAATATATTAAAGTTCTAAATGTTTATCAACAATCCAAAAATTTCATTTACTTAAATAATACAATATTATTTTCATTTAAAACTAATGTATGGAAATTTCATAATAACACAAGTTAAAAAGTAATATTGAATTATTTTATTTTTAAATATTTTATACAATCACATTTCATATACTTAACAAAAGTATTTATAAACCTACAACTAGAAAACAATAGTGAAACAAAACTTATTAACAGAAAAGCACGCGTGACACTAACAAACAATATTTTTTGTATAAAAACAAAATCAAAGTATGGAAGGCATTATATTTCACCACCTTTGACGGAATGTCAGATATCAGTTATGTTTCAAAACCTTATAAAATTGTATTTTGAGCAAGATGATTGAATGGTGTTCAAATAAAGTTTACGAATTTATTTATAGCAATCAGTTCGTATGTTGTCAGTAAATATATTTTAACCTGTGGTCTAGATACAAAATTATAACCAACCTTCATTTAATTTATACATACATTCACATTTACACACGTATAATTGTCCACCTATGTACACAGATTGTAGGTCGTTTAAACATATTTCACACATGCATTCACACATTCACTGTTCATGAATACTTACTTTTTATATTCTCTGTAACACATTTTGTTACTATTAATTTTCCTTAAAAATATAAAATTTCTACAATTTTATGAAATTTATTAAAAATTAATTTTGTTTTGGATATTTAAATATGACATTTTAAGTAAACTATAATTAATATTTAAGATACTGAATTTTATATTTTCAATTTAATATATAAATAAATATTTTTTTAAGTTGAAGCTATGCTTTTTCTGAAATTATTTTAATTTATTTTTTTATCATTTACATTAAAATAAAAATAAAGTGCATATAATAAGAGATAAATGTGGAAAAATATGAAATGACTATATTTTTAAGATTTATAAGAAAAATTAGATATTTTAAATGTGTTAAGTTTAATATTAAAAAGTATTTATATATGAATGGATACTAAAACTAACTATTGTATATTATATAAGTCACTGCATGTAATATTTTTAATTCAGATTTTAAAAAATCATTTAGATTTATTTACTTTATAGGACATGAAATACAATATCTTATGTATTCATTATTTTAGAATATATATATATATATATATATATATATATATATATATATATATATATATATAAATGAAAAGGCTTTCTCATATAACTGATTATTTGGTATAAAAATTAAAGAAGTCATATTTTTAAAAACCAAATTAAAACAATTTTCGACTGAAAATAAATATAGTATATTCACTCAACTTTATTGTTATTATATACATATTTATTTGTGTATGTGTGTGTATGTATATATATATATATATATATATATATATACGAGTATATATATATATACGAGTATATATATATATATATATATATATATATATATACATACACATACATACACACATTTATTTATTGATGTACTGTATGAATATTACAAACAATATTTCAGCAATTTTTTATTATATTTTCTTTTCAAATAAAAATCACATTATATACTTAATTTTGAAAACACAAGTAGTTAATATTTAATATAAAAGTGATATCTGTGATTTCACTTAATTCTTAATTTAGAAATGATAATAGTAACATGTATTGCAGAAAAAGAAGCCTAGACTAGAAAATAATTATAATGCCCTTAATAATAAAATAAATTACTTAATTACATTCTTTGAAAATTGCAGTTGCTTAAATTATCAAATGATTTTCAAATATATTTTCTTTGTTGTTCATGTAATAATTATCATAGTTTAAAATTCATTAGAATTAAACACATATATAATTGTATAGAACAATTTATTACAGTTAGGTCCTTACAATATTATAGCACCAATAAAAAATTGTCTAGTTGTGGATTCTCAACAATAACATTTTCAATTCTCTTTTTGTACTATTGTTGAATGTTGCCAAATTATTTGAACTATTTATTTCTGAAATTTAATATTGAAGTATGTTCATGAATTATTAAATTATTTCACTCAAATATACAAATATTTGCAAGTCTAAACTCCTACTGGACTGATATGGAAATTATTGATTATTGGTCTACGATTGATTAAAAGATAGTCAATAAATGACTTTCAATCAATTATTAATTCACATAAAAGTTTTTACCTAATTCCATAATTTAAATAATTTCAGACTTTTAACTGAAATATATTGCAATTTTTGTAATTAATAATTGGAAAAAAAATTACAAAATCAAATTTCACAGCCAATAAAAGTAGCTATAATCAAGAGCTAAGAAATAAGACACCCTATGAAAAATATTTTCATTATAAATCTTGTACCTAGTCCACTCGATAACACTATTCAAAAATTATATATTTTTTTGCAACATAGTGACTATAAATGTCATAATACTTCTACATATCATAGATAGAATTTTATTTTTTAACATTATAGTAACTATTAATATTTTAATATAAAATAAATAAAAGAAAACAGATATAACCTTTTACTTTATTTTCTAATGTTGAGACTGAAATCATGAAGCGGTAGTAGCGAGAGTATTGTTCAATGGCAGTTGTGTTATTTCGCTAACTCCAAGTTATATCATAGCCTTTCCAATTTACATTTGGTGCTAGATATACAGTTCTACCACGATAATAAAAAGTAACTATACCTCGGTATCCCGTTCGAGGAACTCCACTCTGAAAATATAAAATATATGAATTTAAGTTATAGTAATAATAAACATAAAATTACAATAGTTCCATTATATCTACTTACTCTGAAATCATCCATGAGACCAAGCATTTTGGCTGTTTTTTTATATGCGTCTTTAGTATGATAAGGAATTCTTACAGCACCATTGTGTGTAATTTGTCCATTTTTTAATTCCTGATAACTTATCACTGTGCTTTGATAAACAGTTTTAACAAAATCAACATCATATCGGTCCTAAAATATCCAGAAATACATGTTTAAACACTACTATATATATTGTATGCATTTAAATATTTAAAAAATATAAAATACCTAATAGAAATAATTAATAATTTACTTACTTTCATAAGATAACTAAGATCCAGTTTTGAAAAAGGCACAAATTTTTCATTAAGTTTAATAAATTTTAAATGCTTTTCATAAAACATTCCACTGAAAATAAGCATATATGTAAATGTATGTGTGTGTATATAAATATATATATATATATTTTTATATTTTTTTAACAAAAAGTATTTAGTGTAAACTGAAACATACTTTGAAACACCAACTTTTCCAAATGTTTTTGTTCTAGAAACTTCTGGTCTAATACAAGCTCTGTCTTTTCTTTGTTCCGGTTGTCGTATCCAGTCATCCCAGTATCTAAATTACATTACATATAAACAAACAGAAAATATAGTCAATTAAAAGTGAATGTTGTATATATATATATATGTGTGTGTATATATATATATATATATGTGTGTGTGTGTATATATATATATATATATATATATATATATACACACATACACACACTTTTTGATTTTTTTTCTGACACTTGTAAAATAAAAAATGTATCAATATATGAACTTTTTTAAGTTTTAATTAGAACTACCACAATTTCTCATCTAATATTTGTTGTGGCAAGTACATGTTTAAGAGTGTTTTAATTTTTTAAAAAACAACTTACGCTTTTGGCCACTTAACAGCAAGTTCAGACCAAACTTCTTTAGTCAACATCCAACCTAGACCGGGAAAAAAGTCTGTACGGTAGAGTTGTTCTGCACCATTTTCATTTACAAGGTCTACTTTTCCATTATCATTCCATGCAGATACACACCATAGGCTTGAATCTCTTTGTAAGAGTGAGTATGTTCCAAGAAAATATTCATAAAAATCAGGTGCAACATCTAAATCATCTGAAATAAAGATTTACATTAAGAAAACTTTTAATATATCACAGTTTTATTATGGAAATAATATATAGATATTTTTAATAACATGAAATAAAAAAAATGTCACTTTTCAAAAGGCATTTACCTTCAACAATAATCACAGCATCAAAATTATATTTGAAAAATGTTTGATTTAACGCCCAGCCATAATGTCTGGCTATCTTGAAGTATCCTTTAAATTTCTTTTCTTTTGGTGGCACTTGAATATCTGACAAATCTGGCTGTTGTATAAGTGATACTTGATCACCATAGCTTTCAATTACCTCTTTTGTAGCTTCATCTCCACAATCCTAATTTTTATAAAATAATAAATAATACATTTAAAACATATGCTATATTATAATAATGGTTTCCAACATTACTATTAAATTGTATTTGTTTAAAATTTAATTTCAGTTTTTTATAACATGTATTAGATGCATTTAATTTATAATTAATAAAAATGCATTAAAAAAATCTTTATAAATGTTAAAAAGTTACAGAAAAAATTTCAAATCAATGTGGTGTTTTATTGAGTATTAAGTATTTAAATTTATATAATTTTAGTTACATGTACAATAAATAAATTCCATTAATTAAAATTTATAAAGTAGTAATATTGAATTATAAATTTTATAAAAAAAATTGTAAAAATAACTAACTGAAAGTACCTGACTGACAATAATAGGAAACTGGTTTTCGTTCGGTCTATATTTTATTAGTTGATCAATACAACGACGTACACCGACTCTATTACAAGCGAATACTAATACTGGTAATAATGTTCCGTTTTTGAATTTGTTTTTCAATTTTAAAATTTTATCTTCTGAACTAGTTTCAGATTTAACAGCCACATTAAAACTCTCTTTTTTAGTATCGAGTGCTTCTTGAAGGTCTCTCAAAAGGTCACTATTTAATTCAAACTGCAATCTTATATCAGATTCCAACTTGCCCAGTTTTGATTGTAAAGTGACAAAGTCATCCTTCTCTCTATTTACATCGTGTTCATTTGAAAGTCGATTATTATACGAATGCGGTTTACTCAGAAACAAGAAATATGTAACAATACCCCACACTAATAAAATTCCAAATATGAAAAATGATTTGTGTAATCGTTTTATACGCATATTATAAACTGAATAACAATTGATTTTCTGGAATTGTGTTACTCCCTCATAATGTAATGGTTTGGAATGGAGTTGAGTTTGTATTTGTTTTTCATTTTCTGAAATTTAATATTATTAAAAATTAAAAATCATTATTAAGATTATAGAGATAATTGCTTATAAAAATATTACAACAGTGAAACAAAATGAGTTCATTGATAAACACATGTTAAATATTGTTTTGCAAATAATATAATTTTCTTTACTGTACTATTTAAGTAGTGTTTAACGATGTATTGAAGTCAATGACACTTTTTTGTATTACTTGTATAATTTATAACAATCCGTAACCTCAAAATTAATTTTAAATGTACCCAAATAAATATTGTACTTACAACTTCAAAATAAACAAAAAAATATAGTTAATAAATACACACAGGCCTGCTGCCTCAACAATTGTTACATTTTTTTTTTAATCATTGAGACGTGGAAGCACACATTTATTAAACATTGAATATACTAATGCCATCTGTGAATGCACTGTATATTATTAATCAATGCACATTTGCCCCCAGATGCAGTAATTTTTTTCGAATATTTACTTTTTTTTATAACTTTTTGAATACGAAGTGAAAATAAATATTCAACGATTAATTTCTTCTACACGAAACTTGCTTATAATCATTTATTTTTAAAACACAAGATCGATTAGATAATAATTATTTACTTAATTGAATTTATTATTGTACTTCCATAATAGTATGAATACTTTATTACCTTTTTCTAATTATAACTCATGAAATACCGATTACAATCAATGAAACGAACATATCGTTTATTTTCCTGTTATATACTAATGAATAATACCACAACATAATACAAGAACTTTGGAAAGTTATTTTTAAAATTATCCGTGTGATAACTCAGTTAAAAAATATCACTAGTATGTATATCAATCAGCGATGAAAAGAATCATTGAAATCATTGTGCATTTTTATTCAGTACAATTTAATGATTTGTTTACGAAATTCATTTAGTGTAATTATTATGTTCACGCAAAAACAATATACAACATTCATCATAATTTTTATATTAATAAATTTATTATATATATAATGAAGACCATTAATGTACAAGAGAAGTTATTAATTGGAGACCCAAATAAATAAACATGTCTAAGAAAAGACCCTTACGTGGATGAAACAGAAGCACAAGAAAATACATTAAAGTAGAATGGAAGAGAAAGGTATTAGATCATTCAAAGTATAAGTTTCAGAAGAAGCTTTCCACCAGCATTGGATAGAAAATCTGATGATAATATGTATACACTCACACACATACACACATCAAAGTTACTACTTTTATAGCAAAAGTGAGAATGTTAAAATAGAAATGAATTAATTATACAGCAAGAAAAGAAGACTGCCAATGGAAAGGAGAAATTACTGATTGGGAACACAAATATAAAAAGGCCCAAGAATAAATCTATGAATATATGGAATAGAGAGAACATAAGAACATATGTCGAAGTGAAATAAATTAAAGTTGGATCGCTCAAAGTAAAAAGTTTTGGGAGAAACCTTTATCCAGTAGTGCATAGAAAGGGCTAATTATGATGATGATATACAATAAATAAATAAATAAATATATATATATATATATATATATATATATATATATATATATAACGGAAAAAAATGCATACCTGAGCGAATTAAATAACTAAATTATATAACAGAAATAATGGGAATCAATCAAATGAATGAAATTGAAATGCTAATACTGCATTTGAGAAGTACATGTTCAATTTAAATACCGGTATGTTCTTAAAAAAAGAAAGAAGTTATTCATATTTTCTCACATTTTTAATTGCTAAAAATTAAACATTTAAACATTTTTTTTAATTGTTGTTTTATTTTTGAAATTCTCTAATTAATTATTCCAATAATTACAACCGTTTAATACTACCCAGACACCTTAATTGTGGTGGTTATTTTTGGTTAATTAATATTTTTTGTATTACTTATATTTCATTAGATTCTTAGTATCTTCATTAATAGTGTAAAATAACTATCGAAGTTTTCAATCAATCTTTTTATATTTAAATATAATCTTATTTTTGAGAATAATTCGCTTAACTTAACCATTCTTAGCATAATTTTAATTTATATATATATATATATATATATATATATATATATATATATATATATATATATATATATAAAGTGTTTAGATTTTATTAAAGTCGGAATTACAAATGCTCACCTATTTTTTTTAATTTCATAGCATTATAATCCCTCAATATGAAATTCATATACAATGACAGAAAATATTTGTTGGATTATAAATAATAAATGATATTATTGAACATTCAATCAAATTGATGGATATCTTCATTCAATAAATCATATATAATTAACTACAAGAACAGTCTATTTATGGTTATGTCTAAGAGTATAAGTTATTATGTCTGAAAATAAAAAAATATATTAAAATAGAGTTTTATATTATTTTCATAATTAGTATATAATTTTTTCATTTCCGCTACCTTTAATCACAAAAAATAGCTTAAATTTCATAATTCATTTGATACATATTGTTCAGAATAATTTTTTTATCCAACACTAAAAGTTAACGAAATTGTATAGATTTTATCAAAATTTAGATTTTACCAAAACGATACATTTTTAACGAAAGGTTTTTAAATATTATTTTGTTAATAAACAATACCATTCATTTATTACGTAAGGAATTTTCGATTTTTTAAAAATAAAAACTATAATTGATGTTAATTAATAAAACATTTTTTGTGAGAAAAAGAATATTAAAAGTATATTATCTAATACGACTTTAATAATCCAAAAAATCGTATATTACAAGATTGAAAATATTAATTAATTTTTAGTGCAAAGCACTATAGAGCTAAATGCGTACTAAAGACGACTTGCAGCCTTCGATAACTATTGCTATAGACAAAATATTTAAATACTTACTATGTTCTTGATTCAAGTTAACTGTATAATGCAAAAATGAGTCATATTTTGATTGTTCATTATGTAAAATGATAAATTAGATAAAATGTTTGTTTTTTAAGATATTTATTTAAATGCATTAATAGTGCAAACATGAACATTGTGAAATAAATTCATATTAATGTATGAATATAAGAAATTTAAAAATGGAACATTAAACTTATGAGTTTAATATCATTCAATATTATTTATATATCTTATCAATACTAAAACAACTCCAAAAAAATAAGCACATGTACGTATGCAAACACTAAATTTTTGTTTTCGTCAAGAGCATGACCTGAAGAAATTCTTTAAACACTTAAATGTATCGATAGTTCATAGATAATATTTAGCTGGTCATATATGCATATACCTCAACAGCACTCAAAAGATTAAAAATGTTTATATGAAATTTAAAGTCAATTGATTTAACATATTTTTAACATTGTTACTTTCCATTTTGATACTATAGTGAATTTACTTTAATACAAAAAATACCCAGCTCGACGTCACAAGATTTCATAAAAATATTCAATAATCATTTAGTATGTTAAATGTTGAGTATACTAAATTTTATAGTACATAATTATGGAAATTCGTATCAATGAATAAAATGAACAATCAATAATAATTGAATATTTATAAAATCTCATGGTATACAGACAAAGGATTCATTTGTATTAAATATTTACAAGAATTTAATCGTGTTTTAAGATTTCATGCTTACCTACCTGAAATATAATTTTGAGAAGTTTATTACAATTTTTATAATATGATTTTTTTATATCACTTTCAATATATATTACATCTGAGTTATATAATAAACATTTTATAAGTATTTTAATATATTTTGATTTGAGTATTTTTTGTAGTTGTCGAATTTTTTTATTGCTTCTTTCTTTCGAATATCTGCAATACTGCTAAGACATTTGTCCGTTTTTTGAGACATGTCGAAAGAAATTCTCTTATTTTTTAAATACATTATTTGCATCACTGCTAAATTACTACTGCGTTCATTTTTAAATATACTTGTAGAAATATTTGTTATGATTTCAGTAAATAAAATCGCTGGAATATATTTTGAGCCCTATGGACTAAACAATGTATTTTGAATTTTATTTGCTATTTTGATGAAAATATCCTGAGCATTGCTCCAATAATTCATTAATAGATATTCCTAGATAGATCAAATAACTTTAATTCATTTTAAATTCATTTAATTTTTGACGAATACGTTTTTATGTCATCGTTTAATAACTAATAACACATTTATTTTTATGTGAGTGAAAAATACTAAATTCATTTTTAAAATTTAAATTTATATTTATACAATTTACAAAATTGCTAGCATGAGATATTAAAGAATTAACACATTTTTTTACTTAATATCACAATGATTATATTGTTTATAAAAAAATAATTTTAATAATAAGAAACTGTTTTATTTTATTTATTTATATTTTTTTTATAAAATTTTAGTATTATCCGCAAATAACCTTGATGAATATACTTGTTTTTTCAATAAAATGTAGTGAAAGGCGAAGGATAAATAAGTTGTTTACTGAGTAAAATATTTACTTGTGTATACGTTATTCAGATAGAAAAGTAGTAGTTGTAAAATAACATATAGACAGATGTATTTAGTTATTTTTAATTTTTGTACAGATGCCAATTTATATTTTATCAAGATGATAATATTAATGAAGTAGTACTGAAGTAGATATAAGTATACCTCGTAACGTTTAGCTCTTAAGTCTAATCAACAAAAACGTTAAATTTGTAAAATATTCTTTTGAATAAAATTAATTGTCAAGAGCATATTTTCGTTATTTAATTTTTTTGTTACAAATTACAGTAAACTGAATATGTAAATTAAGTCAAATATTATATTAACTAATGCATATTTTAATTTAAAATTTTATTACTGTCGTTCAAGATAAAAAATGCAAGTGTCTCACAGATTGACAGTTTTAAGTTAACTAGACAAATGAGCAACTAAAAGGCTCTTATATAGTTTTTGACTGTTTGTATTTGTCTTTTTTCCAGAAGTTACACTAAATAAATAAATAAATGGCATTTAAAAGAGTATTTTTTATTAAAAATATTTTTTCCTCTCCTTAAAAAATGACAATTTTTCATTTATATCATGTTTGAACTAAAGTTTCGATATATATATATATATATATATATATATATATATATATATATGTATGTATGTATGTATGTATATGGTCATAACGTGCTGTCAAATCATAAGCAAAAAAACATAAACTCATTATCAAGAATCAATGTCATACTTGTCAAATCTATTTAAAAAAAACCAACTACGACATTTTGTAAACATGAAAGAAAATCGATTATGAAATGTTATTAATAATTGGTATTTTTCTAAACGATGAAAATTCAGATCATTTGCATTAAGTAATGGTTTCAATTAAAAGCCAAAATAATGTATTGAAAATATAACAAGAAAATTATGAACAGTTTAATGAACAAGCTTTCAAAAATGAAAATTTAAAAAGTTTTAAATAACGAACATTTAAACAGCTGAATATAATGAAATTGTATAATTTATAAATGTATTTTTTAAAAAAGAATTAATACAATCTGTGTAATATTTCAAGAACTTTATGAAAATTATAGTAACATTTGTGATTTGATATTGTGAATAAAAAATGTTTTGAATAGTTTTAAAATATTACTAATCAAATTTTATATATATACGAGGGTCGTTTGATAAGTATGGTAAATTTATTAATTGTTTAATTTAATTAAATAATTAATTTAATTTAATTTTTCAATTTAGCATTTTTTACTTTTTTACCATTCTTATCAAACGACCCTCGTATATATATAAAGAGAGAGAGAAAAAGAGAGATTTCATTACTTAATAAATAAGTACATAGTTTATAAATTTTAATTGAGTATAAATTTGTTAGTTCTGTTAACTGATTTTATATCTCAAACAGTTACATTGGCGTATTTAGTTTTTTCTAGCATAATATTTTTAAATAAAATGATTGAATTTTTATTTATAACAATAAAATATTAAATATCCTTAAAATGAAATATAAAAAGCATAAAGATAGAAAGTATTTGGACGAAACGCTTCAATTTTTAAATCAAAAATCTTCAATGAAATTGATATAATGGATTAGATTATAATATATATTAAAATTAAACTTTTATTAATTTTACGATTTATTTATTCGAAAAATTATTGAAGATTAATAATATCTGTCAATTAACTACAAAACAGCTTCAAATCATCGGGTTAAATTATCTATTTATTTACAGATATATATATATATATATATATATATATATATATATATATATATATCTATATATATATGTGTGTGTGTGTGTGTGTGTGTGTGTGTATGTATGTATATGTAGGTTATAAATGTAGGTTGTTATTTTATATTTTAAAACTTCTATTAATATTTGTTTTCACTTTTAAATAGTGGTAAAAAGTTAATAATTTTCTATTAGATTTCGTATTATATTTTCTAAAATGAACTGAAATCGATTTTGTCATTCTGTACTTAATTATTAAAATAAAATAATAAATATGTTAATCGTTTCCGCAAAATTTAAAAAAATTATAGACTTAATATAAGTTATTATACTAATAAGCAAATGTGAAATTTGACCAGATAAATATTCATATCGAATTCTTCAGCACTGTTCCATTGCTCGACTGATTTTAACTTTCTAAAAGATCACAATTGAAACAAAGCGGTAAATAACATATGCACAAGATAGTCGTCGGCCTGCGAAAATAAGAATCGCTTTCTTCGAATGGTAAAACGTTCTATAAAGGTGTTCTCGAAGAATAAAAGTTTGATTAAACTCTTCATAAGTGTGTATTAAATATACATTTAAGACACTTGTTGTTTCAGCCAGTTTCGTATCAATTCTTTATTCACTTCTTATTTTGAATTCAACTGTCTCTTATTTCTTTACAACAGTAATGTCTAGGTTTACCTTGGAAGGTAAACGTCAGTTTTAAACACATGCTCTTTATAGTACAGTGTGTGACGCATTATTGTATTCAGAAAAGGATATAATTCACGAACATTTTTTTTGTGGTTTGTTAAAAATATGTATAGTGAAAATCGTGAATTGTTCAATAAAATCAATTCGATCAAAACTATTCAGTGTTAATTGAAAATACGTTTATGTACAAAATATGCTTTCATTTAGGTAAGTTTTCTTTAAGAATTTAATATTAAATACGCATTTAAATACATAAATATGTTAATATCGACAATGGTCATATTTTTATAAAAAAAAATTCTCTGATATTGATATTTACTTACGTTATTCTTTCAAATACGTTAATATAATATATATATATATATATATATATATATATATATATATATATATATATATATATAAAATATTAATACAATAAAAGAAAAAAATACTTTTATTAATTAATTTCTACAGTATTGTATTTTTATTATATTTACTTAGAAATGTTTGTTTAAAATATAAGATAACTACATTGGCATTTAATTGATTTAAATATGTTGTTTAAATGATTGTATCTGAATGAAATTTGCCTACAACTAGTTTTTATTAAAGAAGAATGTTATTCTTACATGATTGTAAAATTTGACAATTAGTAAATATCAACAAAAATACTTTTTTTCGTAAAAACATCTTTTTTATTTTATATTTTGCAATGGTATTCAAAAAAGATATATTTCAAAAACTAGACTGAACAAATTCAAATGTTTTTTATAGAAACTCCATTGAATTTCCAAATTAAAAAAATTCACATGAAACAAGTATTTGAAAGATAAAATGATATTATTAACAAAATATTTTTTTACTAAATAAATAAATATTTTTTCATATAACATTTGTGATATAATATTAATTCAACCACATCAAAAATTTAATTTTTTAAAAATGTCTAGAGAAATATTCCGAAAATGGCATTTTTCAGTAGAGTAATAGTAAAAGAAATAGAGTATAAAAAATAGAAACTAAATATTTTTATGTTTCCAATGTTCCAACAAAATCAGAAGATCTGGTTTATTTTTATAAATTTTATTAATAGTCTTCTAATTAATATAATATATAAGAAATCTTTATAAATTTAACTACAAAGTATTATATTAATTTTTTTAATTAAGATTTCAAAATAGGTTTTTATGTTGCTTATTGTTAATTAAAAACGATTATTATTAATTAATTAAATTCATAATTTTTGTATAATAATTACCTTAAGATATAAATAAAATTGATAGATAATCTTAAAATAAATTGTGATTTTCGGTGTAAAATTGCATCATAAAAATGACATCATTTCCATTTTAAAAATTTTACATAATTTGAGTATATTTGTAAATATCCTAATATAGCTTGTAATATTGCCATAGAGTATTAAAGGACTTCAAGTTATTTATATTTATGTAAAAAATTAAATTACCGTTATAAAATATGCGTTTTTTCATCAAGTGTCCAAACAGTTATATTTTAATAAATATATACATTTATTAAGTCTTATGAAAACGGAAAATTACAAGAATCAGCGGTTCGTATCGCACCACAATTTACATCAGAATTACGAAAATGACTGAAATGATATTAAAATTTATCTTTTATGGTTTATCAAGATTTTTTTACACACTTGTAATTATAATCATTTAAAAAATATAACTCGATAGGTTTAAAAGCACGTGTATATATCAAATTTAACATATAGATAACACAAAAAGTTTTATTTACAGGATATAGATACATGTGTTGAAATATGTTAATTAATTATTTTCATTCAATGTTAATTTTTTATAATCAGATAATGATTTGGATTAAAATCATTGTTTTTAATACATATTAAATAATTGCTTGTAATAAAAATCAATGTACCGTATTTTTATTACTTTTATTTGAGAATCATTTTTAATATTTTCTTTATATATATTTATATATATATATATATATATATATATATATATATATATATATATATAAAAAAATATTTTCTTTCTATCTTTTGCGATATTTTGGAAATTACAAAATTTAATTAAATATAAAAAAATATTTATATGGAATATGATTTAAAATTACAAAATTCCAACATTGATAATTTTATTTTCTTAAGTAATTTTATGATTATTAAGTACTTTATTAAGTATTGATTATGTTTACATTTATACTAAATGATTTAAGACGCTTTTTGTTCTTAATACGTTATCATTAAATATTGTTGTACATGGTAGTTTGTTGGTAAAAACATTCAAAATATATTTATTTCAATACAAATTTATTATTTCAAATAATCTGATAACTTTTAAATTATGGAATTGTTTTTATGAAATCGTTAAAAAATTATAAATACACTTATTAAATTCATTGGGTTGGATAAAGCTGATCCTGTTATCAATATAAGTTGATAACATAACTCCTAATTTTGCTAAATACAGTAAGAACATTAATATATTCTTACATAACAAACGTCTTTAATTTTTATGATAAAAATTTAGATAGTTTAAAAATAAAATAGTTATACAACACACATGTGGATCTTCTGTATTTTATTTATTATAATTGATATTTAGTAGAAAATGATTAGATATTAGATATTATATTTAATAAATTTGTAAATAGTGCATGGAATGATTCACAAGAAACATTTTGAAAATATATAATAAATTTCGAATAACTTATCATTTCCTCTAATTTATTTATAAGCTACTAAAAAAAATATGTATATTTTTTAAAATATTTCAAATATACTGTAGGCCAGTAAATGGATACAAATGAAATGAATAATTATATAAAATACTACTTTCTTTAATTATGTAAATGATTAAAAAAATCATTCAAAAATCGCATGAAAACTAGCCTAGAAAGTTTCTAATTATCGATATCCTTTCACACTTTATTATAATGATTATTTTATTATTTATATAATTGATAAAAAACCGTTATAAAAAAGGACTATTCATAGAAGGTGAGTAATATCTGGTGAGTGTTATACACCTACATTTACCATTTTACCGTTGATTATACAAAATTATATAAGGTTATATGTCGTTTTATAAATTTCCATTTTAAAGATCAGAGTCAATATAGAATTTATAAATAAAATAACTATTTACACCTTCATTTTACTCCTACATATCGAAACAAGGGTTACATATATGTCATATATATCATATATATATATATATATATATATATATATATATATATATATATATATATATATATATATATATATATATATATATATATATATATATATATATATATATATATATATATATATATATATATATATATATATATATATATATATATATATACATATATACCCCAAATAATATTGAAAGATTTAAACACATTTACTTGCTTATTGTCATTCATTATTCTTTACTATCTTTCAGTTTCATTTGGACCACCCTATATATATATATATATATCAATCGATAAAAAACTGTAATGATAACAGTCAAACATTTTGAAATTTTGTAAAATTTACTATTTTCACATTATTTTATTTGAATATAATTTAATTTTAAATTAAATTTCAAAATATCAAATTTGGGGTTCTTATGAACAATGAGAATCGATATGATAAATTATGCTTTTCAAAATATTTTAGTATTTTTGTATATAAACTGACTTGATGAAAAGATTAAAATTGTAGCTTGAAACCACGAAAATATACTGGAATTTAACCCTGTATAAATATTAAAAAAAAAAATGGTGCGATGATTCTTGTCAAATGAACTCATCAAATAAAAAAAGAAAAAGAATTATAGATAAATAGAAAATATGACTTATTAACATAATTAGCTATTAATAATTTAGGTTTTAAGTAATAGCTTAATTTTTAATTCTATATAATTGAAAAAGTTTACACTTACATATAGTTTCTCTCTCTCTCTCTCTCTCTCTCTCTCTCTATATATATATATATATATATATATATATATATATAACATTTAATTAAATTATCTTTATTACCTGATATTACTTTTATAAAATAACAAAAAACGGTCTAGCAGAGCGTGGTTTCGATCCACGGACCTCTGGGTTATGGGCCCAGCACGCTTCCACTGCGCCACTCTGCTGTATGTGAGCTTTTCTTTGCTAAAATAAAAACCATAATTATAGAAATATATTATAGATGCCAAATAAGTGAAAATACTGTTTTACAAATATATTTATATGATTTGCAAAATAGCTTTACTATATTAGTATCATAGAAATGTATTTTCTCCTATTTAACAATGTTAATCAAAATACTAAAATGACTTTATAAAAAAAATCCTTTTATAAAAATTAATCACTCATTCAAAATCACAAAGTTTTAATAAAATTTTCAATATTCACTTACTGAATTTATTCGTTAGTACACATAACTATCTATGACTACACCATCATCTATTTATTTATCAATAAATTATATATATATATATATATATATATATATATATATATATATATATATATAAATATATATGTAATATTATTAATTTAATATATTTTGTCATTATGAATTATGAAATATTATATTCATTTATTTTCTATGTCGGCATTGTCAATATACAATAGTTTACACATAAATACAATTCAGTGCTTTTATAAAACATACAAATAAATTATTAAATATCGCATTTCGATAATTGACTATTATAAAAAATAATGTAAAGAAGAGTATTGTTTTACAATGAATTGTAATTTTTAACAATCACTTTTAACCTAGATTTTATAAATTTCTTGTGTCATAATAGACTACCAAAAATATCGATGGGTTATTAATAGATCAATTTTAAATATTAAATATATATATATATATATATATATATATATATATATATATATATATATATATATATATATATATATATATATATATATATATATATATATATATATATATATATATATATATATATATATATATATATATATATATATATATATATGCATTCATTGAGGCTTTCGTCCAGTAGTGGATTGATATGAGCTTAATGATGTGATATATATATATATATATATATATATATATATATATATATATATATATATATATAAATGATAAATGCAAAAATATTTTTCTTTACAAATAATGCTATAAAGGAAACTTAATAATGATTATACATCACACAGTAATTAGACAAAATCTTAATATGGAAAAGAAAGATACTGTTAATATGTTTAATTTTTGAACACAAAATCTGAATTTTTTTTCGAAATACAATATTTATATAAATTTTTGTTATTATAATATTTCTAATAAAAATTAATTGAACAACTCTATCAATTGCTATACAACCACACTTCTTAATTGAATTAATATCATTGAATGGATTTAATGCAATTAATTAATTTATGTGATTTTGAGAAAACAAATAATCATGAATCAAGGGATTTTAATTTTGATTAATTATATTCAATGTGTTATAAAAAAAAAACATTAAAGTTTGCTACTTCAGAGAATTTTATCAAATTTCATTGAAATAACTTTTTATTTTTAATACAAACAGACTTAATTGACTAATACAAATAAAACAATTATTTACAAATATTTTTATGTCAAGAAATGAAGAACCTATTAATTCGATTTTGATTAAAATTAGCTATAATAAATGTCTTAGAAATGAACATAAAAATATAAAAATTCAAGTATATCAGTGAGATTTTGTTCAGTTAAAATATCTTATAAGGAATACAAAAAAAAAAAACGATAGCAGAGCATGGTTTCGATCCACGGACCTCTGGGTTATGGGCCCAGCACGCTTCCACTGCGCCACTCTGCTACGAAATTCGCTCTTTAATTTACAAAATAAGTAATATGAAAATATTTGTTATCATCAAATTTTTTGATAATATTTAAAAAAGGTTATTTTTGTGTTAATATTATTTAATAATATAATTATACTTGACAATTTCATTTATATATATATATATACATATATATATATATATATATATATATATATATATACACACATGGTATTTTTAAAAACGTTTAAGCGTAATAGAAAATTACATTGAAATCAATTTAAATTTCTATCACGCTTAAAAAATCACTATACATACATATACATATATGATCTAAAAATGCTTTTTTTAGGAAATATGTCATATGAAACTATTATTCTTAATTCTTATTATTAAGAATTTGAAATCCCTTACAATATGTATAGAATGAATAAATATAAAACAAGTTTTTAATTCTAATTTAGTATTGATAAAAATACAAACAATCAAAGCATGTTTTTCATTCACGGATCTCAAGTTTGTGAGCCTTGCACGCTTCCAGTGCGCTACTTTACTATTGCAAATACATTTTCGCCAAAATAATAAATGTATAAATATAGAAGTACATACTAATTTCCAAATGTAGACGAATTAAAATAAATCATTGTACCGTGTAACAAACATTTTCATGTAACTTACAAAATAAAAAATGCATAATATTATCAAGAAAGTGCATTTTTTTCTTACCCCAAATTTATCAATAATTAAGGTTATTAACCACAATAATGATTTGATACTACGATTAATCCATTTGTATATAAATAAATCACTCATTTCATCAAGAAAACATTTTATTAACTTCTTTATTAGAGATTTCGTTCATTTATTTGATAACATGCATTTCACTGGGCATGCCACCATCGTCAGAGTACTATATTATTAACTTCAAATATATAATCTATAATTTTCAATAATCTCATTCACTATAATATGGTCTTTTTCTATAACAATTTGATCACAACACGATATTTGTATTCATTTACTTTATTTATAATAATTCATAGTTAAAAAATATTTTTTTTTAATGTTTCCGTTAGAAGTTCCAAATTATAAATATATTTTCTTAATAATATTTATAAATATTTGACAATTACATCTTATTTTTACATTTGGAGTTAATTGCTAATAAATCAAAACTGAATTAAAATTTATACGACAGCAGAGCGTGGTTTTGATCCACGAACCTCCGGGACATGAGCCCAGCGCGCTTCCATTTGCGCCACTCTGCTTAATGACGTCAAAATAAAATTTTGGATTTATTTGCATTAGGCCATTAAAGGCAGAAAAGTCAAAATGACTAAGCCAAAATATTAGAGTAACATTTTATATCTTGTTAAATAGTAAGTGCATATTACATTGCTCTAAAAATAGGAAGAGAGTGATTATCCCGAAAGATATTAAATAAAGGATGATAGCAATAAGAATTCCTAAATGTATAAATGTATTTAACCGATATACTCAAAAAATAAAATTTAAAAATGTAATCAAAATGAATATAACTATGTTAAAAAGATATGAAGTAGTGAATATTTTCATATAATTAACTTTTGCAAATTGTCAATTTCTATGCCAAATCATTTATATAACTGAATTTAATAATAATGATCAATTATTATTATGATATTACATTTTGCTAATATATTTAAAGAAGCAAATCGATTTTATAGCCAAGATATTAATTTCAGGACAAATTTTATCATAATTGACATTTGGCATATTTGTAAATACACAATATGATTTTAAAAAAGATTCTAATACTGTATAAAAAATATACTTTTTCATAAACTTATAACTTTTATTGAAGGAGTTTTTAGTATCATTTAGATTTCTTAAGAGATTTTCTCAGAAGAATCAATTTTGATTGCAGTTTGTTATTAAAAAAAGTATATTATATTATCACTTGAAATATAGGACTGAATTTTTTTAAAAAATATTTATACATTGCTACAATTATTAATCATATTTATTAATATTTGATAATTAAATCTTATTTTTATATTTGCAGTTAATTGCAAATAAATCATAATGTAATTAAAAAAATGTATACAATAGCAGAGCGTGGTTTCGATCCACGAACCTCCGGGTTAACAGCCCAGTGCGCTTCCATTTGCGCCACTCTGCTTAATGACGTCAACATAAAATTTTGGATTTATTTGCAAAAGGCTATTAAAGGCAGAAAAGTCAAAATGGCTAAGCCAAAATATTAGAGTAGCATTTTATATCTTGTTAAATAGTAAGTGCATATTACATTGCTCTAAAAATAGGAAGAGAGTGATTATCCCGAAAGATATTAAATAAAGGAAGATAGCAATAAGAATCTTCAATGTATAAATGTACTTAACTGATATACTCAAAAAATAAAATTTAAAAATGTAATCAAAATGAATATAACTATGTTAAAAAGATATGAAGTAGTGAATATTTTCATATAATTAACTTTTGCAAATTGTCAATTTCTATGCCAAATCATTTATATAACTGAATTTAATAATAATGATCAATTATTATTATGATATTAAATTTTGCTAATATGTTTAAAGAAGCAAATCGATTTTATAGCCAAGATATTAATTTCAGGACCAATTTTATCATAATTAACATTTTGGCATATTTGTAAATACACAATATGATTTTAAAAAAGATTCTAATACTGTATAAAAAATATACTTTTTCATAAACTTATAATTTTTATTGAAGGAGTTTGTAGTATCATTTAGATTTCTTAAGAGATTTTCTTAGAAGAATCAATTTTGATTGCAGTTTGTTATTAAAAAAAGTATATTATATTATCACTTGAAATATAGGACTGAATTTTTTTAAAAAATATTTATACAGTGCTACAATTATTAATCATATTTATTAATATTTGATAATTAAATCTTATTTTTATATTTGCAGTTAATTGCAAATAAATCATAATGTAATTAAAAAAATGTATACAATAGCAGAGCGTGGTTTCGATCCACGAACCTCCGGGTTAACAGCCCAGTGCGCTACCATTTGCGCCACTCTGCTTAACGACACCAACATAAAATTTTGGATTTATTTGCAAAAGGCTATTAAAGGCAGAAAAGTCAAAATGACTAAGCCAAAATATTAGAGTAACATTTTATATCTTGTTAAATAGTAAGTGCATATTACATTGCTCTAAAAATAGGAATAGAGTGATTATCCCGAAAGATATTAAATAAAGGAAGATAGCAATAAGAATTCTTAAATGTACAAATGTACTTAACTGATATACTCAAAAAATAAAATTTAAAAATGTAATCAAAATGAATATAACTATGTTAAAAAGATATGAAGTAGTGAATATTTTCATATAATTAACTTTTGCAAATTGTCAATTTCTATGCCAAATCATTTATATAACTGAATTTAATAATAATGATCAATTATTATTATGATATTAAATTTTGCTAATATATTTAAAGAAGCAAATCGATTTTATAGCCAAGATATTAATTTCAGGACCAATTTTATCATAATTGACATTTTGGCATATTTGTAAATACACAATATGATTTTAAAAAAGATTCTAATACTGTATAAAAATATACTTTTTCATAAACTTATAATTTTTATTGAAGGAGTTTGTAGTATCATTTAGATTTCTTAAGAGCTTTTCTCAGAAGAAGCAATTTTGATTGCAGTTTGTTATTAAAAAAAGTATATTATATTATCACTTGAAATATAGTACTGAATTTTTTTAAAAAATATTTATACAGTGCTACTTTTATTAATCATATTTATTAATATTTGATAATTAAATCTTATTTTTATATTTGCAGTTAATTGCAAATAAATCATAATATAATTAAAATGTATAAAATAGCAGAGCGTGGTTTCGATCCACGAACCTCCGGGATGCCATCCCAGTGCGCTTCCATTTGCGCCACTCTGCCTAATGACGTCAAAATAAAATTTTGGATTTATTTGCAAAAGGCCATTAAAGGCAGAAAAGTCGAAATGACTAAGCCAAAATATTAGAGTAACATTTTATATCTTGTTAAATAGTAAGGAGAAGCAATTTTGTTATAGAAGAAGCAATTTTGATTACAGTTTGTTATTAAAAAAAGTATATTATATTATATTATCACTTGAAATATAGTACTGAATTTTTTAAAAAAATATTTATACAGTGCTACTTTTATTAATATTTGTAGGCCACTGGCAATTTTGAGATTTATTCTATTAAATATTATCATAAATATTTACTTATAGAAAATCATATAATTTTTATAATTATTTCAATTATTCAGTATATTTTATTATAATTGCAATTCATTAATTTCGTTAATAATTTTTTAGTAAATATACTTTCAATAGAAGATTATTTAAAATAATCTTAGTAAAGAATTTAATTTATCTATCCAATATCAATTATTAGATTGATTATGAATAATAAAAATATAATCATGTATTACATACATCATTTTAAAAATACATTTTTGTGGCCTTTGACGTTACATCAGATTATTATTATATATTTTTTTCGATAACTAAAACTCGGAACGCTTGACAATACATAGATAATTTGTAATAAAAAATAATTCTATATTTCCGGTGTAATTATAAAAAAAATTAACAGAGCATGGTTTCAATCCACGGACCTCTGGTTATCGCCCCAGCACATTTCCAATGCGCCATTTTGCTAGTTAATTCTATGATATTTACTTTAACATAATTAATTTTTCATTGTTTTTATATATTTTCCATTTATATATATATATATATATATATATATATATATATATATATATATATATATATATAAGTACTTAAATTAAATTATATCAGCTGAGATTTTAATGTGACTTTTTGTGAGATAACGGGTACTATTTTCATAGTACACTTAACTGTATCATCAAATGCTCGAAAAAAATGTTATAAAAAAGACGATAAAACTTGTTGAACATAAAAAGCCTTGATCAAACCACTAATAAGAGACAGAAAAGTGCTTCTATGTTTTATATGTTTCTTGGTCATAACCTTGGGAACAAGTCTTCAGGGCAGTGATAAGATTGCCAAGTAAAAGTGATTTTATGTCGGTGTTTATTATATACTGAAAATAATGACCGAAAGAAAGTGAAATTAAAGATTTCAATTATATTGTAAACATCTTATTAATGTTTATTAATTTTTTTCTATCAAATTATAAATTATTAATTCTTATGTATTTTTTAAGAAAAAAAATAATGCAGTGTTAATTTTAATTTTTATGTTAAGAATGTTTGTACTCGTACTATGTTTAATAAAATTATAGGCTATATATATATATATATATATATATATATATATATATATATAATTTAAACAGAATTTAATATAATAATTATTGTAGTTTAAATTCGAGAAGTGCTAATTAATAAAATAATAACAATTGATTTTGTTGATAATACCATGATTTTGAGCATGTTTCTTCATTTTGTGCATTCTATAAAGAGTTCTAGTAATGTAAAGATTTGTGTTTTAAATATACAATAATAAAACAAAATATATAATAATAATTAACTATGAAAACTATTAGAACGTTTATCTGTTGTATTAATTTATTTTTGAAAATGTGTACACCTATAACAAAAAATTGTAAAATCGATAAAATATTTTATCTGTCTAGTCAATGTTATCTGTTTTTTGCCAAATACCTCAATTTCTCAATAATATTGTGCTCAATTTTAATCGGATTTTATTATTTCAAAATAATTTGAAATGAATGAAAAAGATGCATCAATACTAAATTCGAATACGACTGTTGATATATTGACTAATAACATTTGATACCATTAGCATATCTGTGATAGGAATATTAATGAAACTTTT
>CP092092.1:28505755-28568255 GCA_029203775.1 Neoneuromus ignobilis | reverse complement strand
TATGTAGTCAGAACTAAATAAATAAAACTGATTGATGAAAATGTTTTTCAGAACAGTTTATTGGATTTCAAATGTTTGTTGTATTCATATATATTTTACCTATTGGCTTTTTAAGGGGTTATACGCACTTGCGAGGCGCAAAAACGACGTTTTTTTAGGAATTTTTTTTAGAAACAGTATTTATTTTGCAATTACAAATTATGGTTATTTGAATAAATCCTACTTTCAAGAATAAAATAACATGTCGATCATAAAAAAATATTGAAGTGCACCGCTCCTGCAGACGATGTCCCGAACGACCTCCAAAAAAAGGCGCTTGGCGGTGATCTCCATATCGGCGGTTTGGATTATTTGAAATCAAAAAATATGGTCAATTCTTTTAAAGGATAGATTAATGCAGGTATTGAACGAAGAAATAATAAAAATTTTCATTTTTGACAAAATGGCGTCTACTTGAAAAAAATTTTTCGTTTTTTACTAAAATTTTCGCTCCAAATTGTTTAAAAAAAATAGTAATAATTTTTGTAAACCTTATTCCTTCGTTCAATACCTGAGGAATATATTTGAGAAGATTGTGTGAAAATTTGAGACCGATCGGTTCAGCCATTTCTGAGATATCGAGATCACCGACTATGAAAACACCGTTTTGAGATAAACGCGTTTGAAGTTTCGGAAGTAGTTTACACATAGTTAAATTTTTTTTACAAATTCAGGTGTATGTCCGAAAATATTTATCGGATTTACTTCAAATTTTCAGAGAATATACTCAAATATATGTGCATTCCGAAAATGCAAAAAAATCGATTTTTTGAAATTTCTAACTGCGTATAACCCCTTAAGTGAAAGGCTTAATTTTAAATTAAGAAAATAAAATTATAAAAATTGAAATCCTAAGAGGTAAAAAACTGGACTCTTTTAATAGGATTCATTGCTTTAAATAGATGTATTTTGATTGTTGCTACATTGTGGGAATGATTTGTGAAAAATTTATCTGTTATTAATTTTAAATTATTTATTTTGAATACAAGGTTTTACATATCGTGTTAAAATAAATATTTGATTGACATTATATTATTAATAATAAAAAATGTAGAGCATAACAAATTGATTTAAAAGAGAATTACATAGAAGTAATGTTATGTAAATAAAATTGTTTTCTTTATGAATAGAATATTAAACAGCACTTCACACACATACACACACACACATGTATATATATATATATATATATATAATTATTATTATTAATAACATATGCACATGTTATTTTTCAAACAAGTGACCTATTACACGAATGCAACAAGTATTGTACATAAAAGAATCAAAACAATAAAATTCGAATTTCACCTAAACAGTAATAACGTACGGTTGCATCGAATAATTACATGTCACCGTTCATTGTCCATTTCCCCATTCGATAAAAATCTGCATAAAAATATTTTCACCGTTAGTACATTTTGTCATTGTGCTCTTCAATTGTCCATAATGCCGTTTTGCGGTACTTGTATAATTATATAGATATAACACATTTGTAAATAAAATGCGTGTAACGGTCATTGACATTAACTGAACTTAAAGCCCACATAAGCTCATGTTTATTATTTTTAGTACTTTCTTTATTGACCTACGTGTAAACAAAAACATGTTCGAAAACAACTTTATTTATATGGATGTACGTTGAAATTAATTATTTTTATAGGTAAATTATTAACACAGATTGTTATCAGTTTATTAAATGAACATTTATTTCAGATCATATTCAATGATCAAGGACATGGTTTTAATTATTACAATCACTTGAAATCTCTCCAATTCAATGCCTTGTATCCGTTATAAATCATACACAAACATTTTTATTTTTACAGACATAAATACACATTTATACATGTGTGTACATACACACACACACACACACACACACATATATATATATATAATTTGTTTTTCGCTGAGTCATTTATGAACTTTTACTATTTTTAATTACTTTTACAATTTTAAATTCGTTTTTTATTTTATTAAAATACATTAATATTAATTTATTTTCTTTAAAAAATAAGTATCAAAAGGAGCAAATAAATAATTAAAAAGGAAATATTTTCATATTATATATATTCATGCTTGTCTATTCAAAATTTGCTTAAATTGTTATTTGTACTATTATGATCTTTATGTCTGTTATGATAAATTTTGGCATTCGAGTCGAGCTCAAGTTGATTTTTGTTTATTGTGTATTTTATATGAGTAAGATTTAAATTATTATTAAAGTCGAAAACGAAATTTCAATTCAAGCAGCATAGACCAAATATAAGTAATAAAGAAAAACGTGTAGAATTGAAAGAATTCAATTAAGTTTTGTTTATTTATCACCTTTTCCAGATATTGTATTGTAGAAAATTATATATTTACATTACTGTAATTTTAAAATTAAAATGAATATTTAAATTAATACATTTCTAATGGATGGAGAAGTTTTAACATTCATAAATAAGTTGTTTTGTTGAAATGAATTAGTCGTGGAAAAAATAATAATATTTGTCTCAAATGAATAAGATTATTGCTTAGAATAAATTTTAAACAAAAAATAAAAATAACCATTACTTTGATTTCTTTTCTTTGAAAAAAGAAGCACGCAAAAATCTACTAATCTGTTATTATATACAAAACTTATAAAAAATAAGATTTGTAATAAAATTTTTTTTTGAAAATATAATTAAAATGTTATTAAGATTTATATTCTCACTATTTCAATAGTATATTATTTATTCACATGATTCTGTAATTGAATATTTAAGTATTATATATTTTAACAATTTATATAAAAATATGGTGTTTTATTAAATATGTATATATAAATACATATTTTTTTAAACAAAAATCGAGGACATGAGAAGATAAATGAAATATTTGTTAATTCATCAAACGACTTATTAATTAAATAAATTTTGTGAATATTTTTACAATGAACAAAATGACTATTTAATTGTATTTTAATTAAAATATTCCATGAATAAAATGAATGAAATTAAATAAAATGCATTTTATATTTGTACACAATTCCTTAAAACATTATTTACTTGCAGAATACGTAAAATTATAATTTGCAATCACATATTACATGTTTCTTTTATACAAAAGCAAGGAGAAATATTATTTCATTTTTTTCTTAAACATTATTTCTTTCACATTATTTGCCTCTTTCATTTTTATTTATTTTCAGATTTTGATAACAAGTTCTATATGAATAAAAATACTGATTTTTATAAATATTTTTTTTACGAAAAAGAATAAATGTATTATTTTTTTGATGTAATATATAACTCTTAATTATGATTGTAAATTTAGTAGTGAGATTTTCATTGACACGATCTAATGTTTTCTGTTCTTATTTTAACTTTAAGTATTTACTGAGGAGGCAATAATATACATTGAAGTAAAAAAAACATTTATAGCTCAAGTACCTCTATGAAATGATGAATTATATATATATATATATATATATATATATATATATATATATATATATATATATATATATATATATATAATGGGGTCGAACAATAATTTCGATTCTCTTTGTTTCCCATTTTTAATATTTTTACAGTTGTGCTTTTTCTTATCAATTCTCAATCTATGATTTGAAAATATTTGTTACATTGCTCTTATAATTTCGATGTAGAGACAAAATTATCGTTTAGAAATTTAGAGAATTTTTAAAACGTTTAATGGTACTTATTATATTTTTTATTATTATATATTGCGTAATTTTGATGTTATAATTTTAATTATTAATGATACTTATTGTGTAAGTAATTTTTAATTTACAGTAATTTTTTATAGAATTATCTATTTTTAAAAGTTTTTTTATATTTAAATATGACATTTTCTTTTTTCTTGTATATATATATATATATATATATGTCTATATATATATATATATATATATATATATATATATATATATATATATATATATATACAATATATAATAAAAGTACATATGATATGTAATATTTACTTAAAAAACTATCTGTGATAATAAGTAAGTAGATTTGTGTGGAAGTTTACAAAAATAATTTCCTGTATATAAACTTTTTTTCGAATTGAATTGATATGTCAAATGTTAGACTTTTAAATCTATGTAAATAGAAAATTTTACTTTAAAATTATTCCAAAAAATGTATCTAAATAATATTATATCGAAGACTTGAAAGTTTCCCTTTTTGTTTTCACTTCTTTTGATATTTGTATTGAAAATACTTTCATTTTTAAAAAATACTTTAGAAATTTCTCAATATAAAATGTTTAAAATTTGTCACTTTTTAGCTTTTATTTTTTTTAAATATATATATATATATATATATATATATATATATATATATATATATATATTAATATAAATGATATTTTTTTGGTTGAAATTAAGATTTAATTTCTGAAAAATAATAAATGGATAATTTTCATATTTAAATATTAAATATATATATATATATATATATATATATATATATATGTATGTATGTATATATATATGTATGTATATATATATATATATATATATATATATATATATATATATATAAGGGTCGTTTGATAATTATGTTAAATTTATTTATTTTTTAATGTAATTAATTAATTTAATTAAATTTTTCAATTTAGTTTTTCTTACTTTTTTACCATACTTATCAAACAACCTTCGTATATATATATATTAGGTTGGAAAATATCTCCCTTCCGCCTTCTGGTCTTTTGAATTTCGCGGCTATGTACAAAAAAAAAAAAAAAAAAAAAAAAAAAAAAAGGGAGAAGCGGAAGGAGATACTTATATATATATATATATATATATATATATATATATATATATATATATATAATTCTCATAATTTATTATTTTTTTATTCAAAAATATATTATTAATTTTAAATATTTTATTTTTATTACAGAACACAATGATTAAATCAGGATTTTTGATAATACTGCTGTTCACAATCGTGACAGCTATATATATTCCTCCAGGACCACGTTATCGATGCCCAAATGAAGTTTTATTGTTACATCCATGTGAATGTCTCGCTGATGGAGACGATGGAATTCGAGTCCGTTGCCAAAATGCTAATTTGGCTAGTATGAGTATTGGTTTAGCCAATCTTGCCACGTATGGAATGCCAATTGAAGAATTACATTTAGACAAATGCCATTTATGTAAGTACATATATATATATATATATATATATATATATATATATATATATATATATATATATATATATAATTTTAATAATTTATGAAGATTAGAACAACTTCTAAAGATTGTTTACTTATTTACTAATATCAAATATTTTTTAATATTTCAATAAACATTTGTATAAAATTAATTAGCAATTTTTCAATTATATTTTGATAAATTTTTAATAAAATATCTGCTAAAAACTATAAAAGGCTAGTTTTTACACGTTTAATAGTTGTCTAAATAACAAAATGTTTTGTTTATCATAAGCTCATTTTTTTAAAAAAAAAAATGTATTAATTGCTACTTATTTCAAATAATACATCATTTTTCAAATATTTTTCAACAAATTCAATTCACCTGTTTGTAATTTTGCTATTAATAATGTATGAAATTTATTTTTATGTAGAGGAAATCTTTCTAAATTAACTTTCTTTAATATCTATTCATAGTTTTTATGAAAATATCAACATCCGTTACATTTTGATATTTGTGTGTTCAAATTTAGATTATAGTGAAATTTTCTTTTATATACAAAAACAATAATTATCTTCTTGATAATAAACATCAAGATTTGAATATTTAAACAATTAAATTTTTGTAAAAGTCAATTTTATTTAATGTAATAAATCTCATGAACCCGGAATATAATTTATGATTCGTTAATTATTAGTTCATCACATTAATCACACGGCTATGATTTGAGATTTTTACATATACATATTTATATACATACACACACACACACATATATATATATATATATATATATATATATATATATATATAATTTTATCTTATATTGTGCATGTATATGAATAAAATTTAAATCTCACAGATAAAAATACAATAATAATTACTTCAGTAATAAAAAATAGTTAATTTTTTAATTAAAGATCTATGATTAAATAATTTAACTGTTAGACTGTGATGGTTTTTGATATGTCATTGTAATATATTGTGCAAGTAATAATAATTATTTGAGATTATATCTTTTTTGTATATTTAAAGCAGAGAGGCTTTTATGAATGCATACTTTAATTGTCTTTACGTACAAAATAATTATATTTCTCAAAGATTATATGTATGTATATACATATGTATACACATACGTTTATACATATATATATATATATATATATATATATATATATATATATATATATGGTATATGTGTAAGTAAATCAAAATAATGTCATATATAAATATTAAAATACATTAAGATAGAAATATTACAAAATATCATTATCTTTTATATAACTATCATCTTTTTAAATATATTTGAACTCTATAATTTTTTTTCTATATCCATAGAATAATTTTTCCCGTATTTTCAGAAAAAATGCACATATTGAAATTTCAATGACAATACTGTTTATATAACATTATTTTTAAACTGAATGTTTCTTAAATTTGCCTCTGTAATACCGTACTGTTGGAATAATCCGTTGTTGATATCTTAGTCTCCTCTATTTTTAATTTGTATCAAACTACAACCAGTATCGACAAGATGTGTCATCTTCACTCATTTGATTGATACTTGGATGTCAATCAACTACCTGATGATGACACACATAATCAAAACCGGTTATTCTTTGATACCAATCAAAAAAAGTGACCGTAATGTTTCAACAGAAAAATATTCTTGCTTGAATTGATTCAATATTTTCTTATAATATGTAAAATCATCAAACATTTATTTGATAAAAAACCTGTACATTATGTTCAACGAAATAAGAAAATTGAATTATTTTTTCAGATATAGTAATTTTAAAAACAATTATTAGTGATAAAATATTGCGGTATTGAAATCCGTTTATATATATATATATATATATATATATATGTATGTATAAACCGCAATGATAATTTTTAATTCTGATTAAAAATCGTTAATCTGTGCTATATAATTTTTTAAATATTGTTTATATTTAAATATAAATTAAAACGCAATAAGAGATAACAAATATATAAAAAATATAATAATATTTAAACAAAGAGTTTATGGACATTCTATTTTAAATATAAATTATTGTATAAAATCCCAGTACTTCTCATACTATAATCAAGAAATAAGACTGACAATCTATTGTAAGTAATAGTTAATTTAAATGAAAAATATGCGGAAACGTTAGGAAATAAAAGGCTTGGCTACTGTTTTTTTTTAAAAAAAAGTAATCTATCTATTAGATATATAATGTTATATATTTCAAACAAGATAATAATATAAAGGTATTGAAATCGGTCTAATTACAGTTATAAATATTTCAGAAGTCAATACAAATATATTATGGGTAATAAAATGATGCGAATAAATTTATGACATAAAAGAAGTATTGTTGTTTTGTGACTCCGTATTTTAGCAAGTTGTTTTAGATGAATTGTATTTGTGGATATAAAAAAATACATTCTTCTAAGCAATTCATTTTCCTCTAGACCTACATTCTTTTAATAAAAACCTTGAATCTGTTACAGATAAAATTAGTCATGCAGAAAAAACGTACTATCGTTTCATTATTTCGATTATTACATAGACAATTTACTTTCTCTTATATATATTGAATAGAATTTTATTTGAAATTATTAACTTAATATTTTTGTTCAATTTTAAATTGTGCTTTAAACGATCTTCTAATTGTTGAGCTTTTAATTTGTATATATTTGTACATCATTTTTTTTATCAGATTAACACTGCAGAAGAATAAATATACTCGTATATACTGAAATTTGATAATCTTGTGACTGAAAATTGCAATAAAAGTTTACATTCTCGTTGTATCTATTTTGTAGAGTTATTGATACTATCAAATGGTAATATTAAAGTTTTGTCATCAACATTCAATGGGGTAAAGGATTCCTAGTTCACGGTTCGTTCTCTTTACAAATATTAGATCTTTCTACAGCTATGTTGAATAAAAATATAATATAGTTTTCTTTTATAGACTGGCTGTTTTATGATGTTTTTTTGTTGATCAATTTTTCTACTCTATCTATGCATTATAAGTTTTATTACAATCTTTTGAATATTTATTGTATAATAATAACAATAATAATAACTCTGTTTAAGATAGTAAGTTCAGTGGCAGGAGTTTTAATTGTAAAACAACCTTTATATTAATATATTTCTCCTTCTTAATCTGATTTTTAAAAGCCTTAATTAAGGAAAAATATTTTGAAAATATTTAAATGTAGGTCTATGAAATGTTAGATTTTTTCTGATTTTAATATTCAGTATGTAATCATTTTTGTCATAGAAATAATAAAAAACGACCTTTTAATACTAATTAAAATATTCTCAGACTGTAACATATAAAAAAGTTAAACATGCAAGGTTGTGAACCTCCATCTACTTTCCACACTTTTCCATCCAAACTGTTCAAACATTTCATCAGAACTATTCATTTTGAAATTTCTATTTAGTAAGAAATAAGTAATTTTTAAATACAGTGCTTTAAGTATAGTACTTACTTCTTTCTAAATCCACTGCTAAATAAAAACCTCTTCCAAATTTCTTAGTTTTTACCATTCATTGTCTTCTTTAACAATTTTTTTATACAATCCCTAATATTTTCATCTGGTCTTATTTATTTCTACCTTAGACTCTTTACTTATTATAATTTTTATGATTTCTGTGTATATACAAATATATATATATATATATATATATATATATATATATATGTATGTATGTATGTATGTATGTATGCATCTCTATATGAATATAAAGATATTTATCTTTATTTATTTATATTACTTATATGAGTAAATATAATGTGAAATAATTAAATTTTCAGATTACTATCACATAACATAATTTAATATTTTATATAAATGTTAATATATAACAATGAGAAATAAAAAAACTACATATAATTCAAGTTATTACTTGCAAAATTTTAATTAAAACAGAAACAAAGAAAATTATGTTTAATTATTAAGATGTTTTTATACAAAGACATTTTTTATATATTGTAATTTTGATTCACAAAAAATGTTATGGTTTCTTAAAAATGTAACTTTTTGTTCCAATGACACATTTCATTATATTTTATACAAATGTTGAGATCGATAGATAAATTATGATTACTTATTATTATGCAAATGTGCTTACAATATTTTAATATCATTCTCTTTATTTATTTAAAATATTTGTGAAAAATAATTAAAATGTATTTAAATAAATACTAATAAAATATCATTATTTTTTTGGTACAAAATATTTAATTAAATTAAATAGAACACTTGAATGTAATATTGTTCAACATACATTACGACTTTCTATATACTTTTATATAACTTTCTATGACTTTTATTAAGAAATATATAATTATATATGTATATATAGACTTATTGTCATTTATTTGAGTTACTGCAGTATAATCAATGATGGATTGTTAAAACGTAATGAAAAACTCACAAAAGAATTAACTGTATAAAAAGCGGAATGATTACAGTTACATTAATAAAAAAGTGTCTACTATTTAAATTAAAACAGGGTAGTTTTACAGTTTGAGGATACTAAGAAAACACATACTGCGACAGTCTTTAAAATATAAATTTAAATTTAAACATTTTTTTTATTTTGTTCATGACTTGTTTCAGAAAGATCAACACTGTAAAGATGGAAAGAAATTTAAAGTTAAAAATTCTCTTCGAGATATTTTTAAGTGTATTTTTATTTTATAAGAAATCTAATGAATAAATTTCAAAACTATTATTTTAATTGATTAATGAAATATTATTTAGAAATGAAGTTCTGAAAATAAAGTGTGATTTTTTTGGGAAATATTTTTAATAACTAATAATAAAAAATACTTATAGATAAGAAGTTAAACTTTATAAAAACGAAAAAAGTCCATTGAACTTTACTCCTACCTTATATTTTTATCTTATTGTTAAACACAGCATGTTTATTGATTAAAACATTGTAAAGTTTTCCCTTGTAAACAACATTTAACTAACCAAAAAATTAGATGATTCATAATATTGCATAAAAAATCAAACTACACGCAAATTTAGAATAATCATACACCTATACATAATATTTATGTTGTCTTTTGGTACAATAGACGCACATTAAACATGTACAAAGCAGTGAAGGAAACTACATGATATAATTTACACATAAATTTTATAGACGAACACGTTGACGCATAGTACGTAGGCATTACTTCGTACAAGGAAGATTGTGATGATTCTAATTAGCTACAAAGATCCTTATTAGTCAACATCAGCTGTATAAGGATGCACAATAGAGAAATATGTTAAACAATGACGTCTTTTAATTCTATAGAAAATGAAAATCAAACATTATAAAACCTTTTTTTTTGGTTAGCAACTAAATGTTGAAATTTATTCCTTGTATGATACTATTTTTTTTTTATAAAAAAATCGATAGATTTACAATTAGTGGTTTATTAGTATAATGTCAGAGAATAATTAAATATTACACTAGGGTCGTTTGATAAGTATGGTAAATTAATTTATTGTTTAATTTAATTAATTAAATTAAATTTTTTAACCAGTTGCGCTGGAATGACGTGTTATGTACGTCAATTGGTATCTGTACCAAATGTCGATAAGACGTACATAGCACGTCATGTGATTTTTGCTAAGTTAAAATAACATCGGAGTTCAGTTAGCAAGTGTCACACTTCTGTTTTGAAGGCATACAAGTGCTTTTTTGTAGAACTTCATTAATTTTACATATTTTCATTGAATAATAATCAAGCAACTACAAAACACAATATTTTTTTTATTATTATAAAAAACTATTTTATTAAAGAACTATTTTATTCTGATAATAGCGCATCAGAAAATGTTGTATTGGATTTATGTAGACCTTTAGTTGATTTTGTACACACTCTCTTTTTAGATAACTGGTATTCGTCACCAAAACTGTATCGGAAATTAAATTTGCAAAAAATTAATACTATTGGAACAGTCAGATCTAATATAAAGAATATGCTAAAAGATCTCGAAGCGACAAAATTAAAAATATTTTAAGTTCTTTTAAGATCTTACAATGGTATCTTAGCTGTAAAATGAAAGGACAAAAAAGATATATATTTGCTTTCTTCAAAACATTCCAAAACAAAAATGATTACAACAAAAAAAGAAAAAAAATAGAAATTGTACCGACCAAAATGTAAACATTACAAAACCTAATATAGTTTTAGATTACAATGATGGTATGGGTGGAGTAGACCTGCAAGATAGCTATTTATCATCTTTTCCTTTAATGAGAAAATTTGCAAAAAGTTACAGAAAAATATTCTTTTATCTAATGGATATGGAATTTTTTAATACCTCTATTCTATTCGGTAAAATAACAAATGTACCAAAACCCAAGAAATACTCCTTTTCAAAAATTATTAATAAATTTGTTAATCAATTTAAGAGTTTTACTATAATGTTAATGTGTGTGTGTGTCTAAAACTTTATAAAAAATGATTTCAAATATCAACTCGCTGCGAATTGTTTTGGACGGATTTGCCACGCGTGCATGTTAATTAATTGCCAGCGCAACTGGTTAATTTAGTTTTCTTACTTTTCTACCATACTTATCAAACGACCCTCGTATTAAATACGATCTTCTACATAACCTTGACTGATCCAATGTCTTTTTTCAATTTTATTCGGATACATTTTATTATGTTTCTATTCTATCTATTTTTAATATGCATCTTTTCATGCTTTTTTTATGTTGTTTGGAGTCTCGGAATTAGTTTGACATTTAAGACTTATATATATGAAATAAATTATTATCATTATTTATATTTGTTTCGTGATATATCAAAATATTATCAATATAGTTTGGTATTCTTATTAATGCTAATTTTTAATTTTACAATATAATTTGTGTTTTATATCTTGTAAAATTAACTATTTATATGAATTAAGTTTTTAGTAATGTACTTGCATTATATATATATATATAATATTTATGCATCAACTCTTCTTGATTTACTTATCATGCAATGTGTCAGATTGGTTAAAATGAGAAGGGTCGTCTGAAACACAATGTCTAACCACAATGATTTCTGCGGTGACGACTGTACATACACACTTGTCAATCTAAAGTGACGTATCCTGTTTCATTGCAGATACTATTTCGAACATCCTACATATTGAATATTAAAACAAGTTGCAAATAATTATATTCATGTCCCTGGTGACATAATTGGTCAATGTTTTTAATATATACAACAAGATATATCGACATGTATCTAGGGTTGTAAATTCAAATTTCATTTTCAGAATTTTCATATTCAATTATAGATTAATATGTATGGAGATGGTTATGAATAAATTGATATTGTTATCGAATAATTAATAGATTTCGTTTGAAATGATGTATATGTAGTCTATTCATTGAAAGGGTAAACGTAGTAATAAAATGATAATAAATTACATCTATCCTGCCGAATATTGATAAAATTTAAAAACGTTTTTAATATCGACGATATAAAATGAAACTAGTTTAGAATTATTTTTTTGTAAAAGTTTATGAATAGAACCTAACTATATTTTCTGGATATTGACATTTTTTTTGTATTTCAGCACATCTCTATGGAACATTATTAACTCGATTAAAAGTGAGAATTCTTGTGATTGAAAACAGTCCGATAACAACGATCGACAAGAACTTTTTCTTCGGCGTAAACCAAACTTTGAACGAACTGTATATTATTAACACAACATTATCCGAATTTCCCAAAGACGCATTCAAACCACTAGGAAATCTCACAATACTGAAAATCGACATTAATATGCTGAACTCGTTACCGAAAGACGCGTTCGTCGGCGGCGAAATCGTCGGCAAACTGCAAACTCTACATGTGTCGAACGGGAATCTGTCGGCAATCACACCAGAGACGTTCCAGCACTTGAAAAAATTGAAAAAGTTAGATCTGCACGGAAACAATATAAATAAATTGCTGAAGAATCAATTCCGAGGACTAAGGGATACTGAAATTCTAGATTTGAGTTTTAATCAATTGACGAAAATCGATTCGTCGAATTTCGCCGATCTGACGAAATTGTCGTGGTGTAATTTATCTCACAATGCAATCCCTGAGTTGACGAGGTATTTATTTCATCTGCATGAATTATTTATCAGAGGAACCAAAAGAAAAGAAATGTTAATTTTTCCTAAAAATTTTCAAATCTAATCAATATTTAAATATTACATACATCAATAAATACATGTGTATATATATATATATATATACCTGGGTCTACTTTTATGCGGTAGATATGTTCCGCAGAAAACCGCAATAAAAAAATCGCACAAAAAAAGACTTAACTTACATTGAAAAATTAGGGATACGTTCCGTAATTTTCGAAAACTGCATAAAACCAAAGCTACACAGTGAAATTACTTTAAAATTCGCATAAAAAATCAGGAAATAAAGAATGCTTAAAAAAATTTTCAAATATCTACAGAAAATTGATACAAAACAAAGGTTTTTTATTTTATTTTTTAATCAATTATTTAATTTTATTCAAAGCAATATGCACATATTTATAATTTATTTTATAATTTTTCATACAATTTTAATCATCATCGCAATAATAGCTGCACTATTTAGAATAAAAAAAAAGAAAATAAAAAAGAAATTAAATAGCCACACTGTTTTCAAGACATGTAGGCCAAGCCTTTTTCCAACAGGCATTTAAAGTGTGTGGTTTTATTTGAGTAATAGCAAAAACAATATGATTTATAAAGTCAAAGATAGAAATTTTTTTCCAAGCGGCAGTTACTGTTATTGACTCATTTTCTAATTTATCCATTATAAATTGAAAAGTGCGTTTAACACATATTCGTCCGCTTGACGAAAATTCGTCATCTTCCAGAGAATCACCCACAGCCAAATGACGAAAATTCGTCATTTGTATATTACAGAGAATAATTGATTTTTGTTCTCTTAATTCTGAGTATATTAAATTATAATTTTAACCAAACAGAGATAATGCCATGAGAGAACTGATTTTAGCTTCAGTTGCAGCGCATAACGGTGCAAATGTAATCAAAAACAAAGTAAAACTGTATAAGTCGGTATTGGGTATAAAAAAATGCCGGCATTTGGTGAATGGCGGTGCAAAAAGTTACCCGACGAATATGTGTTAACGTAATATTGTTAAAAGTTGCAATTATGCCTTGATCTAATAGCTGAATAATGCTTGTTGTATTGGGTGGAAAAAATCATGTTTACATTTGGATGTTTTAAACATGGATGACCTGGTGCATTGTCAACAAAAAATTTGGCAGCTTCTTTATCTGCCGATGTAATCGCGCCCGTAATCTTCACCTTATGCAGTGCATTTATTTTTAAAAACCCGGTTAACCATCCTTTGCTTGCCGAAAATTCCTTATCAGTTTGAGAAGCGAAAGTAAATGGCTCTGATTCCTTCGTTTGTTCATAAAACTGAAGAGCTTTTCGTTGAATTAAATAACTGCTTAAAAAAATCGTATGAAAAGATACTAAGAAGAAATATGAATCGCATAACTTCAAAATCGCATTAAAAAATCGCATTAAAATAATCCGCAGAAAAAAACAGACCATTAAATAATTATATATAGACCCAGCTGTATATATATATATATATATACATATATATACATACATATTATGAAAAATTTTATAAATATATAATCACCGTAAATTTTGAATAATGTTTAAACGTATGTATCATAAAATTAATCAAATTGACTATTAAATGTCCTTACAAAAATCTTTGTACTAATGTCATATTAATTTTTAGAAAGTATCACTCAAATTAGTTATTACCTCTAACATCATAAGATATTAGAAAGTGTTCAATAATTATTTATTATTCACTTTATTTATAACAACAATAAGTTAATTCGCAATTTTGATAACCATAATTGTCAGAGCATTGCGTTATAAAATCTGTGTTATCAAATCTTTAAAAATAACTTTTATGTTTATTAAAATAGTTTAAAAGTATTAAAAAAATTGATTTAAAATGTATAAAATAAAATAGTTAATCATTTTTTATATGATGTTTTTTTTGATCTTGTATTTTCTTAAAAATAATCTGTAGTCTGCCGTATTAATTATCTTTTTTATGTTTTAAAATTCATGAAATAAATTCCCCTTTAATCTTTCATTTTAAAATTTGTATAAGAAAATACGCGAAATAAAAAATATACAAAAGCACGCCAAGAATAAAATTTCTAATTAATGAAATATTTATATTCGAAACTCCCATTCCTTTCATTATGACCTTTAATATCCGCGCTATAAATATTCAGTGAACATTTTTCTCATTTACACAGTCCACTGGTTTCTGAAGACTTTACGCTCAATCAAATGTTTATTTTCAATTTTCAGAGGCACATTCGCAAGGAATGCAGTACTCCGCGTGCTCAACTTATCACACAATAAAGTACGTCGCCTCGATACGAATTCACTTCGAGGGATGCGTTTCTTGAGACGTCTTTATTTATCAGATAATGCAATCACGGAAGTCGGCCGCGGCACATTCGGCGGCTTAACTCGAATCGGCGTTATTGATTTAGCGCGTAATTTAATCACGAAGGTCGATTTTCAAATGTTTTATCAGCTGAATCTGGCCGAACTGATCGATTTGTCGGAAAATAATATTACCGAGATTCAAAAATTGGCGTTCAAAGATTTATATCTGGCGAAGATTAACATTTCGCATAATATGCTGGAGAAAATTGAAGTCGGGGCTTTCGAGAATTGTGCTAATATAACTGTTCTTGATTTATCTCATAATCAGCTGCAAGATATACCGAAAAAAGCGTTTGATGAGAATACATACGCAACCGAACTTCGTCTAGAGTTTAATATGTTAACAGTTATGAGTCAGGTATGATTTATCAATAAGAATTAAAAGATAAGATTAATTTTAGATAAATAAAGTAAATTATATTTGTCGAATAATTGTACATATTACTATTGGAGTAACAGTCCTTAGAGGGCCTTAGCTTCTCTGACAATATTAACTCAATAGAAATTTTCTTATCAGAGTTCCGGGATATTTTTGCCAGTCCATTAGAATAAAATATAAATAATAAAATATTGTTTTTATATACACAAGCATATATTAATTCAAAATATTTATAGATAAACTTAATGATATGAGGTCAAAAAATCTTAAAAATTAAATAATTGATAACCTAATTTAGTTGTTCAAAAGTTAAAACGATATCGTCTTATTTTATTATTTAATAAATTTCTGAATTATCAGTACTTTCCACAATATTTACTAAAATTATATACTGAAATTAATATGCTATATGAATACAAAAGTTATTTATACAATGTCATTGGTAAATAAAATAATTTTTTCAACTTTTTCTGTTTTTATATTTTAATTTTATTGAAATTCACATTCTATGGTTTTAACCTTGTCAGTAAACAATCCGATCACTTTTAGTGTAAAGTATTTATTTTTTAATTTTTTGCAATTGACTCATGAAATTCCATTCAACACTCCATACAACAAAATGTTTTTTTTATCATGAAATTTCAAATATATTTAATTTTCTTACTATATTTTTATTTCTTATTTATTTTGTAAACATATTTTATTTGCTATTTTAAAAATTCTACTAAACATCGTGTATTTGTTGTTTATATTTTATAATATTTATATTTTATTGTATAGTGTTTTTTTAAGCGTATTAGAACTTTAAATTGATTTCCTATCGAAAGTTCTATCTAACTTAAAAAACATCTCTATATATATACATGGGTGTGTGTATGTATATATAAAGAATGATAAAGAATGTTTTTAGGTTAGATAGAACTTTCGATAGGGATTTAATTTAAAATTCCATCACGCTTAAAAAACACTATACTTATTAGAATAAATGTAGTTATTATTTTATAATATTTAATTTTAATGTTTTCTTTTACTCTCTTTGACTTGTTTTATTTTGTACAACAATAAGTAATTGTACAGTTTATTACTTATTTTAGACATATTAATTTATGTCCTAGTCAATATAATTAAATTGTGACATCTGTTCTATTTCAATGATTAATTGTGTTCTCTTTTTAAACGTATTGAATTTTTCTATAGAAGTCATATTGTCATCTTTATTAAAATGTATATGAAAATGACCTCTAAATAAAACATTATATCAATTCGTTTTTTATTGTTGTCAACACAATTATTTATATGTATTTTACATTAGTTATTAGTAGGTTGCACTATAGTCTAACATTTACAGTCAAAGTAGAATTATAAAATAAATTCATTTTAATTAATTGTTAATTGTTTATATTTACTAAATCTTATATTCTTTTTTTATCATTTAATTTTTAATATATTTTTTGTTACTAGGTACCTTTACAAAACATGGCAGGGTTGAAAATATTAAACGTATCGTATAACGAACTCGTCGAAATTCCAAGAAACACATTCCCAAAATTATACGAACTACACATGATCGATCTCTCACACAACAATTTATCTGAAATCGCCAATGCAGTATTCCAAACATTATTCAGTTTAAGAACTTTAAACCTCAGTTACAATTCATTGGAAACATTGAAACCTAGCACGTTCGGTACACTCCCAACTTTACTCGAACTCGATTTGAGTTATAATCAGTTGAAGAGTGTCGCAAGAAGTGCTTTGGCGAAATTGTCAAGTACAAGAGTATTAAAAATGAATAATAACGAATTGGAGACTTTGTTTCAAATACCGATATCTGTTGGTCATGTCGATGTCAGTTTTAACATGCTGACTAATTTACCAGATCGAGTATGGCCCTCGATGAATGCATTGTTGAGTTTGAATTTGCGTGGAAATCAACTACAAAATAATTTACAAAAAGGCAGTTTTCTGAATTTGCTGACGTTGAGAAATTTGGATTTGAGCGAAAATGATATGAGCGAAGTTCCATGGGAAGCTTTAAGTGATTTGAGCTCACTGCAATATTTGGAATTACAGGTTTTTATTTTTAATAATTCTATGTTTAAGTTTTATTTTAATCATACTATGTCAACTAACATAATATATACAAATTTAATTTTTAAAATATAAACATTACTAAAAAACGACACACTTAAAAATATATTTCGATATTTTTGCTATTAACTTCAAAACATGGTATTGTAAAATACGAGAAAAATAAATTTTACATTTACGATTAAAAATGTTTAAATTTCATATCAATAAATAAATATTTAAAATATCGTATTATCTTTTATTGATTCAAAGTCAATAGGAATTTACTTTCGTAATATTTTATATATTTTTATGACATTGATGATAGATAAAATTTTCTATAAATTTATTTATTAATATAACTCGTTAAATAATCTCAAAAATACCTACTAAATACGAATTAAAAAGTTAAAATTGAAATCATGCTATCAGGTGTAATATCAGTAGTTAAGTGAAATATCAGTAAGTCAGATGAAATATAAGTAATTATCTCAAGATAGTATTATTGGCTCTCTTCTGTTTATTATTTTTATAAATCATTTTTAAGCTGGAATTATAAATTGTAAAATTAAGATTTTGCCAATGATTGCATTAATTTTAAGGAAAATTCTATCAGAGTTCAATGATTAACACTTATTATTTCAAATAAAGATCATAAAAATCTAATTTTTCTAAAAGAAACAATTATGAGATATAAATAGTTGTTTTAAAAAAGCATATTTGACTTAAGTAAGATTTTTGTTTAAAACTTTTATAGGGTATTCGACCTACAGTGATCTTAAAAAATAGTTTCTCATTTTTTTCTACCGTAGAAATAATCATGCACTTTAAATTAAATTAAGAAATTAGAAAAAAACAAATTGAGGAAGATTGTCCGGATTTGAAATAATTTTCATTTCAATATTTTTAAAACATTTTTTTTAGTTCAATTTTTAAAAATCGATTTAAGAAGGATGAAATTTAAAATATAAATATTTATTTTAAAATTGAAAACTTTATCAGCGAAATTGTAATTTTAAATAGACACATTATTATAATAGACATATTTTTTAGATTTAAATCTCGTTTTGTTCCAATAATAAATAACATATAATATATGTCAATTTAATTTTTTAGTAAAATTATATTATTAATTTTTTAATTTATGTACAGAATACTTTATTAATATATTTTGTTAAAATTAAATATAAGTTTAATTAAATTGCATATATGTAAAATACTCGAAATTCTTTTCTGTATAAAAAATACATATGAAAAAAATATTATCGGTGAATGATTTTGATTACAAGTCATTGTATTTGAAGAAAATATATTGACATGAACGAAATGAATGGTCGGACTGGGGAAGTTCAAATATAATGGAATCAATGTTGCATAGTTACAAGTTCGTTAAATTTTGATTATAATTTGTCGGTGTTCATGCGGAAAATGAAATGCAAATTTGTATTTGTCATTACAGATCGATATCGAGATTTCTGAACGTTGGTTATACGACTCGATACTCATATATTTAACAATTTTATAACTAACTTTGAGTAGAATACGATTAAATGTTCTATTTATTACTTTAAAGTATTAAATATATATATATATATATATATATATATATATATATATATATAAATTTAATATAATTTCACGCAAGATGAAACATGCTAATATATGCTTTTAACCAAATATCAAGTAATTATTATTTATATAACAAAGGATATATATTTTTTGTAATCAGTTTTTGAGTTATTAAATATGAAAATATATATATATATATATATATATATATATATATATATAGATAGATAGATAGATAGATAGATAGATAGATAGATATACGAGTATAATCTGCGACCTTTGTAGACTATTGGTCTTTTTGACAATGCTAATCCAGTAGAGCTTTTTTTTAGTAGAGTTTTGTGTCATTTTTTTTATAAAATTAGATTGTTAAACCCATGCTAGTATTTTAATAAAATACAATTATTTATAATGGTCATTTAGATAAAATACTATGTAACTCCCAACTTGAAAAACTCACTAACCAAGAATTAAACACATTCTTCCGCATGATAAATGGTGATATATGTTACGATGTCAATTTATATATATATATATATATATATATATATATATATATATATATATCAAAAATTAAAAATAAAAATGATATAAAAAGAAAGATATCAGAGATTCATCCAAAAAAGGTATGAATATATAAACATGTATAAGAAAAATTCAATTAAATTTAATCTAGAATTTATTTTGTTACGTTTGGGAAATGATATTGCATTACTACCAAAATAAAAATTAACAAATAAATAAATAATAAGTGATTAATGAACATTATTGTAAAGCTTTTAATATGAGGATTTTTTTTATTAAAATTGTTTACTTTTTTAAATAAATATAAAAGACAGTCCTTTTTTAAGGAAAGCATAATAAAGTAATAAAGTTTATATCAAAAATGTTTTTAATCTGTAATACATTTTAAAATAGTAATACTTCAAAAGTATACCTTTTAAGATTACAGATTTTCAATACTGTGTAAAACTCTAAAAATAAAACTTTTAAAGCTTCGGCTTACAATCGTTGTCGTCACGTTTCAATTCACAAACATCTAAAGCGATTTAAGTATTTAGATATATTTTTCATTTAAACAGAATGTCACAGAAGTTTGAAGTTATTTTTAGCATGAATACTGTTCTAGATTTCGACTAAATCAATTGAATTTTCAAGTTACTGCCATTCAATTTCATGGAATATTATTTTTATCAATATTTTTTTAATATTATCTCAACTATTTATTTTATTCAACGAATAAATTTTCATGAATATGAAAAAGGTTTTTGTTTAGTTTCTCTTACATCATTTTCAATATTGAAGAAAGTGAAATTTATATACAGTTTTATAATACGAAATATATAATATCTTTTACTAATATATTTTTCTAACTTTTTTCTTTTAGAGTAAATATACATAATGTTTAAAGTTTTTCTTGTTCCTTTTTATTATATATATATATATATATATATATATATATATATATATATATATATCGATTTAAAATGCTATTCCTTATTTTTAAGCCATAAATAAAAATAAAAAGTGGTATTTTTATTTTTTATGATTATTCTGAAGTATTTATATTTTTAATCATTATGATTAAATATGAGTTATTTGTTAAAATAGCTATTTATTTCATTGATTTATTTTGAATCAAATAATATTATTTATAAATATTAAATGTTTATTTAAATTGAAGCTAAAATGAAATATTTGTGATTTGATCAGTTAGTATAAAATTAATTTTAAACTTGTTTAATCGAAATCAATTAAAATGGATTGTTATTAAGAAACAATTCTAAGTATTATTATTATAATGATAAATGATATTTTGAAAAAACTTTAATGTACTTTTTCAATAAAAACTAATACATTTAATTATATTTTTCAGGATAACAAATTAACACATTTGAAGAAAGCTGCTTTTGGACGTCTACCAGTCGTGTTTGAGCTCAATATGGCCAACAACAAAATAGCTAATATCAGCTCGTTAGCCTTTGAAGGACTATTACAACTTTTAACATTGAATTTAACAAACAATGATATTTCTTATATTCCAACAGATGCTCTTAAAGGTAAATTGATTATCATTTAATAAATAATAACATTTTTGAATATATTTTAAAAATTTTATATAAATCGATTTTTTTTGCATTGTAAACTAGAAATAAAAAATCACTTTCAATATAACATTGTAGTTAATTAATTTTTATAAATGAATCATTTGCCACAACAATACAAAATTTTATAAAAATATGTTTTTGTTAACTGATTCTATAGTTAAGTGATTATTATAAGAGCATTATTATCAATAAATTTTTATAATATATATGCCAATTAGAATATATATATATATATATATATATATATGTAAATGTATTTTTTCAGGTTTAGTGTCATTACGAATGTTGGACTTGTCATTTAATAAATTGGAAAAAATTGACAACAAAACTAATTCAATTCTAGACGATTGTTTATCCTTAGAAAAGGTAATTATTAATAAAATCAAATCAAATAATATATGTCTTAAAAATATGAACACATTTGGAATATGTCTATGACAAATATATCTTGAACTTTAATTAAGTTTAAATGAATAAAATATTATTGTTATGTTTCTTATAATTATAGTTAGAAAAATTATAGTTATGAAAAAACTGTTTCCGATTCAGAAATTCAATATTGTAACTAAAATTCAGAAATGATATATTTTATTCGAAATTTAATTATAAAACACGATTTGTTTCAGTACACAAATTGAATCCTGAAAAATATATTTCTGAAATAACAAATTATGAAATACATATCTTATATATGAACATCTGTATATAAATTCAAAATTAATTCATATCAAGTCCAAATATTTGTAGATATAAATCAATCCAAATATTTGGCTCGTTGACAAAATTATGAGAAACATGAACATGAAATTTTTAGAAAATGAAATCTTTACCCTTCTGATATCCAATCATTATTTATTATTTACAATATTTGCAAATAAAAATTAACACAACTAAATAAAACTTGAATATTTTTTGGTTTTCTTTAATATTCAAATCAAGTAGATTAAATATTTCCATAATCTTTTTACAGTATTTATTTTTTAGACCATTTGTTGTGTTGACAAATTCATTTTAACACAAATAAATCATTTTTCTTTAACATCATTAGATTTTATTAAATTATTCAATAATTATTTATTGTTCACTTTATTGTATGATACGCATTTATATAACTGTGCCACCATCAATTGGATAACAACTTTTTTTTTTATTTAACTCATCTCCAACTAAAGGTCGTTTTTTTATAATGTATAATACATATTTGTCTACATTTAAGTATTTATTTTTTTAAAAAGCTAAAATGGTGGTTCATGTAATAATTTTTGAAGTGAAACTTCTTTTGTGGCTTTTTTCGGAGGCGAAAAACTGCATTGCATCAGATCATTGCCGCGTTATTTAAAAATGTTTCCTTGGTCTATATCAAAACACAAACACCTACCTTCACTGGATACTGTTAAAATATCTTAACAGATAACAGACCACATCGACTCATTATCTCATTTACTGTCAAATTTATGTATATATATATATATATATATATATATATATATATATATATATAATTTAGATTAAAAATTTTATTTGAATTTAAATTTGTATTGAATGCTTACAGTAGAGAGAGAAAAATGTGCACTCTTCTAACATGTGATTAGCTAAGCTATTTTGATGCAAGCAATACATTGTATTTTTACTATTTGAATGATTTCATTATTTATATTTATGTTAACTTAACTATTAGTTTATCTTATTTTTCTAGCAACTCCATCAATGCTATATAGTTAGACATATTTCTTTCTGAAAAATTCTATAATACATCAATATTAATTCTATCAACTTCACTAAGTCTACATTTTCTTGCAAGTGTAATAATATTTCTTTCAATTTGTATTTAATTCTATTGCACTATAGTCAATCTGTTCGATTTTTTCCTATATTAAAATTCCATTAAATCAATTTAATTTCAGTTGACAGATTTTTAATATCAGTTATTTGATTATTACAAATATAATCAAATATTTAAATTTTATATTTGAACATGTTTCATATAAATACAACATTTAACATATTTATAAATGAACAACTGACATTGAAATCTAAGTAATTTAAATAGGATATTATTCACTACAACGAAAATATTTTCATGGCAGTTTCATTTACAATCCAATAATGAACCCCATATACAATCCGTCTTATAATTAGAAACTCTACACAAAATCTATTTCATTAAGCAGAACTGTTTCTACCGCATTTATTCGAAAAAACAGAGACACAGATCATTCTATTTAAATTTAATTTATTTGGTTCAAATTAATTATTTGCTTCGATGTTAATTTAGATAAAATACTAGTTACGTGAATCCATTTCCCGGTTAAATCTAGGCCATTATTGTAAATTGATGCTTGAACGCTGATTGGCTATTTACGTTTTTATTGATCTAACGTATATCAGTTACTGAATGCGAAAAACGAAACAGTTTAATCTCGTGTCTTTTAATTCGAAACAATGTATTTAATTATTTGCTTTGATTACATAAAACAACAGATGATGCACATTGTGCTCGTTTTCATTGTTGTCTATTTTTTTAATCGAACATAAAACGAATATCAATTAGATTTTTCATTAAACTCGGTTTAAATAAAACATGATGTTTTAAATGTGTATTGTATATACATTTTGTGCTTTGTACATATAATAAATTGTGAAGTTTGGGGATTTTTATTGTACATATAAACATGACCAGAATAAAAAAGTAATAAAAAGTTTAGTAAAATAAAATCAAACAAACATTATTGCATACAGACAATAATACATAAATTGGATATAACAGAAATTCTATAAATGTTTATTTCAATACATTTTACTTCTTCAATAATTACAATATTATTCATTTATTCTACATTTATCTTTTTTTTAAAAAAATCATTTTTTCAACTCCAATTTTTTTTTTATATTTCTATAAAGAAATCTATTTATTTATTTATATATAGGATGTTTTTTAAGTATGGTAGAACTTTAAATTTTGAACCCCTATCGAAACTTCTATCTAACCTAAAAAAACACCTTTATATGTATGTATGTGTGTACATATAAGGTTTTTTTCTTAGGTTAGATAGAACTTTTGATAGGGATTCAATTTAAAATTCTATCTCACTTAAAAAAATCTATATATAAGTAGGCCCAAATGAAAGATAATAAAAAATAGTAAATGATAGTAAGCAAGTAAATGTATGTCTAAACCCTTCAGTTTTATTTGTGCTAGCCTATATTGATATTATTATTAAATAGAAAATAATATGAATGATGAACGTTTCTTTTCGAAAGACATCTATAAAGGTCTACTACTATAATTGATTTTTTTCCGAATTACAGTTGAATTTAAGCCACAATAAGATCAGCTTTATTTCACGCCGCATGTTCCCTAGTAATCCATACGTACCATATCGTCTCCGTGAAGTGGATTTATCGTATAATCATATGCCTGTCCTCACATACGACATTGTGTTCGGTACACGAAAAGTTCAAATGATGAATTTCTCACACAACAATATCCGTAGTATCAGAAAAGGTAAGGGTGTCTTTTATTGAACTATAATACACATCGATTGAGATTGGTCGATTTTAAAGATCTATTTTATTTGTTTCATTCATTTTTATAAAAATATAGGTATAGAATCTTAGAATTTATTTTATCCTTTTGGTGTTTTACTAATATCTAAGTCTAATTAATGAAATTATTGTCTAACTAACAGTATTTTTTAAGGGAGTATTCTAGTCAAGACCCACGAATTTTAGATGTTTTTTCAGGCGCTATAAAAAAACTAACAAATATTTTTACTATCCATTTTTTATCAGTTATTTATTGACATTTTAAGAGTATAAAAAAGTATTATTAAAAACCAAAAATTCAAAATTGAAAAAGGTACCGACTGGCAAAGTGGGGGCTCGAAAAAAAAGGTGTCTCTTGGTTGACGTGGTTCCAACCCTTCCAGTCATTTGAAACATTTTTTTTTGAAATTATTGAAAAAGAAGGTTGTAGTAGTATCCCTGCCTAGGGAAATTTAAAAAAAAAATTTTTTCGCAAAATGTCGGCAGTTTTAAAAAACAGTCATTTTTTGCCCTATTTTTTCAACTTTCGGAATTTTTTAAAAATAGTAAAAAACAAAATTTTCAAAAAATCCTAGGCGGGAGCAATCACTGTTATATTGAGAAGCTCTGTACCAAATTTCAAGTAAATCGGTCTATTATAACTTGAGATATCATGTCAACCGTATCGAAAAAAGTAGTTTCGAGAAAAACGCGTTTAAAGTTGATTCGTTCCGGCCAGACCGGATTGGTTGACGCATCACAAAAATAGCTATAACTCCGAAAATAATTCGAATTTCGAAAAATCCTCTTAAGGACATATTCTTAAAGGTCTAAACTTTGAAAATATGCAAAAAAATCGATTTTTTCGAAATTCTAGACTAGAATACCCTCTTAAATATCTTATTAATTTATAATGTATTACAGGAAATCTCTTTTTGTTTCTATGTGTTATTACCAACATATATCTTTCCAGGATTCTTTATGTTTTCTGGAATCACTGAATTGTTCTGGCATTTAAAACCTATATTCCACTAACATAAATGAAAATAGATATAATGAATTGATCAAAGACTTTTCTCTTCATATAAAGAGTAACAGTCGATTCCATAATTTAGGGTTTCCAATAAGCGCTTCAGAATTTTAAATGAAAATAAAACAAAAAGTATTTAATTAATTATTTTTAAGCATATTCTATGGCATTAATGATGGAATACAATTTCACACGACTTCCCTTGACATACATTCGTTTAATCCAATTTTTAGTCACTCTTTCACATAATCGTGGTCCAATTTCATGAATTACACGTTCAGTATTTATTTTTAATGCTTCTGTTTTTAATTTATCAACATAAACCAATGATTTCACATAACCCCACAGAAAATAATCTAATGGAGTTAGATCATACGATCTTGGTGACCAATTGATGGGTCCATTTCGTGAAATAATGGACTAATTAAACTTTTGTTTCAATAAGTCTATAATTTTTTTACAATTTCTAAGCATTGTTAAAGTGTTAATCATTCTATGATAATTTGTCAAACTATATCGAATTTAAATGTCAAAATGAGCTCAAAAAACAATTCAAATATGGCTATCACCAGCTGTCAAAGTTTTGATATTCTTATTGGAAAACTCTATATAACGATTTTTTCTGAATTAACACCATTTTATTATTATTTTCCTATTTACTTCTGTATTAATGATTTGTCCTAAATACATATAGTTTTTGACATCTACGATTTCTATTCCTTTTAATTCGATTTTATATGAATCTGGAAATTCATCTAACATCATTTTTATCTTTCTGTAGTTTAAGGGGTTATACGCACTTGCGAGACGCAAAAACGACGTTTTTTTAGGAATTTTTTTTTAGAAACAGTATTTATTTTGCAATTACAAATTATGGTTATTTGAATAGATCCTACTTTCAAGAATAAAATAACATGTCGATCATAAAAAAATATTGAAGTGTACCGCTCCTGCAGACGATGTCCCGAACGACCTCCAAAAAAAGGCGCTTGGCGGTGATCTCCATATCGGCGGTTTGGATTATCCGAAATCAAAAAATATGGTCAATTCTTTTAAAGGATAGATTAATGCAGGTATTGGAACGAAGGAATAATAATAATTTTCATTTTTGACAAAATGGTGTCTACTTGAAAAAAATTTTTCGTTTTTTACTAAAATTTTCGCTCCAAATTGTTTAAAAAAAATAGTAATAATTTTTGTAAACCTTATTCCTTCGTTCCAATACCTGAGGAATATATTTGAGAAGATTGTGTGAAAATTTGAGACCGATCGGTTCAGCCATTTCTGAGATATCGAGATCACCGACTATGAAAACATCGTTTTGAGATAAACGCGTTTGAAGTTTCGGAAGTAGTTTACACATAGTTAAAAATTTGGTAAAAATTCAGGTGTATGTCCGAAAATATTTATCGGATTTACTTTAAATTTTCAGAGAATATACTCAAATATATGTGCATTCCGAAAATGCAAAAAAAAAATCGATTTTTTGAAATTTCTAAGTGCGTATAACCCCTTAACTTGTTTTGACAAAATGTTTTGTTTCTTTTTTCAATTTAATCTGACCTTATTGAGAAAATAATAATGTCATTAGCAAAATAAATTTGATTAAATATCTTGCCCTTTAATATATATGCATAAATGTATTTTGGTGTAAATTGTATTTTTATACAGTTATTTACAAATTTTGATAAATAAATGATTATAAATAGACAAAACTTATTAATAATTTGAACAATATATATATATATTATATATATATATATATAATATATATATATAAATTAAATGATTAATATATTAATAATTTACAAAAATAAAATAACAATAATATTTTTTCAGGCGTCATTGGAAATCTCACAAATTTACAAACGCTCGATTTGTCATATAACGAATTAACGGATTTATCAACTGAGCCAGATATATTCAACTTGCCAGTAAATATATCGCATTTATCTTTGGCTTATAACAAACTTTCATCTTTGCCACTCAAGAAGATAACGAAACTTTCCGATATAAAAGTATTGGATGTGAGCGGAAATTATCTCGAAACGATTGACGATGAAATCGTGTCTATGATTAAAGATGGAACTGAAGTATTGATAGACAGTAAGTAACGAGTCATTTATTTTTAATTATTTATAAGTTAATTCTTATTTTAGAAAATTGAACAAACAAAAAATGCATTTATTGACACATACGTATATATATATATAGTATTGTATTTTGTGAAAAGCGTATCCATTTATTTATTTCATTATAGAAAATCCGATAAGTTGTGATTGCTTTTTGCGGCCTCTGAAACGATATATGACACAGACAAACAACAAAAATCCTAAAGTGATGTGCGCAACGCCAGTGTCACTCGACGGCCAAATGCTACATGATGTACCCGATACATGGCTTTCGTGTGTTCAAAACGTAGGCAACGATTTACGATTGAAACAGAATCCAGATTTATATGACGTCACGAGCGATCTTAAATTCCGCAACGTGCAATTGTGAGTGTGCAAGTCTCTATTTGCATTATGATTTCTTAAAAAATGAGTAGTCTTGTGTAAAGCTATATATTTTAAGGATATTTGAAGTTTTCCAAATAATTTCAATAAACGTCAGTAATATAATTAAATATAGTTTTTTATAAGAGTTTATAGTATTTTAAAATAGTTTATAATTCTGCATTTTGAAGATGGTTACAGAGTATAGAACGGATGATAATAATAATATAAATATTAGTAAAAGAATAAAATTGTTATTAAATATTTTTGTAAAATATTCTGATGTGAAAAAATTATTAATTTTTACTCAAAAATAAAATGTCTTCAATGACAAATCAAATATGAAAAAACTTTCAATCGATTTGATTTCTAATTAAAAAAAGTCGTTTTAGTATTTTCAATACTATTTATTATATATAAAAATCCTTTTATTTGTCTCTTCAAATGAAATTATCTGAATATGCAAAAGTCTTATTATTTATGAATTCTTTTTGAATAAATTATGAAATATTCAATTTTAATATAATTGTCCTACATGTCAATGATTCGAATAAATCGTATTTAAGTGCTACTAACTTTATATACATTGATTTATTTTCTAGTTCAAAAACATCAATATCATTACGTTGGTATGTGACAAAAGTAGAAGACATTGCTGATTTTTATGTGTTCGTTCGAGACAAAACTACTACCGAAACTAATAACCTTGTTTGGGAAACATTCCTACCGTACGATTCTCGAAATATCAATATCAATATCGCACAGAATGAAGAATTATCAAAAGCCGTACAAACAGGTACCAAAAATTTGCAGATATGTGTGTTGGCCCGTGATAGTAGCGCCCACACCCGCGGCTGGTACAAAAATCAATGCCATGACATTCCAAACGATTTGAAGAGTATTAGTGCTGTTCAGGGATTAAACGTTCAAATATCACTTGTATATTACTGTATATTTGTATCATTTGCTCGATATATTTTTGTTGTATAATGTACATAAATTTGTTTCAATAAATATTTATGGTTTTGTTATAGAAACAATACAGTGTACTTATTTTAATCGAATCTCTTTACATTTTTTTTACAGTCATTAAACTATTATTTAACACGAGTCGTCGATACCAACAGTTGTAAAATAAATATTAAATATTTTACATAACAAAATTCTCTTATACATTATCATTGAATCTAATTTTCAACAATTTATATTTACACTTCCTAGGCGATATCATCGATCTTTCTCATCTTTTTTCTTATGGTATTCCACAACACTGCTTTTTTATAACGATTTGTTATTTTTCTTTTCATAAAGTGTAACCAACATAATCCACTTCCATTTTTCCATCTCGATTTGAGTGAACGATTGACTCCTCTTTCTCTCATCTCTACCATTCTTCGTTGATGTTAAAACAATAAGATAATCTTCCACACTCATCTGTTTATAAATATTCTGAGGCTGATAATGTCTTCAATAATGACTTTCTAGATTTTCTAATCATACAGAAACACAATCTTAATTTGTTTCTGGTCATAAACAAGGTTTCTTTAGATTTGAGTAAAGTTGTAAAAAAACAATACAATTCTAGGATATAAAATAACACAAATATTGTAATATAGTAGCTATTAACTATTTCAAGTGTTAGTTTTCTGTCTCATTTTCAATGCATTAACTCATTTTTTCTATTATTAAATGTTTCTATGGAAATAAATATATTTATAAACAATCAATTAACCTTTATACATGCCAATAAATAAAAATTGGAATAAAGACAGTGTAATGAAAAAACAGGGCGAAGGAAGTATTATTAGACTAGATGGTAAAAAACGTACACTTTCTTCGGCTCTATCAAAACCGACTTCACTAAAAATATTATTGGATTTTCCTGATTATGTATGGTAAATAATTATTTTTAAAATACTTATTCTAACAGAAAAAATAATTTTTATTTAAATATTAAATCAGTATGTATGTAAATATAAAGTGATTTGACTTTTTATCATTGTTTTGCCTGAAGAAGCTCCCACCAAGAGATCCGAACAATGAGATATTTTATTTCTAGGATATTTTACTTTAGAAAAAACCATGTCATTTACAGATGATTAATCATACCTATCATATTAATTTTATAGATTAGTGTCGATTTTCATTCAGGGTTTAATTTCTTAGTCAAGTTGCCTTAAAATGGCTAAAATACCTATTTGGTTTATTTAAATGAGATTATTTACGGATAAAAAAAACATATTATTTTAATACAGTTTTAATTCTGTAGGAAAAGTTTTTTGAAAAAAGAAGAAATCGACGAAATCGTCATTGAAATAAGAGAAGAGATTTTGGAAAAAGCTTTAGAAATTTGGGAAAAGAAAGAAATGAAACGCCAATGTATACAATTCGTCACGAACTGTAGTTACTTAGCCTGGAAACAATTATTTTCATGGGAATTCTTTAGTATAGAATCAGGAGAAACGAATTTCGATAATGAATCGTGGACACCCGACACAACAATCAATCCAAGTCCTTTAGATGCATGGGCCGGTTCTTGTATACCAATTATAAAAAAAACACAGAAATATGATAAAAGTACATTTACGAAAGATATTAATTTGATTGAAGAAAAAGGTAAAATAGTAAGCGAAGAAGTAGATAAAGACGATAATAAAGATATAGAGCCGGTTAGGAAAAAAACTAGTGTATTATTTATGAACAGGAATCGTTCGATAAGTATTAAATCGAAACGTCGATCGGATAATATTTCATTTATGCAATCTGTTAAACAAGAAACGTCCAAGTCAGCGAGCTTAGTCAGTTCGCAAATGTATTCAAGGAAAATGAGTATTTTTACTGCTACGAAAACAGTAGCAAAGGACGCGTTGCCTGTTTTGAATGTAGCGAAAGTTGCAACAGATAAAGAAATGCCATATTTTAAAATGAAAGAAGAAAAGGTTGAGGAACCGTATAAAATAAATCACGATAGAATTGTACCACAAAGGTAAGAATTAATTCAATAATGTAAATCAATTCAAAGATGTCAACGTTCAAAGATATTTTTAAAAAAATCTATTTCCGTTTATTTAAAACTTGTAATTTATTTTGTTTAAACTCCAATTATTATTTTTTTATATGATCCGGTCATTATAATTTTTTTTTAATCACTTGCCTTCGTTGTTGATTATTTAAATAATTTTCTTGATGATTTAATGTTTAAAATATTTACTTTATTAATTTTATAAAAGTTAGATTGTTGACAGTTTAACTAAAAGTTAAAATTATTGACATATATATATAAATTTTTTTTAATTGCTAGCAAATTTCTGGAAATCAAGTATCGTTATAAATTGATTCTAGATCACACTTTAAGCCGGTGATTGAATCACTGCGATCATTGCTCCGTGCTGTTGTTTTATTAATTTTTCGACAATGTCTATTTGTCAATGTTTGCATCACGCACAGATGGTAAATTACGATATCTCAATAAAACTAATAACCTATGTCGTGTCGTACAACGGCCATGGAATTAATTCTCACTTAGTTACACCTCTCTATTATGCACGTTTTTTTGTGATTGATAACAATAAAAAAATTCTAAATTAATCCGACACAAATGACGACACATCCACTATATTACAATCTGAAATATTGGCAGTGCATTATTGTTCGAAATCTCTGCCTACATTAACTTACATTTAACACATATTATTTTCGGTTTCGACGCTTATAATCGAATTCTTACCTAAGACAACATCCATCAATTATATGTTAACGACTTAGCTTTCACGCTGATTTTATGATAAAAATGATAACATTTCAAAGAAATTAACAGAAGCGATTTATAAAATTGAGAAATGTTTATCAACGTGACATTTACAAATGGCCAATTTCAGTCCACTGACTTTTATATTACAATATATCGCTTTTCTACAAATTGGTTTGCCTAATGTAACCTAATATATGTCGGAAATTGAATATTGCTCATAAATCGTAATGTTTTATGTTAGTCAAACAGTCTATTGAAATGTATAATTGTTCTAAACATTAACTGAATAGAAGTCGGGCGACATTAAATTTCAACTATTTTAATCGAATTCAACATTTTAAAGTGTTACATAATGGATACATTATACAGTTCTTATTAATAAAGATTTATTTACATTTTAAAATATCTATTGTGCATATATACATATAAATTTATTTGTTTACACACACACACACACATGCATACATACAATATATACATACACACATATTATATATATATATATATATATATATATATATACACTCACAAAAAAGTTTTATAATTTTTAATCTTAAAACTATTTTTTTATTTTTAAATTTGATAAATATATCAAAATTTAAAATTGATTGAAGACTGAATTGTAAAAAATATAAGAAAAAAATCTAGTGCAATAATATATGATATATAGGCCACAATAATGATCCACTTTACTATTTTCCAGTATTAACCATTTCGTTACTAGATTGTAGTCACCCTCTGTAAATCAATCTTTAGATACTTAAAGCGAATTATATGTTTTATGAACTAAAATTCTTACAAGTAGAATAGTTTTATTAATTTAACAATAACAAGTACACTAGTAAGCAATGGGTATGTAAATAACTACAGTTTCATATCAACTATGACTTTACTTGCAATAATGTATTGAAAGTACAGGGTAATCAGGCGTAAATTCTACACACAGTACACACAACACAAACATTTATGAATATATATGTATATATAACTAATTTATTCATATATTTAATATAAATTATAAAAAAATGTTTCTTTTAAAAAAAACTGCTACTAATGATGTGAAATTTAATTTAGCTTAAGTGAAGCAAAAAAAAATACAAACATAAATTTAACATATATTAATTTTAATTTGATTTTACTGAGTTTTAATTTTAATTTAAACAATTATTTATTTAGTATAATCAAGTTTAAAAATAAAAAAAAATGGTTTAAAAATAAAAATAAATATACACATTTTAAAAATAAAATGGTTTAAAAATAAAAAAAGAATAAAAATATATAGGTGATAAAATGTAGAAATAAGATAACACATTATTGTAGAAAAATTTAAATCAAAATTATATTTATACTACTTGTTTAAAATTTATAATAGGAAAACTGATTGAACAAGAAGATTAATGATTTAAAATGTTACCGGCTATGCTCACAATAAATATTTCTAAACATTTTTTAACTATTTTTTAAAAAAAAAATATTTATATTTATATAATTAACTTTCAAAAATAAAAAAAAATATTTTTGTCATATTGCAATATTTTACTTTAGGAAGCGAAAACATATCGATTATGTAAAAAAATTCGATGTACAGATAGTTCAATATTAGTTTTAAAAATTCCATATCACATTTTTTTTATCTAGAATTATTTTCGAAATTGAGAATAATAAATCCATCTTCTATAAAAATAATATGAAGCTTTGTGTTGCAATCAATTAAAATTGAAATTACTTTATAATAAATTTAAAACACACACACACACACACACACATACATACACACACACACACATACACACACACACACACACACAAATATATATATATATATATATATATATATATATATATATATATATATATATATATATATATATATATATATAAATATCAACCTCATCTTGAAAAAAATAACTGATGAAAAAATAAGGGAGTAAACCCCGAATAAAAAAATCTTCACCAATCCACCTGGTCAGCTTGGTGAATATGACCAAATACCAGTGAATGGTCGCATTCATTGAGTTTTTCATCCAGAAGTGGATTGATATGGGCTTAATGATGTGATGATGTGGTGTGTATATATATATATATATATATATATATATATATATATATATATATATATATATATATAGGTATATATATATATATCCCTTCCGCTTTTTTTTATATATTTATTTTTTCTAAATAGCTGCGAAATTCAAAAGACCAGAAGGCGGAAGGGAGATACTTGCCAACCTAATATATATATATATATATATATATACATATATATATATATATATATTACATTTTATTAATCTTTGAACATTAAATTTTATATGTATATCCAGATGAACTCTTGTTACTTAATTACGAGTATATCGTGTAGCAACATTTCAAATATTATTTTTTAAAAATTAAACTGAATACTTTTATAGTTTATTTTCTTATATAAAAAAAATAATTAATTTTAAAATAAAATAAAATTTATGGTGAAAAATTTATATAAAACACTAATTTGAGAAAAAGTGATAAAATGAACAAAAAAAGAGTACTCTATATTTTTTCTGAAATAATTATATTTCCTTTCATTGAATATCTTTATCGTAAAAATCAAAAATATTTTCTTAAACTATACCTCTAAAGAAAAATATCAGAAATGTCACTCTTCATATAGGGGTGATATTAAAAAAATACGAGTAAAATCTTTTTTACTCTTTACATTTTCAGTAAATACAAACGAAATTAGATGCAAGTTTTCATTTTCATATAGAATGATTGTGTATATGTGTATGTGTGTGTAAATTTAATATTTTTTCATAAATTATATATTTGATTTTAATGAAATTGTAAACCAAAAAAAAAATCACAATAAAAAATACACACACCATACAGACTGTAATAATACATTCATGTAGAAAATAATTTCCGACACATACACAAAAATATTTCCAAATTGAAAAAAAAAACGTATATAAGAAAAATAATTATATATGCTCTGAATAAATAAATCATACAGCGGTACGAAATATATTATTGTTGTACGACTGAAAATAATATGTTGGTAATTGGTTTGACGTCACGGTACACATAAAAAATGGCATGTGATCGTAATAATTAATTTAATTTTGTCTTTTTTATTTTAAGTGTTATTTTTCGTTTAACGTAACACCGTTCTGTATTTAATATAAATACACATGTACAATGTGTATATTTTAAATTACATTCATTATCTGTTATGAAAATGTAATTCTGTTTATTGTTATCGCGTATCTGTATTATACATCTGTGTTGTTTTTTATGTACATATATGCAAACGTGTACGGACGCATGTATTATTTATCATTTTAATCAAATATATATATATATATATATATATATATATATATATATATATATATATATATATATAGGGAAAAGACCAGTTGTATATTGATATTTTAAGAGAAAAAAATCAATAAATCCGCTATAATTGAACGATGATAATGAAGTTTATTTTATGCTTTAAAAAGATTTACCTTGAATTTATCTAAATGACTATCTTAAAATTATTTTATATAATAGGTTTAATTTATATTTGTCTAAAAAAACTACCTTACAGACTTTTCACATACAGTAGTTTCTGATCTGATTTAACGTCTTAGATTAATGAAGTTTTTTTTAAAAAAAAAAACACATTTCATTTATTACATGATTTTATTTCTTCATGTGAATTTAATTCTAATCTATAAGTATATTTTATAAAAATTCGAATAGATGGTAATCTCATGTTAGATTAAATAAAAATCAACAATATGTAAGGATTTCCTAGTCAATACTTTTTAGTTTTCTGTGGATGTTTATAATCATATGTAATCTTACATTATCTTGTTGAATGATAATATCTTTTCTATTCACCAAGTCCTATCTTTTATTCATTTAGTCAATTGTTGACACCGTTATCTGAATTTATGTTTCACGAGTTTTTAAAGGTTAAAAGACCACCCATTTGCAATTCCATCAACAGTTCCCCATTAACTTAATAAACTGAAATAAACTGTTTTAACTTTGATAAATATATTTCATTTAATACTTTTCAAAAGGTATCAAAATAATTATGTCATCAGTGAATTATAGCATTTTCAAGTACACTTCACTGACCTTGATTTCATTTCCCTCATGGTGAAGTGTGTTTAAGTATTATAAAGTTTTCTGACTGCCCCTCACACTAATGTCAATACTGATTCAACATTTTAAAAATGTAGTCAACTTTGTATCAAACATTTTTAAATATATTTTTATACATGCAGAGAGTTTTGATTCAATGTTTACTTATAAAACAAGTTTCCATATTTGTAATACCTTTTCCATAAAATTATATTATACAATAATTCTATTGAAACAAATCTTATATTCAAAGTTGTTTTACTTCAACATGGTATCAAATTATTAAAATTTTATTGATGTTTTTTCAATGACTTTTTTCAAATCAAAAACTAATAAACATCTTGTTATATGACTATGTGCATAATTGTACTGTCTGTCCACTGATGTGGGAGACCAAATAACAATTTAATGGCAATTTGTATGCTTTAGTTGTAGCTAAAAGTGAAGTGCCAACTAATACGAGTATTATATAAATTCGTATGTTATTTTCAAACTTTAGATATTCCTATGTACTATCTGATTGGAATAAATTAAATATAATATATAATTCAATATAAATTATTAATTATTTATATTATTATTTTGTATATACTATTATATATTATTTTAAATATTTTTAAATTTCATTTCGATAAGAGTACATTATTAGAATTAATTTATTTTCTTGTATAAAATGATTTTTTTTAAAAAAACCACGACTAAATGACATTCATTAAAATAATAACACTCGGTAGAAATAATTTCTTTAGGAATAACATTATTATCTGACACATATTTCTCGTCCTAGATTTTTACTGGAGACAAATATAAAATAAAATACAAAATCACAATATATTATACATTTTTATGTATTTATTGTCTTTGGTATTTTTTTAATTTGGTACGTATTTTGTCTCTACAAATGATCAGTGGAGCAGATACAGTTGTAATTTTTACAACTAATGATTTGTTGAGGCTAATTCACTTTTACGTAAATAAATCAACTTAAAACCACAAGCTTTTATGAAATCTTATGGTGTCAGGCTGAGTGATTCATTTATCTAAAAATATAAGTTGTTTCCAAGTTAAATATAAATAAAATTAGTTTAAAATTCATACCATTATTATATTAATATTTATTTTTCGCAATTAATTAATCTCAGTTTTTAACAACTGATATGAAATAAAAAGTTTAACAGATTTTGATTTGAAATAAAACATATAGATCATTTCTACAATTTCTCAATATTTTAAATTTTGCAGATACTGAGTATATTCAAATATCATAAACTCTACAATGTTCTAGTAATATTTTTAGTAAATGAATCATTCAATATAATCTAAAATATAATAATCTATATATAAAAATATGCTATACTGTCATACTTTAAAAATGTCTTGTATATTGATGTAATGTACCTTTGTAAAAAAGTAAATGAGTAATAAATTTGCACTTAAAAATATTGTGATATGTTAAAGGTGATTTCTCTGATAAAAAGTATATTAGTCACAGTGTCAAATAATATAAAAAATTAATACATTTTCAATTATTTCTGAGGTTAGTATATGTTGAAAAAATGACCTTACTAAAATTTATTTCAACTAATTTTATATGTTAACCGATTAATGTATACAATATATTTTTAACTTGTAAAAAACAATACAAACAATTGTTTTTTCTCAATCACTTATAATGTATCAAATGTTCTAATCTACCCAAATGAATTTCCGAGTTTTTTTGCAGTAACAAATTCTATAGATTTTTTTCAAATATTATTATATAATCGATCACAAATACCTTGCATTGTTTACTATTAATAAATATTTATAACCGCATTGTTTTAACTTCAGTAGATAAAAAATTTCGTTTGCTTGCAGTTTTTTATTTGCAAATGTATTTTTTTGATTAAAATCAATATTATTTTTTAAACTTCTCTGATATTTGTAAATGTCTTAAAAATCATTTTTAATGTTTTTTTTTTTTTGGAAATTTTAAATGAAAGTTCTTAAAATATATTATTTTTTGTGCCTTTATTTTATATTTTTATAATAAATATATATTCTCTTTATTCATTGTTTGATGAAATCCTTTTTCTTTTTCTTATATTTCTATCTCATTTATCCATGGATCTTTTCTCGACCCTTTTTATATTTCTCAGTTTTTAATCAATAAATTCTGTTGTCTAACTTATTTTTTTCTTATACGACCAACCTATTTTTATTTAATTTTTTTATTTTTATTATAACATTCTTAACTGTAGTTTTCTTTCAAATCCCTCATTTCTCTTCTAGTTTCTATGTATTTTTCCTAATCTATGTAAATAACTTTTTCTATTTTTTTGTAATGTCTATTTTGTAATTGATGAATCACTCTAGAGTTAAAAACCAGTTTCACTATCAGTAAGTGAGTAATAACAAATTAGTAACATATATTAGTACAGATTATATTTCATATATTTGTTAATATGTTTCATAACTTTTATCTAATTTTTTTATTTATTTTATAAAGCTTTTACAGAATATACCCAAAATGTTTCCAGTCGAGAACTAATTTTTATTTACTTTTTATAATATTGAACTTTTAGTCATTCGACCAAAGATCTCATGTTATAAAAAAATTAAACAGATTCGAATATAAATATAAGGATTTCAATTATAATGTTTTTTTTATATTTTTATCATTTATTTTCGTTGTTCATAGACTATGAATAATTTAAAAATCGTTTGAATTTCATTATTTTTTTTAAAAAAAAGAAGACATTAAAAACTATTATTTTTAATTACAAGTGTCTTTATTTAATAATGTTAATGAAAAATTAAATGTGATTGTTTAACCTTAACCTATTTTTATATTTTTATTCACTGCTGACTTTCTTTACAATGTAAATGGAAAAGAAATTTTATTTTTTTGAGGCAACAAAAAATAATATGAATTTATTATTTGAGTTAAAATTTAACAATTAATGCTTACATAAGAAATATCTTAAAATAGAAACATTTTATTGAAATTTTGTTGTTGTTGTTCGAACTAGGATTGAAAGTAACAATATATATATATATATATATATATATATATATATATATATATATATATATATATATATATATATATATATATGACATAAGATGAATGTAAATTTGAACAGAGAGCACCCACTCGTTCAAATTTACAGATAAGTGTGTATAGATACACACACGTGTTTGTGCTGTATGCTATGTGTGTGTGTATGTATGTGTCTTGTGTGCACTGGTGTGTATTAAATTTTGTACATATATGCACAAATGTGTATGTATTTGTGTGTACATACAAGCATGAGAACTGACTTGTTGACCATAACATCGTCCTGTCATTGTTTGTAGTTATTTCAAGTGTTTTTATGGTGTAACGTAGTGGTCCAAGGTTAACACATTATGGGACCGGTTTTATAATCAATACAAGTTAGGTGCTCTCTTGTAGGTATATATAAGTTATTTTTAATCCCATCATGTACAGTCGTTACGATCTAAACCTTGTGTTATCATCATTTCGATGTTGATAACAATCTTCTATTTTTCCGTCACTTTTTAAGTTTCGAATGTATGGATCAAAACTGCACGATGCAGTTTTGTAGCATCTAGTGAAGTGTCAAGGGAAATTTAAATGTTAATTGATGAATCTTCAAACAAATGTAAGAGGATTTTGACTTTGAACGAAATGTGAAATTATGAAAGTTTATCTGAAAATCAATGATTCATAGTTCAATCAGAAGAATATAAAATTATTTAATATTTTTGCAACCATTACTAATTAATTCTAAAATGGTATTGTTCTTTAGATCGATCTTATCAAAAATTATAGATACATTTGACATACTGTTTTTAAAAAAAATACTCTAATTGCTTTTACTGTATTTTTCTACTTTCTTATATACAAATGTATATACATCGTGTCACCAAAAAAACATATGATTTTTCTATTATTACCGAATAATACCCCTCAATTGGTTTTGTCTTAAGATTGTCTTATTTTTTCTTTTTATATTCGACTTTAAAAAAAGATGAAAATGAGGAATATATGACAGATTGTAGTTTTTCTCTCAAAGAACTAAATATTTAATTTATCTTAAGCATTTCAATTTATTTAATATTGTGGTTAATTCACTTTTACAAAAAATAGTTACTCTCCCTTCCAACAACCCAATGTGTTATAAAAGTATTCAATAAATACTTATATATTTTTTTCACTTATATTTATTTCAATTGCCATGTCATCATTAGAACACGGCATATATATTATATTATTATAAATTGATTGCTAAATATCCATCATAAATGTTCAATAAACAATGTAATAAAAAATATTAACAACTAGACATACACACCAATTGCTAAGATGTAATTAATTCAAAAACCTGTGTTTATCTTATAAGAATAATAAATGAAAAAGTCCTTCCTTTCTGAATAAAATCGATAAATGGAACATTTTTTTTTGTACTTATTATATTGATTAACAATTGATTTTTTTCTATAACATCGATATTTATTAGTTTATATGAACAGAGTTATAAAAGAGATTAATAAAAGTATGCAATAACATGTTTACGACTGTAACATTCAATTAAAAAATTCATAAAAAGTTTAAGTCTTATATATAGTGGATGGGCAAACACGTACGACTATTAAAAAATAATAAAAAGTTTAATTTCAGAATGATTTATATTATACCTAAAAATATTCCATGCTGAGAGAATATAAATGGAATTAAGTTTATTTTAGAAATTAAAGTATCGAAAAAATTAGTATGACCTATAGAGATAACATCAATATTGTCGATTTTGGGTTAAACATGTTTAATTTATTGGATTGTTTGCAAAAAAAATTGACTAATTTGATTTTCAGCAGTTGATATTTATTTCTTGTAACAATTTATAATAAAATGATTATTGGTGGAACATTTTACTTCGTAAACAAATATTAAAAACGCGATTTTCTAACTATATAATTAATTAATTCGATAATTCGAAATACAAACCGCAAAACTGTATATTCAAAATTAAACGTGAGAAATTACACTCTATTGAACTCATCCTTCTTGTTTCAAATTAAATGTGGTTTAGATTAAAATAATTAATCATACAATTTGTATTGCCTCGAAAAAATATTTACACTTGTGTCCTACTTTGTAACCGCACAACGCATAGACAGATATATTATACATATGCCAAAATCTACGATATAAAATAGTGATGATGTCATGCAACATGTTTTTTCGTGTCTTGACAATAACAAAATGTATTCTGTTTGTTCACTGAAACATAAATTAGTTTATACATTGGGTTTCGTTGTGCCAATTGAACAGTTTTTGTCAGATAAGAACTGCGGTTACTATTTTTATGAAAAAAAATATATTAACATCAAATTACAAACGGAAGGTAGTTTTTTTTTGTTTCGAACATTTATAACGTAACGTTCATGACAGAGGCAAACAAAACAAGCACAATTAAAAAATAATGGGTTATCTTTCAATATGGTTTGTATTTCTTTTATCTTCTTTAAATATTTAATGTTGTTTAGTTTATGCGGTTTAATTCTTCAGATGTTAAATAAAAATAGAACAAGTTTATCAACTAGACAATCATTATACAATAAATTAATTTAGTTGAAATAGAACATTATTGCGCAATAAAACTTTTTTAAGAAGAATATGCTTTAACAAAAGTATATAAATCACTTATTTTAACATAATACAATTTTATCGGATAATAATTATTTATTGTCAATTTTTTCGTTGATGTGAATTTCGATGACCATGTCATTATTATCAGAGAGCTGTATTAAAACATTTTTTTAATTAACGTTCTAACGATTATATCATGACTATTGAAATGTAAATCGGTGAATAAAGTAATTATTGAAAACTATAAATGATTTTTGAAAATTTTTATACAATCTGTATTATTTGGGCAAGTGATTCATTTGTGATAAAATGAATTTGTTATAGTATTAAAACGAATAGTGACAATAAAACGTCTGTTTAAGATAACAAATCTGGTCACAGTGATTTCAATGAGGAACGATTTTACATTTTTTTATTCTAAGCTTAAAATAAATCATTGTGGAAAGCAGTTATTTAAATATGTTGAAATGTTAAACATTTCAAGTTCAAAATATTGAACTTTTCTATTTTTAAAGTTTACTGCATGATTATTTCTGTCAAAAACAAGTTTAAATTAAATATGAAATTAAACCATAAATTCATCGATTTTATTTTTTCTATTATATCACATTTTTGACTGTCCTAGTATTCACTAACATGTTTTCCAATTACGTTTAAAAATTTTTGATTGTCAAAAAAAATTGTTCCATTTTTACATTCAGTGTTCAAGTTTCTGATCCTTAAGTACCAGCAAGTATATGTTTTCCGTTTCAGTCAATAGTATTTTGTTTTTCATTTTATTATTCATCTTTCTAAATGCTTTTCATATTACTATAATTCTCTTTCTAATTTCTAGCCATAGATCACCATCATCTATAATTTTTTTCAGGTTTTTTATTTTATCTATTTATTCAAATCCCTGACATTTTAATGTATATTTTCTTATATATGTAGATGAATTAAATTAGGTATAAAAATTGTCATATTTAACCAGTTTCTCCCAAAAGATCAAAACTAAGGAAAGTATTAAGAATTTATTCATTGAAATTTTTGATTCGTAAGTGCTTTCTAGAATCTCTAATGATGGATCAATATTGCTTACCATTATAATTTAACTTTCTTAAAGATCTTTTTTATAAGTTGTATTTTGATAAAATTTCTCGACATTTTAATTATTTTTTAATATTTAATAGAAGAATTTGAATATTTTTAATAATTTATTAATGTTTTTATACAATAAGCAGATTTGATTTTTTTAAGAAATGTTAGGCATAAAAATTAAAAGATCAATTATGCATTTTTCTATACTGCTTATAGTATTTTAAATCTTGTTTAACTAGTAGTGTTTGGGAAAATCAATAAATTAAATAAGCATACATATAATATGTAAACTTAATTTTTAAAGTTATTTTTTAAAAAAAATGTTCCTTTTAATCCAACAAAAACCCAATTAAAAATATATTATATATAAAAAAACGTTATATTATGGAATTACTACACATTTTAAGGTCATTGAATTGTTTGTGCTGTCAACAATAACTTGTTGAAAAAACATTCAATAGTAAGTACTAAGCCTACAATAAAATGAAACAAATATACACGAGTTAACATATCTAGGTCATTACCGCTGCTCAATGTTAAAGAAATTATTATTAGCCCTTTATGTTGTATTTGACGTGTTAATTATGCGTTTCTGTTCAGATAATTTTAAATAAATATCAGTTACCATTTCAAGATTTTCGTTCTGAAGTTTGTATACATAAATGTGTTGTAACATTTCGAATATTTAATACACAGAATGAAAAGAAAACAAATTTGAACTATTAGTTATAAAGAAACTTAAAAATGATTTCTTGAAAATGTTTCAGTTTAAAATATCCTTCATTTTATTGTATTCGCACTAATGTTTTCCTTGGCATTTAAGAACTGACTGAGAGGAGAAAACAACAAAAAATAAAATCTTGTTTTTTATTGTAATTCGATCGAATATATTATCATAATTATTTTATAAGCTTTTTATAAATTAAAATCTTTGCAATAAGAAATAAAATGTTATACAATATCATATGAGCAACTTTCAAAATAAATCTTTATCATTAGGTGTACATTATTACTAAATGGTTGGAATGTATCTCTAAATTATTATAATTTAATATTTGAAAAAAGAAATAAAAATATTTCTGATCTCTAAATGTAGATACTATTTTATAATAATGAGTAAATATGTCTTAAACTCTTTGTATTTTCTTTCATATATATTTTTTATTTTTTTATATTATTGATTATATAATAAACATAACATTTTATTTACATTTTTAAAAATTGCAGTAAAAAATTTGATAACTGTAATTATTGATAGAAAATAATAGTATAATTAAACTATTATTGAAATGAAAAAATGTAGTTTAATCAATTGTATAATTCATAAGATAATAGTAATTAACTCTTTTCAATAGTACTTATGCTGAAACTATTTTTTTATCTATAGATACTCTGTTGTATTTATAAATAAATTATAGTTTTATATAATAATAAATTATTTTGAAATGAATATTGTTTATGAAAATGCACAATATAATGTTCTATCATGTTGATACATAAGTATGTATTTATGTACATATACATACATATGTATTTCATATTTTTTATTTTGTATATGTTATTTTATTCATTTTATTTTTTAATATTATTTTTCAACAAAATATATTTCAGAAAAAATCAAATAACATTAATATGTTATTAAAATATTAAAGAAAAAAAATACCTAATAATAAACTGTATTCAAAAATGTATTTTTTTAATTTTTTGTGAATTGACAAACACTGGCATGCATAAGTCATTGCCATATGGGTAACATAAGCAATTTATTCATATAATTCAATGAAGTCGTTAAATTAAAAAAAATATATATTTAATTGATAATAAATATAATATTCATTATATTTATTTTCAATTAAATATATTTTTTTAATTTAACGAATTGAATTATATTAATAAATTGCTTATGTTACCTATTTAGCGATGACTTATGCACGTCAGTGTATGTTTTTTTTAAAAAATGTTTCATTTTTTTATGAAATAAAATTATTTTACTAATTTATAAGAATAACATGTAATATTTATAATGTTTCATTTTCATATCTTATTTAGAAAGATAACATTTTATTCAAAATTTATATTTATTACAGAATTCGAGTCGAGTATACAATCGTTGAAGAAACTCCTGAAGAAACAGAGAAGAGAGGTCGATCTTCACAACTGTCTTCGCTTCGAAACTAATATATTTATTTATTATAAAAATAATAAATTCATTTATAATACAATTCACAAAGAAATATTATTTTTTATTTCATACATTTATTAATAAAAATCATTCTTTCCTTACTCTGTTTGCTATTAATATTTTTTTTTATAAAAAAAAACTATGTTTCAATTAGAATTAATTGAGTTTAATTATTATGCCCTGAAACATTTAATACGACGTTACGGAAAATAACAGATCTACTTAGTTGCAAAATGATCAGATTCATAAAACAAATTATAGTTTAATTAAAGCAATCATTTTTTTTATATGTCAATGTCTAAATATTTATATATATATATATATATATATATATATATATATATATATATATATATATATTTTTAAGAACATTATAACAAAAATAAAAATTAAAACGAAAATGGATCGGTCACATACCAAGGAAAAATACCATAGATAGACAATAAAAATTATTGATTGGGAATCCAGAAATATAAAAAGGTCCAAATAGATAAATAAATAAAAAAACCATTAATAAATAAGAAACTTAAAAAAATTTGTAGATGTGAAATGGAAAAGGAAAGCATTAAATTATTAAACTGGAAAGTTTTTAAAGATATATATATATATATATATATATATATATATATATATATATATATGTATATATGTATGTATATATGTATAAAATACAATTCTTAAGAATCCTAAAGATCAGATGTAATGTTCAATGGATACAATAATTTGGAAGTAAGTTTATTGAAACGGAAAGTTCTAATTAAACGTGTTTTTACTTCTTCAAATTCATTTGAAATTTTTTTGTGAATTAATTGAAGAAAATATCGAAATTATGTACAAATCAAATACAGTTATCATATTTAATCATTATATTATATAATTTGTTGTAATTGAGAGTTTATAATATCACTGAGTATCTAAATTATTAAGTCAAAAATATACTACTGAAAATGATGAAAGAGAATAATTAAACAAACAAAACTTGGAAAAAAACATTTAAGTGAAATTCGTTTCAAAGGAAGTTCTTTTCTTAAAAAAAACTACAACCCATATTTTATGTAAATATATGAATAAATTATTTTATTTTACTATTTTTTTGTCGATTAAAATGTTTCTTATATTACAAAACATTAACATCTTTCGAACCAATAATTATTAAGTCCGATCTGATAAAACTTCAAACTTAAATGTACTGGTAGTAATTAAATAAATAAATATGAAAAACATACAAATATAGTCGGGATAGGTTATTCAAACATTAACCCGGATCTTTTTTTAAGAGAAAGTGTATTCATCATACGCTACACAGCACAGCCTCTGTCATCATTAGCAATGCGTTATCTCTTTATTAGTACACTTGGGTAAGTAAATAATATATTTACACTTTTACATACAATAAATATGTACATATTACTTGTATATTTATATATTTATTTATATATATATATATATATATATATATATATATATATATATATATATATATATATATATATATATATATATATATGTATACACACTGACGCACATAAGTCATGGCACACATGGGTAACATAAGCAATTTATTGATATAATTCAATGAAGTCGTTAAATTAAAAAATAAATTTTGAAAATAAATATAATGAATATTATATTTATTATCAATTAAATATACATATGTATATTTTTTTTAATTTAACGACTTCATTGAATTATATCAATAAATTGCTTGTTACTCATGTGTGCCATGACTTATGCACGTCAATGTATACATACATATGTATATATAGGGTTATCCATTTGTGACGTCTAGATTTGTGTTTTATTAAAAAGAAACTATACACATGTTTCTTTTTAATAAAACACAAATCTAGGCGTCACATTTGGATGACCCCTATATCTATATCTATATCTATCTATCTATCTATCTATCTATTTATCTATCTATCTATATATATATATCTATATATATATATATATATATATATATATATATATATATATATATATACCTTTATAGAAAAAGAAAATATACATTTAAAATGTCAGGGATTTGAACAAATAGATAAAATAAAATACCTAAGAAAAATTATAGATGATGGTGATCTATGGCCAGAAATTAGAAAGAAAATTATAGTAATATGAAAAGCATTTAGAAAGATGAATAATAAAATGAAAAAAAATACTATTGACTGAAACGGAAAGCATATACTTGCTGGTACTTAAGGATCAGAAACTTGAACACTGAATGTAAAAATGGAACAATTTTTTGACAATCAAAAATTTTTGAACGTAACTGGAAAATCTGTCAGTGGATACGAGGACAGTCAAAAATGTGATATAATAGAAAAAATAAAATCGATGAATTTATGGTTTAATTTCATATTTAACTTATTTTTGACAGAAATAATCATGCAGTAAACTTGAAAAATAGGAAAGTTCAATCTTTTGAACTTGAAATGTTTAACATTTCAACATATTTAAATAACTGTTTTCCACAATGATTTATTTTAAGCTTAGAATAAAAAAATGTAAAATCGTTCCTCATTGAAATCACTGCGACCAGATTTGTTATCTTAAATGGGTAGAGGCTGGATATATAAGAAAAGAAGACAATAGATGGACAAAAATTGTTATAAAATGGTGATCAAAAGATAAAGAGATTAAAAAAAACTTATCAAAGATAGACGAATAAAACTATGATGCATAATGAAGGTAAGGGTTAGATGAGATTATCCGTGAACAAGAAATAATAGTACAATCTTAGAAAAATATTTAAGCTCAACCAGTAACATTCGATAAAGCTTTCATCTAGCACTGGATTGATATAAGCTTTTATGTTAATGACATTATATATACATATGTATACAGGTGTTTTTTAAACGTGATAAAACTTTAAATTGAATCCTTATCGAAAGTTCTATCTAACCTAAAAAAACACCTTTATATGTATATGTATGTATGTATAAAATTTTTTTTAGGTTAGATATAACTTTTGATAGGGATTCAATTTAAAGTTCTATCACGCTTAAAGAAACACCTATATATACATTCATATATAGTATACACATAAGCACATAAGTCATGGCACACATGGGTAACATAAGCAATTTTTTGATATAATTCAATGAAGTCGTTAAATTAAAAAATATATTTCATTGAAAATAAATATAACGAATATTATAATTATTTTCAATTAAATATTTTTTTTTAATTTAACGACTTCATTGAATTATATCAACAAATTGCTTATGTTACCCATGTGTACCATGACTTATGTGCGTCCGTTTATATAAAGTCTATTTCTACGTAAACACAATTTCAACAAGTAGCCGGCAAGCTGAAAATATAGCTATATTTAATTTTCTCAAGTGTTAAGATAAATTATGCACACAAGCATTGGATACAAGCAAACGATCCGCTGCAAATGATTTCTCTTTTTTGATTTACAAATATAAAACCATTGTACACAAATTATATGTTACACTACTCCGTTCGTTATCGGACGTGCAAATAAAACACGACACGCACACTAAATGCCATCAAATACTTCTTGTACGCTATTTAAAATGAAACGCAAATACGATACGTAGATTTCGAACGACTCGAGTATCTCTTTCACATCGGATTAGTAATGTTCTCTGTACCGATTACAGCCTAGCAACAAGCATTGCATGCAAAGTGTATTTTGTTTTTATTATTCTGGCTGGCATATGCATAATGTTCATTGTTTATGATATGCCGTACAATACTGCTGGAAAATGTTAAAAGTGTTTACGAAACCGTGAAGATGGTCAAAAATCATACGAAAGACAGTGCCACTTTATGGTTTGCTTTTATGGGCTGTGTCAATGTATTTTTTATAGTATATGGTAAATATTTGCAGATATAATTAGTTGTTATTTAATAGTCATAAAACAGACAAGAAAGTTTGTAATTTTATCCGCAAATTTACAGAACAGGCATTACGTATAAACATTAAATACGACTTTTTATTTTTATTTATTTTAATCTAAAGTAGACATTACATGATATTAGTTTCAATTGAAAAAATAGCTTCTGATGTCTTATATTGTCTGATGTGTCAACGAAACGCAATAATTTTTTGAATTATTTCAATTTATCTTACAATATGAAGTGATTATGAATAAAAGTTAAATAGAAAAGTATTTATTATATTATTAAAAAGTATTAAATTTTGTTGACTTCCTTTATCAGTCACTTTATATATAATATCTTATATTAGTAGTGATAAAATAGTTAATAACGTTAGATACATAAAGATAAATTACTCTAAGGTTTCATATTGAAAAGAGTTAAGTACAAAGAAGAAAAATATACGAATGAAACAAATTATATTAAATTTCTTTTTAATTTCACTAAAAAAAATTTTTCACTGTCTAAGAATTCATGAAAAAATTTTAATATTTTGATTTTGAGTTTAATTTTCGCGTTTATTTTTTTTCTTACAGTATGCATAATTAAATATTTTTTATACTTCACTAAACAGTTTAAATTTTAGACCAAATTTATTCTTTTCATAAATATGAATTAACTTGTTTTTATTAGATATATAAATGATTTAAATATGTATTATAATTTAAACTTATGAATTTCCGTTTATTTTTTAAACATTTCAACTCAATTTTTTATTCGGTTTGAACTGTTCTTAAAAAAGTAAGATAAAAAAATAACATTTTGTATATTACAAAAAAAAATTTCATACATTTATACAAAATCTAATTTCATATACATTTCATTATAAATCATCTAATTAGAAAACTTGTTATTTAATTAATTAACAAGAAACTCGAATAAAAAACTTTAAATAAGAAAAAAAACACCAATTTGGTCGATTTTATCTAAAGTATCCAATAAATCTTGAACTATATATCCATCTTTAATACACAAAATTCATATAAGTATTGAGATTTAAACTCATGATGATTTTTATCAAAATTAGACTGATTATATTATTTCATATAACCATAAATTCCATTTTACACAAATTAATTTTTACCCCAACACCACAATAATACCTAACTTTTTAATATATACCTATACTGGTTCGTGTTTTGTGTCCTTATTCAATCCATCTACAACTGGGGGTTGTATCTTTCATTTCGTCATCTGGTCTGCAAGCATGAAGTGTTTTCAGTTATTTATTGTTTTTTGCAACATGTTCTTTTTCATAGATTTGTGACCTTTTTTGATGACATGGATCGATTTATTTATTACTTGTGACGGTACTTGAAAATTTTAACATTTTGTGAGGTCTGTTCTAGATGAATTGAATATCTGCATGCGTTAGTTTTGTGATTTATTTTTTTAAAAAATTTCATGTTCTCATAAATTCCATGTCCTCATAAATTCCATGTTCTAAAATTCAATCTGGAAGATTGTTAATGAATTAAATCAATAAAAGAGAAGAATTGCTCTACTCAAGACTACTCTTAAAATTATTGACATTTTATCTGTTAGTGCTTTTTATTTGAACATTCTGATTTCTGAATTAACCTGGAAGTACAATTCGTCTTTATAAATCAATAACCATCCTAATACTACAACATGCAAGCAAACCTTGGATGATTACATAAGATAATAAAAATAGGATAACAACAATAAAAATGAGTTTTTTTAAAAAAATAAGGATGACAAGGGTTGACAAAATGAAAAACGAAGACAAAGATTACACATATCACACTTCTAAAGATGAAATAATGAAATGTAGAGGAAAGTAGAAAGAACATTTAAACAGATTAAACGAAAACAGAACATAATAAAAAGCCTACAACTACAAACCAACAGGGAGAAAAAATATATGTACATGCATAGGGTCATCCAAATGTGACGCCTAGATTTGAGTTTTATTAAAAAGAAATAAAAGAAACTATACACATGTTTCCTTATACACCATCCTATATACATGTTTATTTTTAATAAAACACAAATCTAGGCATCACGTCTGGATGACCCTATATAAGTACATACACATACTATGTAGGTCGAACAAGAAAATGCTTGTAAGTTGAAACAAGATAAAATTTAATACTTTGAAAACATGATAATGATTTTTATTTTATATTTGATTGAATATATCAAATGATTTCTTAATTAAATCATAAATAATGTAATTTAATGTTAATTAAGGTTTAAGGAAAAGTTACGTGTATGCATATACATACATACATACATACATACATACATACATATATATATATATATATATGTATGTATGTATGTATGTATGTATGTACGTACGAGGTCAGACAATTAAGTAATGCGACCGATTTTTTTCTCGGCCTGTGGTAACACTGCGAACCTGTAACTCCGCCACCGTAATAGCAGATCCCTACTCTCTCGATTGAGACCTTGACCACCCTCGTACGATCATTTCTTCGCCAGCTGTTTAGTGTTTTGTAACAACGCGCGAGTAGTGCATGTCACGAAAATGGAACATCGATGTCCGAATGAACATCGCTCAAGATTGTCTCGAGCAGGTTGAAAGTGATCCTACTCTTCTCGATCGAGTTATTACTGGTGATGAAAGTTGGTTCTTTCAATATGACCCCGAAACTAAACGACAAAGCCAACAGTGGCTGTCCCCTGGAGCACCAAGGCCAAAGAAGGCGAGAATGAGCAAGTCCAAAGTGAAAACCATGTTGATTTGCTTCTTCGACAGCAAAGGGGTGGTTCACAAAGAGTTCGTACCACCTGGACAAACCGTAAATCAAGTATTCTACCGCAATGTGCTCGAAAAATTACGAAAAAGGGTGCTCAGAGTGCGTCCAGAGATCGCGAAGACTTGGGTTCTGCATCACGACAATGCTCCCTGTCACAGTGCGTTCAGTGTCTCTCAGTTTTTGGCGTCTAAAGGCATCGCAACGTTACCACAACCGCCCTATTCACCGGACATATCACCCTGCGACTTTTTCCTATTCCCCCATATGAAAAAATTCGTCAAAGGTCGACATTTTGACTCCGTTGAAGATATCCAAGAATCTGTGACGAGGGTACTCGGAGAGGTCCCACAAGAAGTGTTCCAGAATTGTTACGAAAACTGGAAAACTCGCTGGAATAAGTGTATAGATGCGGGAGGGGACTACTTTGAAGGGGATCGCAGCGATGTACCTTAATTTTTAAATATACTCGATTTTTGAATTTTGTCGCATTACTTAATTGTCTGACCTCGTATATATATATATATATATATATATATATATATATATATATATATATATATATATATATATATGTTTGTATACACGTAAAATATATGTGTGTATACATACTTATGTAGTATATTTTACATTATTAATTAGAAGCTAAAATTTGTACCAAAACTAAAAATCTAGTCAAATGTGAAGAAATAAATGCTGTAGGCAAATCCAGTCTACGGATTTCTAAATAGCAAAAGATTATTTTACTGATTATGTAATATGTTTATATATATATATATATATATATATATATATATATATATATATGTATATATATATATATATATATATATATATATATATATATATATATATATATATATATATATATATATATATATGCATATGTACATATAGGTATATTTATTATATCCATGTGTATTGTCAGGTCATTGGCATGCGTAAATAGATTGTAGTAGATTTATTTTGACATGTTTATTGCGTCATTGAAACACTTCTTTTGTTGAAATTATGTTCATGTCGTAGCGTTTTGACACTGGACTATCGACATCATTAGTCAATTTATTATTAACATAAATGTAATGACTGCAGTACGTTGAACTAGAACAGTAGGTCGAAGGTTCAAATTTCATTTTACTTTATATTTTAATAAAAATGACAGTCCGTACAGGAATATATACACATAGAACCAGTTCAATAAGCTAGTCGATAAACACATATTTTATCTCAGTGAAGGTTTACAGTCCTGTTGAGAATTATATAATGTGAACACGAACTTTTTGATTAAAAGTTTTCATAAGTGAGCGTTCGCAAAAGAATGGTTGATAACAAGTTGAATTTAACATTATCATTTAATTCTAATTTTTTTTCTCAGAGACGATTAAAATCTAATCTGAGTAATTACTGTGATGAATATTGTTTAGAATGGTCTTCAAAAAGAATTTTATATTCTTTTTAATGTTTACTTACACAATAGGCTAACTATTTAACAAGCAATTTTTATCATATATTCGCGAGTGTGACTACAAAGTAACGGAACAAAGTTCATAGCTACTATGCACGTGTCTTTGCCGTAAGTTTGTATAAAGTGGAAATAATATATATATATATATATATATATATATATATATATATATATATATATATATATATATATATATTTGAATTTTAACTTGTCTAATAATTAAATATATAAAAAATAGCAACCAGAATTAGACATGTTTTTCAAAAGTAAAGAAAAAATTTAAAAATTAACAAGACATTTTGTTTACTAAATTATGAAAATATTTATATATTCATTTATTTTCTTATGAAATGGGATTTCTAAGTCACATTTTATGTGGTATTTAACTCTTATTTTATTAACTCTCGCTTGCTGTATTAATTATATCTTGATCACAATCTTATGGTTATTTAGAATGTTGTATGTCAACTAGATGCAGTACTTGTGTCGTCATCGGGTAGAAATCGAAGAATATTCTTCAATTTAGACTTCTGGTTGCAGTAACATACAATATTATTAATAAACATTGTAATCAAAAGAGTTAAATACAATTGGTTTATTATTGTAGTTTACATAGTTTTGTATAAACGAATCACTCATATCAACACTATAATATTTTTTAAATGTGTTCAATAGCTGTTCACTTTATTAATAATGCATATTTCGATGATCATTTCAACATTGTCATTAGAATGTAGAATTATGAAATCTAGTTATATATTATAGATTTATTATTGAACATTTAGAAATAAGTATTATTGAATATTTTTAAAAAAATTGGTAGTGTTGAGATAAGTGACTGTTTATGTACAAGAGTTAAATACAGAATATGACGAAAGATTTCATGATAAATTATTTTAATATTATAATTTAATCATGAGCTCATTACGAAAGAAAACTTATATTTGCTTTATGAATAAAAATATATATTACATATGTAGAAGAGTAGGAAAATAAATAAAGAAAACAAATTGTATATGACAAAATGTAAAAAAAATATTTCAATTATGGTCTAGTTTACGATATCAATTTTTTTATAAAAAAAGAAAAGAATATCCTCGATGGACAACAGAAATTATTGATTTAGAATCTAGAAATACAAAAAGGTCAAAACAGAGATCTGTAGATAGATGGGATAAAGACAAGAGAAAATTTGTGAAATAGAAGAATGTGTTATTTAATTGGAATTGGAAAAATCTAGAACAGATCTTCATCTAATGGTAGATAAAGAGAAGCTGGTTCTTTAATATATATAAGGGTCATCCAAATGTGACGCCTAGTTTTTTTTTATTAAAAAGAAACATATGTATAGTTTATTTTTAAGAAAACACAAATTAAGACGTCACATTTGAATGACTCTCTTTCTTTCTCTCTCTCTCTCTCTCTCTATATATATATATATAGAGAGAGAGAGAGAGATGTTTCTTATAAATATTTATTATACTAGGTCGTTTGATAAGTCCGTGTAAATTCCGAAAGATGGCACCACTGGTGTATATCGAGGTTATTTTTAATTAGTAGCACCTCTTGGAAGAACACACATCAAGTTTCAGCCATATCGGTCTATTCCTTTGTGTTTGACAATCGTTGGAATCAAGGAAATCGAGTGATTGTCAAATAATGGACGAAAAAGAATTTCGCGTGTTGATTAAGCACTACTTCATTAAAGGCAAAACGCCTCAGGAGACTAAACAGAAGCTTGATAAACATTATGGTGACTCTGCACCTTCGATTAGTGCGGTTTATAAGTGGTTTCAAAATTTTCGGAGTGGCCATATGAGCACAAGAGACGCTGAACGTTCTGGACGCCCTGTTGAGGTCACCACTCCAGAAATCATTGATAAAATCCATGATATGGTGATGGATGACAGAAGAGTGAAAGTGCGTGAGATTACTAGTGCTGTAGGAATCTCGTGTGAACGGGTACATAATATTTTGCACCAACATTTGGACATGAAAAAGCTATCCGCCAGGTAGGTGCCGCGATTGCTCACGATCGACCAAAAACGAGGTCGTGTGAAGTGTTGCAAGAACGGTTTGCAGCTGTTTCAGCGAAATCCGCAGGACTTTAAGCGTCGTTTCATCACTGTAGATGAAACATGGATACATCACTACACTCCTGAGACCAAAGAGCAGTCTAAACAATGGGTTATCAAGGGGGAATCTGCTCCGAAAAAGGCGAAGACAATTCCTTCGGCCGGGAAGGTTATGGCGACTGTCTTTTGGGATTCGCAAGGAATAATCTTTATCGACTATTTGGAAAAGGGTAAAACCATTACAGGTGCATATTATTCATTGTTATTGGATCGTTTGAAAACCGAGTTGCAAGAAAAACGTCCCCGATTAGCCCACAAAAAGTCCTCTTTCATCACGACAACGCACCAGCTCACACCTCAGCAGTTGTGGCCGCAAAACTAATGGAAATAGGGTTCCAAATCGTTTCACATCCCCCCTATTCTCCAGACTTGGCTCCATCAGACTATTATTTGTTCCCTAATATGAAGAAATGGCTCGCGGGAAAAAGATTTTATTCGAACGAGGAGGTGATTGCAGGAACGAATGACTATTTTACAGACTTTTACAAATCCTATTATTCGGAAGGGATCAACAAACTAGAGCAGCGTTGGATGAAGTGTATAAGCCTAAAAGGAGACTATGTTGAAAAATAAAAACGATTTATTCAAAAAAATGAAGCAGTTTTTATTTTTACACAGACTTATCAAACAATCCTCGTATATATATATATATATATATATATATATATATATATATATATATATATATATATAAATGTTTCTTATGTATATGTATATAAGAAACATTGATTACTATAAAAATAAATAAATAATTTCGATCTTGCATAACCGTATTTATTTTAATCTACATACAATTAATATTTGTTAAATGTTAATTACATTACATGTTTGCTCTATACATTTAGTAATACCCTTGTCTAAAATGAACTATTTTATATTAAATGAAAAGCAATTTTATCATTAGTAATATAATTTTAATGACCGGAAACAAGTTTCGTTTCCATTTTTTCTTTTAATAAATTGTCAATGTTTTTTATTTTATTATTTTATTGCATACGGGTACCCATTTGAATTCAGTCGATTCGTAATAATGACTAATGAATAGATATAATACTTACAATTACTCGTACGAAACCTCTTTGTCGATAATTGTAAACAATATTTAAAAAACCACAGTCGTTAATGTGACCTCTATAATATAATATATAAGAAAAAGAAACGTATGGTAATAATTCAATTAGTTTCACCTTTGTAACAAAGTTGTTATAAAAATCAATTTCGTAAAAAAATAATTTCTTTAATTTAAAGTTAAATATATGCTTTCACTAAACCGTACGTCCAGTGAGAATAAATAATATAAACGTCATTTGAATGAAAATATTTCCATTTGAAAACGAACACAAATTATCTTTTGTTCGTGTATATAATAATTTTCTTCTTATTGTTATAACACGAACCGAAAATAATTACATTTTCCAACCATGTTTGCGAACGATATTTACATTAATTGTATTGATTGTTGAATATTCGTGATACAGTGTAGAATATTTTTAAGCAGATTATTGTTTTCATGGAAAATACAAGACAATCGAATCGGTTTATACTAATTAATATCTTCACATTATATAATATAAAATATAGATGAATAATTGTAACTAAACTTTTAATTACTCATTTATAATTTATTAAATCCAGTATTTGGATTTTTTTTAAATATAATCAAAAATTTGCTTCGAAATTACAAAAAGAAAAATTTATAATGTAAGACAGTAAATTTAAATATCAATTAGCAAAATACAAAACAATATGTGATACCTGTTTTGAAAATCAGTTTATTTCAATATTTTTCTATTTTCAAAAATACACATTTTAGTATGGCATTTTTTCTATCTATTTTTATTGAAAATATTTATTTCTACCATATTTTGATAGATGTACATATGTTTAAAAAATAGTAAATCCAAATAAGTAAGACCTATCTTTCGCATAATTAAATGTTTAATAAAAGATAATAAAATTAATAGAAGATTAAAATTTCACATTTTTCTATCTGTATCAATATTTAAATTATTATATACAAATTTTGTTAATAATAATGATGTATATTATAAATCTATCACGATTACAAAACTATTGGTCTAGATTTTTTAATAAAACCCTCTGATGATGATATCATGGCCATTGAAATGCAAATAAACTAATAAAATAAATAATAAATGATTAATATCTGAACAATTTGTAATTTTGTAGTGTTGAGGAGAGTGGTTCATTTGTATTAAAATTATTTTACAAATTTATTTAAAAATGATCAAAAAAACTATAATATATATTTACATGCTAATTGATGACTTCAATGACTCTTTTTAAATGTTATATAACACATATACTTTTGAATAATAAGGAAATATTTTTATAATACTTGGATATTTTTAAAATATAACTTGGTGTTTTTTTTTCTCATATTGATTTTAAATTTATATTTTTAATTGATGACTTAATGATGAAACATATAGTGTATTTAATTAAAATTTCAAGTATTCATTCAATCAAATATTTAAAAAACGCTAAATTCATTACGTTATTTAAAATAAAAACTTATTGTCATTCATTCAAAATAAATTCTCAGTAGTATAAATAGAATTGAAGTTTAAATGGGCGTAGATTATTGTTAACAAGTTTAATGATATTAGTGTAGGCATAGTTACAATTTCATTTATCAAAGTATCTGACATTCTGCTTATAACTTTCCATTATGAAAGATGATTTCAATAAATGGCAGATAACGGGTAGAATCCGTGTATGACTTAAGAAAACCAGCGCAAGTGTTTATTTTGTGAACAAAAAGTAAGCACTTTCTAAAAAGATGGTCAAGTCAGTAATCGTTGAACCATATAAGTACAAACGCATTAATATAAACAAATAAACATTACTTTTTAAGAAACTTTATTACAATCAATAATATATCTAATGTTCTATAATATCTTTTTAAATAATGAGATAAAAAGAAAAGATCAAATGTCACAGACACGAAATGCTTTTTAAATTACCATCAATATTTTTTTATTATTATAAAATAGTGTCTATAATTTGACTTAAACGGAATGAAGAAATAATCTAATTATTGAAAATGATATGAATGTATGAAAAAGAAGAATGAGAATGACTTAATTTTTAAAATGTATAAACATATTTTATAGATACAGTAAAATTTCAAAAAGTATCGTAAAATAGTTGCTATACATGGATGTACTGTGCGATACCAGTAAAATTTATAAAAATAGACATTTTTAAATAAATATTATTTATTAACAAGAATTTTTCTTAATAAAAATTAATATTTTTTATGGTTTTTAAAAATAACAGAAGGAGTATTTGATTCTGATTACAATTTCTAAGAAGAAGACTAAATAAGAGTAATTACTTTATTTAAAATGTTACTATCATTAAAAAAATAAATTAGGTTTTTAAATTTTACTAACAATGTAGAAAAAATTAAAAGTACTTATACCTACAAATTTTTTAAATATTTTTTAAATTAATATTAAATAGAATTTTTAATAAATATGAATCCATCCGAAAAATTAATATCGTTTTACTGTTATTCCCAAGTTTCGTTATATACTGTTAATTCACACATGGCTTAAAATCGTTGTCTCAGTCAGTAATTCAGCAGTGAAGTCAACATACATATATTTTTATTGTTTGTTGCAGTTTTTTATAAAGTATTCTTCGAAATTAAAAATGAGTAATAATAAAGTTCATTTCCATTATACGAAGATCGTTTGATAAGTATGGTAAATTTATTTATTGTTTAATTTAATTAATTAAATAATTTAATTAATTTTTTTTAATTTAGTTTTTCTTACTTTTTTACCATACTTATCAAGCGACCCTCGTATAATACACGAATTTAAGGAATAATAAAATTCAACAACTTCTGTATAATAACGGGGAAAGAATAAAAAATTAGCTAAACTTGAATAATCTTCTCATGCTATTTCAAAACTTGAATTATACTCAAAAAAATATATTGATTTGCATTTGGTAAGATTATAAAGACATATTTTTATGAGCTGCTTAAAATGAATAAGATCCTAAATGCTGGTTAATACTGTATATAATTGGACAATTTGAGAACAGCAATTAAAAAAAAGCTTTCCTATTGACAATAGGTGGGAAATTGTATTTCATCAAGATAATGCACATTTACATATTGCAATTAACACATAGTGAAAATTAAACGCTTTCAATTAGGATGCTATCCATTATCCCCCTTATTCATCTGATACTGCGCCATCGGATTACTATTTGTTCCGATTCCTCCAACACTTCCTTAAAGGAAAGAAATTTTAACAATATTAATGATATTAAAGAATATCTAGATCAGTTATTTGCAAGGAAAATAAGAAAATCTTCAGGATAATATTGAAAAGCTGCCAGAAAGAAATAATAAAAAATAATGAAAATTACTTATTTAATAATATTATTTTTTTAATATTATCGAATATATAATGTTTGAAATGATGAAAATTAAAATAAAATTTAGGCCCTCTAAAATTGTTATCATTTCTTTACCATTGTGTAAAAGTTAGAGTAGTCCCATAAGTACCCGGCCTGACCTAGAGATGGCGGTAGTTGTTTGAAAAATATCACTGTATTAGAAAGTACACAATCTATAAAGCATATGTTTCAAGTTTGAGGACGCCACGTTGTTTAGTATTTGTTTGGCAGCCATCAATAGTGAACGTTTTCAGTGAATTTGTGAAAATAGAGAAAATTGGTCATCGTTACGTGATACAATACTTTTATTTGAAAGGCCTCAGCCCAACCAATATAAAAGCTGAACTGGATTCTACTCTGGGTGAGTCTGCTCCTTCGTTTACAACAGTGAAATATTGGGTAGCAGAGTTTAAACGAGGCCGTACGAGCTGCCAAGACGAGCATGCAGTGGTCGACCAAATGAGGTGACGACTCCAGAAATGGTGAAAAAAATCCACAAAGCGGTACTGGATGATCGTCGACTGAAAGTGCGCGAGCTAGCAGACATAGTAGGCATTTCAAAAAGTGCGGTACATCGCATATTATCTGAAAATTTGGACATGAGAAAGCTGTGTGCAAGATGGGTGCCGTGTTTGCTCACACTCAAGCAAAAACAGTGTCGTGAAGATGTTTCAATTGAGTGTTTAGCGAAGTTTCACAGCAACAAAGCAGAATTTTTGCGCCGTTTCAAAACCATGGATGAAACATGGGTCTATCACTTCACATCCGAGACAAAAGAACAATCAAAACAATGGACTACAAAGGAAGAACCGGCTCCAAAGAAGGCGAAGACCGTTTCATCTGCAGGCAAGGTCATGGCGTCGGTTTTTTGAGATGCGCGTGGGATAATTTTCATTGACTGTCTTGAAAAAGAAAAAACTATCAACGGCGAGTATTATGCGAACTTATTACAACGTTTGAGCGAAGAAATCAAGCAAAAACGACCAGTTTTGGCTAAAAAGAAAGTGTTGTTTCATCAAGACAATGCACCAGCTCACAAATCCGTTATTGCAATGGCCAAAATTAATGAATTAAAGTTTGAATTGCTACCTCATGCACCCTATTCGCCAGATTTAGCCCCCTCGGATTATTTTCTGTTCCTAAACTTGAAAAAATGGCTCAGTGGTCAAAGATTTCCCAACGATGAAGAAGTGATGTCGGCAGTTAATGGGTATTTTGAGGAGCAAGACAGTTCTTATTATAAAAAGGGTATCGAACTTATTGAACATCGCTGGGAAAAGTGTATAGAGCTGAAAGGAGATTATGTTGAAAAATAAATATATTTTTTCCAAAATTTTTGTGTTTTCTTTGTTGGGTCGGGTACTTCTGGGACCACTCTCGTATAAGAAATCCAAATACAATGATTATTTTTATATCTCTCTATACAATTACGAATTTGGAAATAAGTAATTGAGAAAAAGAAACAATGTGTCCCACAGGACAATACAAGAAATAATTGCAATATTCATACAAGTTATATTATTATTACCATAACTCGAATTGCATAAATAAGATCGTCGCAGCTTGAATGAAACCAAATCGGTCGAAACGAAAAAAATAAGCTTCTGTTGCAAATGTACAGTACCTATTAGAATGTTGTCTTTGGCGATAAATCAAATTTAAATTTATTAGTAGTTGTTAATCTTCAATCTTTCAATTGTTTCACATCAAAGCGTTAACTCTCTCACAACTGCTTCACTTCACATTACTTGATTTCACTTTTGCAATATAAGGAATAAGAATTTTTTTATATGTGTCGATTGATTTTCCATTAGACGTGTCTATCTATAATTGGATAACAAAAAATTTATAATTTATTCTGAATGATTTCTTATATGAATTTTTATTTCGAATTAACTCATCGTTTCATTCATTCTTAATTGAATAATTCATGAGAAAATAATTATAGACATATAATCTAATCACGTAATATATTTTTATACTTATGTTTTTTTTTTCGTTTAATATATAAAAATTTATATACTTAAATAGTTGTAATTAAATACGAAATAACAATAAAGACCTGCATCGAAAGATAATCAACGAGTATTGCACATGTTTTTAATTATTACTAAATTTATTCATGAGCT